>JAWRVZ010000186.1:775000-1278018 GCA_037043235.1 Rhodeus uyekii | reverse complement strand
GTCCTCATTACACCGCTTGTATCCATAAACACAACAGAAGTCACTTATGTTAATTGTTTTTGATTTACAATCTACAAATATGTAGTATTAGAGTAATAAAGAGTATGATAACAAGTAAAATTAGCGACGATCGTCAATAAGATATACGAGTTGACACTGACAGTAGGGATTCAAAATGGCGGTGCGCAGTGCCTGGTGGGTAACTACGCAGGTTTTGTGACGTCAGTGAAAACAACGGATAGAATGATAAAGGTTAGGTCGATTAGCAATGCATTACAAATATCTTTCATTCTCATGAAAAATACCTGCGATGTCTAAAACACACACATTTACGTATAAGACACTTATTGTTAGATTGCCTTCATGTTTCACTAGTCAGGACATCTCTATCTGGATTCCTTTGTCCGTATAAAGGACTAATAAAGCGGTTTATGGATTATTTCTCATATTTGGCTGGTAAAGTGTCACAAGAAAATTGCAATCAAGGAATTTTTTCTTTTTTATTAGTTTTAAATCGATTACTCAAATTTATTCGAGGAATCGTGACAGCCCAAACATTAATGTTCCCTCAAATGAGCATGTTTTAACCCAAGACACAGATATGAACAGAACCTTATTAATCCTGAAGAGAATGGTCTGTTCGTCTTCCAGGTCCTCCTTTCGTTACGGCATTCATTGAGGCCGAGATGTCTTTCCTGTCTGTGGCAGTATTTTGATACCTATAGAAAAACATCTAGCATACATGTCTGTGATTGGACATTGCAATCGTCAGCTCAACGTAAACACCTAAGATTGGTTGGACTGCTTAGAACGTAGCAAAAAACAATGTGTTCAAAGTCTTTGGAAAAAGATGTCTTTGATTTGAAGTGAACCGATTCGACACCTTTCATTCTCATATCCAGGCATCCGTGTAAAACCAAATCACATGTAATAGTCTTATCAAGCACACACAATATCATAATAATATTGGTTGCATTTAATTAGAATACAGACATATTATAAAGCAGCACACTGGACTACAGCCTCAAACTTACCCCGTGATGGTCAAACAGGTCCATGAAATTGATTTCTACAGCCAATCAGAAAAGCGTCTGTGCATTCGGCAGCCAACATAGACGCATGTGATTGGTTGATCGGCTCAACGTTGCAATAAACAACGGTTCAGTCTTTGAAGTCAAGGCTTTCGAAGTCTTCCGTTTTTTTTTCAACTCTTTGAAGTGAAGCAATTCCGGCGTTCGAGGTAGGGATGGGCGATACCTGACTTTTTAAATTCGATACGATATCGATACTTTTGGGTATAAAATAATAGAAATAGCACCACACCACGCTACGCTTTCTTTCTGCCATTCTGTTTATGCGCGGACAATATTGCGCGACGCGTGCCGTGAAAGTGACGTGTCGTGTGGGCAGGGCACGTTGCTCGCGTTTCTCACAGTCGTCACGTGACACGGGTGAGCTAAATGTCAGAGGGGGATTTCAGTTTTAGCACAAACATTAAACAGAAGTACCGAAAACACTTTTTGCAGAAATTGATGCAGAAATTATTAATTTAATTTTAGTATCGATATTTTTGTGGAGATATCGATACTAAGTGAGTAGCTTGTGAGTATCGATATATCGATACTGCAGTATCGATATGCCCATCCCTAGTTCGAGGCCTTTCACTCGGTTTAATTTACGTCACCATACTTCGAATTATTTCATACATGAAGCAAATGTCACAAGTGATAGGTTTTTTACCGACGCTGTAACGGCAGCTGTCCTGTAGCTCAGTCAGTAGAGCGGCACTGCTCTCACCGCCAGGGTTGCGGGTTCGCGCCCAGGGTAACAAAGACCTGACACTATCTTTCCTGCATGCAGTTTAGGTCGCTTTTGGGTCTGCCAAATGTCTAATTGTGGATAGCGAATGGTAAGCAGAAGTTTCTTCTCCATTCATTCATAATGAATCCACTTGTGTTTTCCTCCTCTTGTAGAGAAAGTCAAAAGTACGCTATATTTATGCATTTGGATCACATTTTCCTCTATAGATCTCTACTATACCTGCTAAAACTCTTGCAAAGCTTTCTTGTAGCTCAATCAGTAGATAACACCAAGGTCAGGGAAAGCAAGAACTGATTCAATGTGCTCTTTGTGTCAAGTGTCATAGTCTTGCCAATCATCAGTAATGAACAAAACGTTAAAGAGAAGTTCTTTTACCCCTGCCTCATACACTTTATAATTAACCATTTTCGAATAGTTTTTACGTTAACAATAATAATATAGTTGGAACAGAGGACCCACCTACGCAGACAAAACTAATTTTGGTTGCCATAATTTGCCTTTCAAATGACAAATGATTTAAAAAAATAAATTATATATATATATAATACTATTTATACAATAAAATAGCGAATACTTTTTTCTTTCCAAAAATTGTTCCAGTAAAGGCATCTCATAAATGTAGTTCTTTAAAGTCCTTTACATAAAGTCTTGCTTTTTTATTTATAAATGGGAGCACATTTATGCTAATTATTACAATTAGTTACATTAATTACTCTGACAAAACAAATTTTGGTTGCCATAATTTGCCTTTCATTTATATAGATAAAATAAAATATCTAATAGTTTTCTTTTTTCCTTCCACATTTTGTTTTTATGTTCCACAAATAAAAGGATTTTAGTTTTTTTAGGAATAGAAGAAAAACACTCAAAATACAACTATTTTAGCAACAAGATGATATACAGTAGAACCCCGACTTTCGAAACGCTCTACGTACGAAAAGTTCGACATACGATAAAAGATTTCGGGTTTATTTCCGCCCAAGTTACGACAAAATGATCGAGATGCGAAAAGCGAAATCTCGGCGACGTTTTCCGAGTTTTGTTTTGATACTAACGCTGATTTTGGTTCGGGTTGGATGAAGACTACAGTTTGTCCGGTCAGAACAATGATGTCTCACTCAGGGAATGATCCAAAACTGGTATTTATTAAAGGTGCATAGATCGATAAAACCTCAACGATTGGCACTAATTCCCTGTATTTCACTCAATAAACTATGTACAATCTTCGGCCGACCTATTTTACCTTAATCATCCATCAAACTCTCTTCTGTCACGACACTTCCTGAACTCGAGGGAAAGAGAATAGTCCATTTCGCACTGAATGACAGGGATTGCTGGAATAGTCCATGTAAGAAGGGGAACACTTTTTACAATCCTGCTCTCCTATTGGTCAGCATCACTCCCACCAGCCTCTCCTGTTAGCATAAACTTTTTTATAATCACTAACCATGGATGTGAAGAATCTTGCTGAAGTCAAAGCGAAGAAGAGGGTGCCTTTCATTAAGTCAAAAAAGAAAGACAAGAGGGTAATGATGTGTCTGGGATGGACGTTATCCCATGCTGTATATGTTGTGTTTGTAGGGTTTGGAAATGGATTAGGCAATTAACATGCAAAAGCCTGACTGAGATACGAAAAATTGGTCGTACGAAACCAACATCGGAATGTATTAATTTGGGGTTCTACTGTATTGTGGATATAAAGAATAATATTTCTTGTTGCATCTGTAGGGGAATTACAGTTAAGACCTGAGGAACAAATATGTTGACTGAAGACCAGGAGTCAGAAGTGCAGTCAATAGAAGAAATTTTTGTGAAGTTTAGTTTGCAGTTTCATCAGCAGAAGCCAGCTTCAGGTGCACAAAGCAGTGCAATGAATACATGAATACTAGTTTATGCTATTTGTGCACAACTGATTGTTTAGCTCAACCAACGCAAAGCAATAATGCATATGCACATGAGATTTAGATATGTGCACAAAAAGCAATGCTATGCAACAAATTAGTTATATGCATTAAGCAAGCAATGCAAAGAACTAGTTTATGCTATTTGTGCAAAACTGATTGTTTAGCTCAACCACTGCACAGCAATAATGCATATGCACAAGAGAATTAGTTCCAAAGTAAGCAATGCAAAGAACTAGTTTATGCTATTTGTGCACATCTGATTGTTTAGCTCAACCACTGCACGGCAATAATGCATATGCACATGAGAATTAGTTCTGTGCACAAAGCAATGCATTACAACAAATTAGTTATATGCACAAAGCAATGCAATGAATATAACTAGTTTATGCTATTTGTGCACACCTGATTGTTTAGCTCAACCAACGCAAAGCAATAATGCATATGCACATTAGATTTACATATGTGCACAAAAAGCAATGCTATGCAACAAATTAGTTATATGCATAAAGTAAGCAATGCAAAGAACTAGTTTATGCTATTTGTGCACAACTGATTGTTTAGCTCAACCAACGCAAAGCAATAATGCATATGCACATGAGATTTAGATATGTGCACAAAAAGCAATGCTATGCAACAAATTAGTTGTATGCACAAAGCAGTGCATTGCAACAAATTTGTTATATGAACAAAGCATTGCAATGCAACAAACTAGTTCATGCACAACCGATTGTTTAGATCGAACAATGCATCAATGCATATGCACATGAGAATTAGATATGTGCACAAAGCAATGCATTGCAACAAACTACTTCTATGCAAAAAGGAAGCATTGCAATGCAACAAACTAGTTTATGCTATTTATCAATGCACAACTGATTGTTTAGCTCGAACAACGCAAAGCAATAATGGATATGCACATGAGAATTAGTTCTGTGCACAAAGCAATGCAATACAACAAACTAGTTATATGCACAAAGCAGTGCAATGAATATAACTAGTTTATGCTATTTGTGCACACCTGATTGTTTAGCTCAACCACTCCACAGCAAGAATGCATATGCACATGAGATTTTAATATGTGCACAAAAAGCAATGCATTGCAACAAATTAGTTATATGCACAAAGTAAGCAATGCAAAGAACTAGTTTATGCTATTTGTGCACATCTGATTGTTTAGCTCAACCACTGCACGGCAATAATGCATATGCACATGAGAATTAGTTCTGTGCACAAAGCAATGCATTACAACAAACTAGTTATATGCACAAAGCAATGCAATGAATATAACTAGTTTATGCTATTTGTGCACACCTGATTGTTTAGCTCAACCAACGCAAAGCAATAATGCATATGCACATTAGATTTACATATGTGCACAAAAAGCAATGCTATGCAACAAATTAGTTATATGCATAAAGTAAGCAATGCAAAGAACTAGTTTATGCTATTTGTGCACAACTGATTGTTTAGCTCAACCAACGCAAAGCAATAATGCATATGCACATGAGATTTAGATATGTGCACAAAAAGCAATGCTATGCAACAAATTAGTTGTATGCACAAAGCAGTGCATTGCAACAAATTTGTTATATGAACAAAGCATTGCAATGCAACAAACTAGTTCATGCACAACCGATTGTTTAGATCGAACAATGCATCAATGCATATGCACATGAGAATTAGATATGTGCACAAAGCAATGCATTGCAACAAACTACTTCTATGCAAAAAGGAAGCATTGCAATGCAACAAACTAGTTTATGCTATTTATCAATGCACAACTGATTGTTTAGCTCGAACAACGCAAAGCAATAATGGATATGCACATGAGAATTAGTTCTGTGCACAAAGCAATGCAATACAACAAACTAGTTATATGCACAAAGCAGTGCAATGAATATAACTAGTTTATGCTATTTGTGCACACCTGATTGTTTAGCTCAACCACTCCACAGCAAGAATGCATATGCACATGAGATTTTAATATTTGCACAAAAAGCAATGCAAAGCAACAAATTAGTTATATGCACGAAGTAAGCAATGCAAAAAACTAGTTTATGCTATTTGTGCACACCTGATTGTTAATCTCAACCAATGCACAGCAATAATGCATATGCACAAGAGAATTAGTTCTGTGCACAAAGCAATGCAATACAACAAACTAGTTATATCCATAAAGTAAGCAATGCAAAGAACTAGTTTAGGCTATTTGTGCACAACTGATTGTTTAGCTCAACCAACGCAAAGCAATAATGCATAGGCACATGAGAATTAGTTCTGTGCACAAAGCAATGCATTACAACAACCTAGTTATATGCACAAAGCAATGCAATGAATATAACTAGTTTATGCTATTTGTGCACACCTGATTGTTTAGCTCAACCAACGCAAAGCAATAATGCATATGCACATGAGATTTAGATATGTGCACAAAAAGCATTGCAATGCAACAAACTAGTTCATGCACAACCGATTGTTTAGATCGAACAATGCATCAATGCATATGCACATGAGAATTAGATATGTGCACAAAGCAATGCATTGCAACAAACTAGTTCTATGCAAAAAGTATGCACATGAGAATTAGATATGTGCACAAAGCAATGCATTGCAACAAACTAGTTCTATGCAAAAAGGAAGCATTGCAATGCAACAAACTAGTTTATGCATTTATCAATGCACAACTGATTGTTTATCTCAACCAATGCACAGCAAGAATGCATATGCACAAGAGAATTAGTTCTGTGCACAAAGCAATGCAATACAACAAACTAGTTATATGCACAAAGCAGTGCAATGAATATAAATAGTTTATGCTATTTGTGCACACCTGATCGTTTAGCTCAACCACTCCACAGCAAGAATGCATATGCACATGAGATTTTAATATGTGCACAAAAAGCAATGCATTGCAACAAATTAGTTATATGCACAAAGTAAGCAATGCAAAGAACTAGTTTATGCTATTTGTGCACAACTGATTGTTTATCTCAACCAATGCACAGCAATAATGCATATGCACAAGAGAATTAGTTCTGTGCACAAAGCAATGCAAAGCAACAAATTAGTTATATGCACAAAGCAATGCAAAGAACTAGTTTATGCTATTTGTGCACACCTGATTGTTTAGCTCAACCAATGCACAGCAATAATGCATATACACAAGAGAATTAGTTCTGTGCACAAAGCAATGCAAAGCAACAAATTAGTTATATGCACAAAGCAATGCAAAAAACTAGTTTATGCTATTTGTGCACACCTGATTGTTTATCTCAACCAATGCACAGCAATAATGCATATGCACAAGAGAATTAGTTCTGTGCACAAAGCAATGCAATACAACAAACTAGTTATTTGCACAAAGCAGTGCAATGAATATAACTAGTTTATGCTATTTGTGCACACCTGATTGTTTATCTCAACCAATGCACAGCAAGAATGCATATGCACATGAGAATTAGTTCTGTGCACAAAGCAATGCAATACAACAAACTAGTTATATGCACAAAGCAGTGCAAAGAATATAACTAGTTTATGCTATTTGTGCACAACTGATTGTTTAGCTCAACCACTGCACAGCAATAATGCATATGCACATGAGAAATAGTTCTGTGCACAAAGCAATGCAATACAACAAACTAGTTATATGCATAAAGTAAGCAATGCAAAGAACTAGTTTATGCTATTTGTGCACACCTGATTGTTTAGCTCAACCAACGCAAAGCAATAATGCATATGCACATGAGATTTAGATATGTGCACAAAAAGCATTGCAATGCAACAGACTAGTTCATGCACAACCGATTGTTTAGATCGAACAATGCATCAATGCATATGCACATGAGAATTAGATATGTGCACAAAGCAATGCAAAGCAACAAATTAGTTATATGCACAAAGCAATGCAAAAAACTAGTTTATGCTATTTGTGCACACCTGATTGTTTATCTCAACCAATGCACAGCAAGAATGCATATGCACAAGAGAATTAGTTCTGTGCACAAAGCAATGCAATACAACAAACTAGTTATATGCACAAAGCAGTGCAATGAATATAACTAGTTTATGCTATTTGTGCACACCTGATTGTTTAGCTCAACCACTCCACAGGAAGAATGCATATGCACATGATAATTAGTTCTGTGCACAAAGAAATGCAATACAACAAATTAGTTATATGCACAAAGCAGTGCAATGAATATAACTAGTTTATGCTATTTGTCAATGCACAACTGATTTTTTAGCTCGACCAATGCAAAGCAATAACGTATATGCACATGAGAATTAGATATGTGCACAAAAAGCAATGCATTGCAACAAATTAGTTATATGCAAAAAGTAAGCATTGCAATGCAACAAACTAGTTCATGCTATTTGTCAATGCACAAATGAATGTTTACCTCTTCAGTAAACTGCAGATAGTTTTGCTCTATGCAATGTAATATCGCATATGCACAATAAAAAAATTTAAGCAAGCAATGCACTGAAACAAATTATTTCATGTTATGCCCAATGGATTGTTTAGCTCAGGGGTCGGCAACCTTTAATGTTGAAAGAGCCATATTTAACAAATAAAAAAAATCCAATATGTCCAGAGCCGCAATCTAAGGCAGTGCTTCTCAATTATTTTCTGTCACGCCCCCCTAGGAAGAGGTAAAAATTTTATCGCTCCCCCTCCCCCCATTTTGGAACTTTCGCCTCGTTGTTTCCATGGCAACGTGCCATACTTATCACGTGACATACCGCAGCCACAAAAAGCGCTGTATAAAAGATCACATTTACTTCGCTTTTTCTTTTTTATTCAAAATAGTCACCAACTTGTTGAAACCTAAAGAAACCTTATGTGGTTGAAAACACTGAATTGTTGTGATAAATGACAAGCTCTGAGGGCGTCTTTTTTTGGATCAGTGCCAGATATCGCGTGAGAACACATGTGAATTGAGCGGTTGATCACGTGACACATATGAACACCGTGATCGTGTCAAAGGATGAGAGGACGGTTATCTGAACTTCATAGCGGACCGCTGCTACAAGTTACGTGCACAGGGATGAAAAAGCTGTGCGGGTTGCTGACCCCTGGTTTAGCTCAACCAATACAATGAAATATAATATCACAAATGCACATTAAACTTAGTTCTATGTATGAAGTAAGCAACTCTATGAAACAAACTCAACAGATAGAGCATGTTATCAGAATGTTTTGGGAAGTTTCTGTTGATTGTTGGAGCCTGAGCCGAGTTCAGCCTTGGAGAAGCTGCGTCTGTGTGTGTGTGTGTTAATATGGTCTGTATCGGTCAGGTGATTAACTGGCACCAATCAGGAGACGGAATGACTTGTTGTTCTCGACAAGCTACGTCACGAACCCGTCAACCATGTGATCAACGAAGATATGCTTCAGACTGTCTGCTCTTGTGTGGAAAATTACTAGTTTTGTTTATCTTTCTTTCTTTTCTTTTTTAGCCAATCAGAATCAATTTAACGTCATCATTGACATAGTTAGCACCCTCTGTTAGAGTATAATTGCTGTAACAATGTTATTGTATTTGGGGCGGCCTACAAACTCCTTGTGAGACCTGAAGCTGGCTTCTGCTGATGAAACTGCAAACTAAACTTCACAAAAATTTCTTCTACATATCTGGTCCTCATGTCTTAACTGTAATTCTAGTGATGTGACGTTTGACACCGAGGCTTCGAAGCTTCGAAGCAAAAAACGAAACATCTCACAGTGAAGCACTGTATCGGAGCGTGATTCGTTTGGCCATAACCACGTGATCAGTGACGTCCGAAGCTTCGTTTTCTCCCTCAACCACGTGACTGCTTCGCAATCTGGTTCAAATGTAGCGCGAACCACTTGCGCAGGTTTTGAGTGTCATGCACTTCGGTAAAACGGTAGTGAACTGACTCGAAACAGAGGATAAGCTCTTTTAAATTTTGAGCATGGCACCAGCCAAGAAAAGAGGCCGCTCGGAAGTCTGGCAACATTTTCAGGTTGTAACAAATAAAGTAAGCTCATTGTTGTTGTTGTTGTTGTTATTATTATTAATATCAAGAATTATATTGTAAAATAATAAATAATTATAAGAATTAGGCTAATAGTAATATGAATAAATATTTACACAAATACTTTTATGTACTTTACTAATAATTTGTCTTTCCAAATCATCATCTTGCCCTGGAATTTTTGTGCACTACTGCCTCCTCAGTCCCATGTGAGAGAATATATTCAAAGGCAGGGGAAATAGTAAATAAAAAAAACAAAATAGACTTAGCCCCCGCACTGTTGAACAAGTTCTGTTACTTAATAAAAATCTTTCATTTCTTCAATTTCCCACAAAATAAAAACTCCCCAGTTCACAAGCACTTCACCATTCCACAGTTCTTTTATTTTATTTTGATTGTATATGCCTACATGAGCCTTGCCTATGAATTCATAGGTTTAGGACTAAGGCTAAAGTGTATGGAAATAAGGCTGCATGTGTTGATCAAAGCAGATTCATAAAAATAGTTTCTATACACATTAATTTGTCCCATTTATTGTTTTGTTTCATAAATTCATTAATAGGCTAATTTGTTCACATGTTGTAAGTAGCCTATCAAATTAACAAATGACAAAAAAAAACACATTTTTATTGCTTTTATGGATTTCTCAAAGTGAATTGTTACACGAAACAGTCCAAAAAAAAATGAATGGGTCCTCTGGCACAAGCTGCTCTTCAAACTTTGACCACAAGATGTCGTTAGTGTGCGCCGTGTTGAAAAGCTTCGAGTAATGAACCTTTTTACGATACAGTTGAGGGGAAAGCCTCGGTGCTTCACAAAGCTTCATTTCACCATCACTATGTACTTCCCCTACAGATGCAACGAGAACTATTATTGTTTATATCCACAATATGTCGGTCAGGCTTTTACATGATAATTGCCTAACCCATTCCAAGCTCTACAAAAACACCGGATTCAGCATGGGATGAAGTCCATCCCAGATACATATTTCTCCATTGTCTCAATGAAAGGCACCCTCTTCTTCCGTTTGACTTCAGCAACAATCTTCACATCCATGGTGATTGATTATAAAAAAGTTTATGCTAACAGGAGAGGCTGGTGGGAGCGATGCTGACCAATAGGAGAGCAGGATTGTAAAAAGTGTTCCCCTTCTTACATGGACTATTCCAGCCATCCCTGTCATTCAGTGCGAAATGGACTATTCTCTTTCCCTCGAGTTCAGGAAGTGTCGTGACAGAAGAGAGTTTGATGGATGATTAAGGTAAAATAGATCGGCTGAAGATTGTATATAGTTTATTGAGTGAAATACAGGGAATTAGTGCCAATCGTTGAGGTTTTATTAGTGATGGCAAAATGAAGCCCCATGAAGCAGTGAAGCCCTGCAGGGAAATGCTTCACACACACATAGCTTCAAGATGATTCATTTGCTCGACTACCCCATCATGTGGGCAGAAAAAATGTATAACATGCTTGGTGCTTGCAATAAAATGGTGGGATGTGAATCATGCTCTGAATACAAAAGTATTATTTGAAGAGTTTTAACATTAATTGTTTTGTGTTACTTTTGTTTTGTTTTTGCTTATGCAACAAGTGAAAATTTTAAATAAGGAGGTAAAATAAAGAGTTTATTCATTTTTATTTAAAAACAATTTTTTCCACTAAGGCTTTCAAAGTCTAAAAAAATATAATTTATTGAATTGAAAAGTATTGAAATGTAATAATAAAGTGCTCAGCCAAGTCAACCTTCTCAGCTAAATTGAATTACATATGTAAGAGTTAAAAAAACAACTATACAGTGTAGTGTGGGGCTATGAATATAAATGGAATACCTGAGCCAGGTTCAACCTGGTTGGTTTCCTCGTTGCCATGCAAGACTCAGTGCCTTAGCATAGTTGAGGTGTTATTATTATAACTTAGCTCCTTGGAACACATCAGATGCTTCAGCTACAAGTATTCAGAAAAGTTGTCACATTTTATTTTATTCATTAGTGGAATCTAATACATAGTAATTGCAGGTGCCTTACATTCTTAGGTGAGAACAACTCAAAGTGCTCCCAAACAGGGGAAAATCTCCTCTTTCTTGCTGGTTCCATCGCAAAAAAGAAGCTTGAATCGAATGCCAAAAACAGCGCAATAAAGGGACCCAAAAACACAAAAAGCAAGGGACAATACATAGTGTTTCACTGCCGCTTTTATTTCGAGCTGCACAAACGTCAGCACTTACGTCAGCAACACGTGCATCGACCCGTGGTTCATGAACCACTCATCTAGATTACTCGGCACAAGCTTCAGGGATTCGAACCGAGAAGCACATCACTAGGTTTTATCGATCTATGCACCTTTAATAAATACCAGTTTTGGATCATTCCCTGAGTGAGACATCATTGTTCTGACCGGACAAACTGTAGTCTTCATCCAACCCGAACCAAAATCAGCACGAATATCAAAACAAAACTCGGAAAACGTCGCCTCGCCGAGATTTCGTTTTTCGCATCTCGATCATTTTGTCGTAACTCGGGCGGAAATAAACCCGAAATCTTTTATCGTATGTCGAACTTTTCGTACGTAGAGCGTTTCGAAAGTCGGGGTTCTACTGTATATCATCTTGTTGCTAAAATAGTTGTATTTTGAGTGTTTTTCTTCTATTCCTAAAAAAACTAAAATCCTTTTATTTGTGGAACATAAAAACAAAATGTGGAAGGAAAAAAGAAAACTATTAGATATTTTATTTTATCTATATAAATGAAAGGCAAATTATGGCAACCAAAATTTGTTTTGTCAGAGTAATTAATGTAACTAATTGTAATAATTAGCATAAATGTGCTCCCATTTATAAATAAAAAAGCAAGACTTTATGTAAAGGACTTTAAAGAACTACATTTATGAGATGCCTTTACTGGAACAATTTTAACATTAAAATAACAACATTTTAACTACAGCCACTAGATGTCAGCTAAGGATTACACAGCGAGTCTTTTGCCAATGATACATTTTTAAGTTAGTTCTTTAAGGCTATGCAGTGGAATGAAACAGATATTTGAGTGCTATTTAGTTCAGTCCAGAAACAAGGATGCAACGAGAACTATTATTCTTTAGTGCACAAGTGAAGAAATTAGTTCTTGTAAAGATAATTGCATTTCTTTAGATATGTCATTCACAGTATATCAGCTTGTAGCTTTTCTTCTATTCCTAAAAAACTAAAATCCTTTTATTTGTGGCACATAAAAACAAAATGTGGAAAGAAAAAAGAAAAAGAAAAAAGAAAAGAAAAAAGAAAAAAGTATTCGCTATTTTATTGTATAAATAGTATTATATATATATATATATTAATCATTTGTCATTTGAAAGGCAAATTATGGCAACCAAAATTAGTTTTGTCTGCGTAGGTGGGTCCTCTGTTCCAACTATATTATTATTGTTAACGTAAAAACTATTCGAAAATGGTTAATTATAAAGTGTATGAGGCAGGGGTAAAAGAACTTCTCTTTAACGTTTTGTTCATTACTGATGATTGGCAAGACTATGACACTTGGATATTTGCATTTGTCCTCCAAAGTGACTAACATTGCACTCAAAGAGCACATTGAATCAGTTCTTGCTTTCCCTGACCTTGGTGTTATCTACTGATTGAGCTACAAGAAAGCTTTGCAAGAGTTTTAGCAGGTATAGTAGAGATCTATAGAGGAAAATGTGATCCAAATGCATAAATATAGCGTACTTTTGACTTTCTCTACAAGAGGAGGAAAACACAAGTGGATTCATTATGAATGAATGGAGAAGAAACGTCTGCTGACCATTCGCTATCCACAATTAGACATTTGGCAGACCCAAAAGCGACCTAAACTGCATGCAGGAAAGATAGTGTCAGGTCTTTGTTACCCTGGGCGCGAACCCGCGTCCCTGGCGGTGAGAGCAGTGCCGCTCTACTGACTGAGCTACAGGACAGCTGCCGTTACAGTGTCGGTAAAAAACCTATCACTTGTGACATTTGCTTCATGTATGAAATAATTCGAAGTATGGTGACGTAAATTAAACCGAGTGAAAGGCCTCGAACGCCGGAATTGCTTCACTTCAAAGAGTTGAAAAAAAACCCGGAAGACTTCGAAAGCCTTGATTTCAAAGACTGAACCGTTGTTTATTGCAACGTTGAGCCGATCAACCAATCACATGCGTCTATGTTGGCTGCCGAATGCACAGACGCTTTTCTGATTGGCTGTAGAAATCAATTTCATGGACCTGTTTGACCATCACGGGGTAAGTTTGAGGCTGTAGTCCAGTGTGCTACTTTATAATGTGTCTGTATTCTAATTAAATGCAACCAATATTATTATGATATTGTGTGTGCTTGATAAGACTATTACATGTGATTTGGTTTTACACGGATGCCTGGATATGAGAATGAAAGGTGTCGAATCGGTTCACTTCAAATCAAAGACATCTTTTTCCAAAGACTTTGAACACATTGTTTTTTGCTACGTTCTAAGCAGTCCAACCAATCTTAGGTGTTTACGTTGAGCTGACGATTGCAATGTCCAATCACAGACATGTATGCTAGATGTTTTTCTATAGGTATCAAAAGACTGCCACAGACAGGAAAGACATCTCGGCCTCAATGAATGCCGTAACGAAAGGAGGACCTGGAAGACGAACAGACCATTCTCTTCAGGATTAATAAGGTTCTGTTCATATCTGTGTCTTGGGTTAAAACATGCTCATTTGAGGGAACATTAATGTTTGGGAATAGGGCTGTCACGATTCCTCGAATAAATTTGAGTAATCGATTTAAAACTAAGAAAAAAGAAAAAATTCCTTGATTGCAATTTTCTTGTGACACTTTACCAGCCAAATATGAGAAATAATCCATAAACCGCTTTATTAGTCCTTTATACGGACAAAGGAATCCAGATAGAGATGTCCTGACTAGTGAAACATGAAGGCAATCTAACAATAAGTGTCTTATACGTAAATGTGTGTGTTTTAGACATCGCAGGTATTTTTCATGAGAATGAAAGATATTTGTAATGCATTGCTAATCGACCTAGCCTTTATCATTCTATCCGTTGTTTTCACTGACGTCACAAAACCTGCGTAGTTACCCACCAGGCACTGCGCACCGCCATTTTGAATCCCTACTGTCAGTGTCAACTCGTATATCTTATTGACGATCGTCGCTAATTTTACTTGTTATCATACTCTTTATTACTCTAATACTACATATTTGTAGATTGTAAATCAAAAACAATTAACATAAGTGACTTCTGTTGTGTTTATGGATACAAGCGGTGTAATGAGGACAAGTTACCGCAGTTTTAGAACGCTCTGTACTTTCACATTCATGAACCTCTCCATGGACTGAATTAACATGAACAATAGTGTTTTCATCACTGCTCTGTGTCTTTAATGCCTAAAAAGGAGATATAAAATATAACGTTAGGTGTTATTTTAACTGCTGAATCGAATTTCAATATAAAGGACGTTAGACAAATTGGTTGAATTTAACTTGTATATATTTTAATTGTTGAATATGTTTCCAATTTATAACAATAAACAAAAGGTAAAGGAATGTCAAATACTGCTAAAGGTTAAGTTTATTGAGTTACGAAGGAATTTTGGGAAAGTTACTAATTAGGACAAAGTGGGTGGGGTGGGTTATTGTCTGTCGACTGTAACACATTTTTACTTTTGGTATAAATTGCTGCTTCTAAACATATTAAATATTGTCAATACATTTAAACTTACCCCCTACAAAATGTTTAGAGTATATGATCGTTCTATTCCATTTTTCTTCAGTCTGAATGTCAGCCCTGTTGATCGCAGCTTTCCATACACGTCGCCTTTCTTCTGACAAAATTCGTGTTCTTTCACATTGTCCAGTTATCACTTTTGGAAGTTTAAAAAATCTTACATCTGTACTTACTCCTGGCCTATTTGAACATCCAAAAATTCCACAGATAGGCATTTGTGAGCATAAGTTTTGAATATACAAGCTTTGTTGTTGCTTGCATAGGGAATCAAAATGATCAAAAATCAAAATATGCCGGTACGCAAGTTTCGATGACGTCACGTGAAAACAACGGATATAATACTAATGCGTATTATAATTTCCGTCTCAGTCCATGTGATCACAAAAGGAAGTTATTTCAAACAATCAACTGAGTATGAAGTGAGTTTTGAATGAAAACATTATTTTTCTCAGTAAGTGGTGCTTTTTTTGTGTAGGGTTGAGTATTGTTTGGGTTTTTTATTATACCAGTACCAAATTTGGACTTTTAAAGTAGCACTGGTGCCTAAACTTAAAAAAAAGAAGACAACAACAGTTTAATGATGTTAAAGAACGGCTTTTTATTGAAATAAATTAAATGCAAAATTCTTTAAATTGAACAATGTATCAAAAGTTTAAAGTATACAGTAATACCTCGGTGTACGAGCGACTTGGTATACGAGCAAATCGGTGTACGAGCATGGAGGGTCGTATCGGTGTCGTATGGGTGCATCATTCACCGCAGTGCATTATTTTATAAGTTGTTGTGAATATGATTACATGTGAATATGATGAAACTTTATTAATGGAGCATGTTACCAACACCACACATTGCATACTAATGAGACTCACGTGTGTTCACAGTCCAACTGACGTTCTTAAAGGGCCATACACTTTTAGAGAACAGCATACTATAACAGTTATAACTCTGTACAGATCATATACATAAGTGATTTACAGCGGTTTTACCTCGTGTAATTGTGATCGCTATTCTTCACGTTGTAATATCGTTACAAATGTTGAAGGAACTAGTCTAATCTGATGTGTCAATAAGTGTTAAGTTAACAGTCTTGTCACTTTAAGAGGGTGGGGTTTCAGTCGGCGCTAGAGAGAGTGGAGTTCTGAGGGATTTGAGAGAAAGCTTGTAAGCAGAGATAGTTTTGATTCTTCTGTTATGTACGGCGTGGGTTGAAGCCAGAACCGCAATCCGATAGTTCTCAATAAAATCTCTGAATGAGAAGGAACCTGTCTGGTTATTAAAAGAAGCAACGCTACAATGTAGTGAAATATATAAGCAGTAACCCCCCCCCTCCCCTCTCCTCTCGTCTCGATCATGCCAGCAGTGGAGGTAAAGTGCATGTTACAGTAAATAGTTAATAATGACAGTTAAACTCTAAAAATACTTAATTAGTATTTATATGAGATCTTAATGGTTATAATTTTAAATGTAATTAATAGGTTAAAACTAAAAAAATATTTAAAATGGGCATTTATGGTCGTGTGGAACGAATCAAGTGATTTTTAGTGCGTTCTTATGGGGGAAATTGGTGTACGAGCATTTTGGTTTACGAGCTCGCTCTTGGAACGAATTAAACTCGTAAACCGAGGTATTACTATACTTCTGAGATGGTCTCTGTCTCACACCCATGTATTAATATTATTCGCACAGACCAATTATTTCGTAACAGGTGCTACTAAAATAACGTTCTAACTGGCAAGACAATTTTGAGCGCTTATATGCGTGATATGGATCAACTGCATATCGTGTACACATTCTCAAGAAATCATCAGCGCACACGTGTAGCGTTGACATTTTTGGCCAACCATGGTGAAGGGATGCCTGGTATTGATTAGGGATGTGCGAGTGTAGTCGACTACACGGAACAGGATGCCACTAGTCGACAACGAAAACACTAGTCGACTACACAAGAAAAAAACCCCACAAGATTTTATTGTTCAAATGACATTTTAACCTTACATGTAACCCTCTGACGCGCGCGATCGCACGTGGGATTAGAAAGATCCGTGCGTCTTGTGATCAATTGCTAAATTCAAACGTGTTTTCGCGCGTTGGCTGCGGTCGCGACGGACGCGCTCGGTGTTTGTCATATATCACAGCTATTCAGTTTTCAACCAGTATCTTTATTTTAGGTTTCAGACGTTTAAATACTAATAAGTACTGGCAAAAAAATACACTTATAGTTCGAAAAATACACACCGATGTCTATAAAAGCGGAAATAACGTTCCATTAAATTATAAACTGACAAGGTGTTTTATTCATATCAGATACACATAGGTTACTATAAACTTCATATTCTTCTCCCGCTTCACCGGACACTTACTGTCATGTATTTCGAGCCGATTCTCTGAACTGCGGCGCCCGTCTTAGATCAGCTGATGTGATCATTATAAAAGGCTTTTAAGACAAAACGCATTCACTTCCGCATATTTGAAACAAGTGTGTGAATATTTTGAATAAATAAGCAAAACTAAATAAATGCGATACATCTGTCATAGTGCTTTTGATGCTGCGGTGTGTCAGGTGACAAGCATGACGCGTCGCCATGGAAACAACAAGCAGAAACTAAATCTTTACCGCAGATCTCCCATGCGTTTTGTTTATATCAGTCACGGCGGGTTTAATAATGACCACTGAAAGACGAGCGAGGTGTGGGAGTATTTTAAAGTAGGAGACAGAAAAGTGTTTTATAAACTGACATATAATGATTCCACTGGATCCGAGCATAGCCATATTAATAATAGACACGAAAATGTTTGGAGAGACAAGCCGAAAAAGCCAGATCATCGCGTCATTTGCTACAACTGTCCGTCACTGTGATCACGTTCAGCTTAAAGAAAGATATATATACTTTTTTTATTCTTTACCTGTTTATTTAACTCAGTGGTTCTCAAATAGTGGGGCGCGCACCCCCCAGGGAGCGATGCCAGGGGGGGCGCACGTGACCCTGGAGTACATGTTTTTTTTGCCAGGGAGTAGGTTTTCTTGCACTGAACAAGAGCAGCATATATGAAGTTCAGATAACAGTCCCCTCATCCTTTGACGTGTACGATCACACCGGTGTTCATGTGTGTCACGTGATCAACCACTAAATTAACCCGTGTTTTCACGCGATATCTGGCACTGATCCAAAAAAGACGCGCTCAGAGCTTGTCATTTATCACAACAATTCAGTGTTTTCAACCACATAAGGTTTCTTTTAGGTTTCAACAAGTTGAGCCAACAAGTTGGTGACTATTTTGAATAAAAAAGAAAAACTAAATAAATGTATTATACACTATTATACAGCGCTTTTTGTGACTGCGGTATGTCACGTGACAAGCATGACGCGTTGCCATGGAAACCATAAGGCGAACGTTCCAAAATGGGGGGGGGGGGGCGCGCGAAATGTTTACCTCTTCCGAGGGGGGGCGTGACAGAAAATAATTGAGAAGCACTGATTTAACTCATTGTCACGGGTTTCACCATGGAAACCGACACACACGCCTCTCGCTACATAAAGCTGCAGTTTTGAGACTCCAGAATGAAAAGCGCGCCGTGGAAATGTGACCCATTATTTCTAGCGGCATTACTTTTAGACTAGTCGACTAGTCGGTTACAAAATTTTCGTTTAAACGACTAACAAATTAGTCGAAAGGCACATCCCTAGTGAATACTGCAACAGACCCTTTATTTTCCACTCTAACGTCTTGTCTAGACAATATCTGTCTGCTCTCTTCCAGGTCACCGCATGCTACTCCTTCTAACCCAGGGGTGGGCAAACTACGGCCCGCGGGCCATATCTGGCCCGTTGGGCTTTTTAATCCGGCCCGCCGAACCTGTATTAAACCTCCTTCATTTTACATTTCCCTATAATGTCACTCTGTGGCGGCTGCAAGCGGCAGTGGCGCTGAAAGTGTGGTGGAGAGTAGGCGTGTGTCGCAAACCCCTCTACACCCCCATCCCCTTCCGCGAGCGGAAAACAGAGCTACACGCGTAAATACGGGTACCCGCGAGCTCATTTTAATCACTCGCGCGTGACATCTAATCTGTGTGCGCGCGAACATTCGCCCGCTCTCGACTGCTGTTTTTTTTTTTTGTCAGTCGTAGGGCGGGGCTTGCTCTTGTAATAGTAACATCAAATGTCATTGGTTAGTTCCCTTTTTTCCAGAGGTCAGTTGTGATTGGATGCCTGTGATTGTCAATTTAAAGCTGAGGCACGAATAAGTCACATTGCATATTATGGTTTTTCTGTCGTTTAAATTGTATTAATATTGTTTTGTTGTAATTTCACATGTCCCAGTCGAGTGATTTAAGACCAAACTATACTTTATACAGGTTTTCTAGGATTTATTATAAGTAAATGCACAGGTACGACCTTCTGAAAAGAAGTTGTATGCTGTCAACGTTATGTTGTTATTTTAAGGAAATATAGGTAGAGGAAATATAATATATATTATAGGAAATAAAATTATATAATGTACCTTAGAATAAAATGTACATGACACTTAGATGTCGCTCTGTAGCTCTGTTTTTAGCTCTGGATTTGCCGGCATACCTCTTCCCTGTCAACAATCGCGAACCGCGCTCACCCCGGCCCCTCTGTAAATTTTAAGAAACCAATGTGGCCCGCGAGACAAATAGTTTGCCCACCCCTGTTCTAACTCCTGGCTAACGGATGTTCTTCGTGAACCAAGTTAAGGGCAACTGAGAGAGAATGGCACAATTCAAAGGACCCGTCTAACCTGAGTTTGTATAAATCTCTGCTCTCTACCTTTTCTACTGATGTCCATACTGCTAAATATTTGCATTTCCTCACCAAGATTAATAGCGCTTCTACATGCATGCACTTTTCAAAACATTCAGCTCTCTCCTCTCTTCTCAGCTCCACACACACATGAAAATAGACCAACCTCTGATGTAACCAGAAACCTTTTTTCACACGGGAACCTTCCCTACCGCATTCAAGCAGGTAGGGAAGGTTGAAAAACCCACATTAAACACATCACTCATTGATAATTACAGACCTGGCTCTCTCCTACAGTTCATATCAAAAACTTTTGAACGTGTTATTTTTAACCAGGTATCTTCTTGTCTCTCTCAGAATGGCCAGTTGGACATAAACCAGTCTGGTTGATCAACCAGTCTTCAAGAAGGTGAAGGTGACTTCTCATTCTTTTAGATCTATCTGCTGCCTTTGACACTGTTAATCATCATATCCTTCTATCTACCCTCTCGTCACTAGGCATCCTCTTCAGTGGTTTGAACCCTATCTCACGGATGGGTCCTTCAGGGTTGCATGGTGCGGGGGAGGTCTCCGAAGATTGTCAACTGGTCACCGGTGTTCCACAGGACCACTTGGACCACTTCTCTTCTCCACGTACACCACATCACTGGGTCCCATCGTAGAGACACACAGCTTCTCCTATCACCACTACGCCAATGACACACAGCTCTACCTGCCGTTTCAACCAGATGATCCCACTGCGAGAATCACAAGCTGGCTAGCGGACATCTCGGCATGGATGAAAGAGCATCATCTGCAATTCAACCTGGCAAAGATGGAGCTTCTAGTCTTTCCCACCGATCCAACACTACAGTATGATTAGACCGTCCAGATCGGCGCCACCACGATTACCCCTTCAAGGTCTGCCAGAACTCTTGAAGTGATCTTTGAGGACCAGCTGACCTTCAAAGAATGCATCGCTAAGACGGCTCAATTATGCAGATTTGCACTAACGCAACATCCGGAGGATCAGACCGCTCAGTGAGGAGCAAGCTACACAACTTCTGGTGCAGGCCATGGTCATTTCCAGGCTTGATTATTGCACTGCTCTTTTGGCCAGATTTCCTGCTAGTGTCCAGAACGCCACAGCTCGTCTGGTCTTCAACCAACCCAAAAGACCTCATGTCACACCACTCCTCATCTCACTACACTGGATCCCACTTGCAGCACGCATTAAATTCAAAGCACTGACTCTTGCATACAGAACTTACACAAGCTCAGCACCTTCATACTTCCATTCACTGTTACAAATCTACACACCTACCAGAAACCTTTGATTGATCAATGAGCGACGCGGTTCCATCAGAGAGAGGCAAAAAATCACTCTCAAGAACATTTTTATTCACCGCTCCTTGCTGGTGGAACAATCTCCCTGCCCTCATCCAGAATGCAGATTCCTTCTCAAGGTTTACAAGACTACTGAAAACACAACATGGACCTAACATGACACACACACACACACACACAAAAAAAGTATTCTCTTGCTCCCTCTATTCCCCATGCTTGTACTACTTTTGTATGTAATGTTCGAAACTTTGTATTGTAAGCACTGTGTACTTTTGTATCTTCAGGACAGATCGCTTTCTGAATTGTAAAAAGTTGTAAGTCGCTTTGGATAAAAGCGTCTGCTAAATGAATGAATGTAATATATATTTATATCAAAATAGATGGTAAAGAGAAATGTTTCAATGAAGGTAAAATAATATCAAATACTATGTTAGTATAAAGTTGATTTTACACTATAAGATTGTGCTGCTGGTATCGTGTCTGGGATGGATAAGATGTGGCACATGTTTTTAAATAAATATTTCAGGTGAATTGTCACATTCAGTTGCTTTGTCTTAATGGAATTATGACTTACTGGCACATCAAGAAAACTTTCTTGTGAACTTCAGAAGAGATACAGGTATATTCACAAATGGTGCGTTAAGATGGTACATACTTTTTACATACTAAAAATAAACCTGACTGGTGACTTTTTATATGATTAAAAAATCCACATTATTGCGTTTTGAGTGTGTTAGATTAATTTCCGGCATGCCTCATTCCAGTCCTCTTTTTATTAACGGTTGAATAAGTACTCAGTGCTGAGGGAGAAAGGTAGAGAAGTTATCTCTCTCAACTTTATTCTTTGTCTGTTTGAATATATCTATAGAGAAATGTGTAGGGGACACCCAATGAGAGAATATTGATAACATCATATAGGAATGATAACATGATAACATCCTATAGGAGTCCTATACATGCAATAGCCAGTCTTTATATGATCAGTGGACCAAGATTTACCACAGATATCTGAGGAGCCTACTGACTCTCCTGTGCCTTTACCATAGAAGTGGAGATTCATCCTATGTTCACCTAGCGGTCCATATACATAGGTTGATATCTAATGTCATGGGACTTTTAAAGAACACAGAAACCCTTTTATGCATTTTCAGTTCTAATACTAATACATAAACTCTCAAATCTTACATTGGCCCTTTTGTCAATAAAATTGCCACACCATAGTCTCAATTATGATTTACTCATTAACTCCTTAACAGTTTGTCAAAGCATTTTGGGAAGATACAATATTAGTACAATTAAGCACAGGCTTGATAAATGGAATAATAAAACAAAAAATAAATGCAAGAATCAAAAGTACTACCACTATGGGGATTAAAGAAGTTATACGCGTTTGTTGCCAACTTGTGAGGCAAGATAAGAACCCACTCTGATCATTCACTTCTCTGTTTTGTATTTCTTGAGCAATTCTTGACGTTTTTTTAAACCTTCATCAATCAAATGTCAATCTGTGTCATTGTCAGGGATGAATGTGCAAGAAGATTGGCATTTCCTGCCTTTGCTCAGTTGCAGGCTGATCCTGGAAGAGAGCATTTCCTGTGTGACAAGTGAGAGAATAGGCTGCAGGAAACACATTGAGTCATCATCAAATTCAAGCTTGGCACACAATTGTTGCTGATTTCAATGGCAATAAATTGCACTGGTAATATCTACAAAAAATGTTGAAATGGAGTTGTTTAATTTTAGTAGATATAAAAAGTTTGTGAGGAAAAGAGCATAAATTATTTAATGCCGAGTTTGGATGACAGATGCTCCATTTAGATCAGGGGTCTCAAACGTACAGCCGGCGAAACAATATTTTGTTGCCCGCAGGACAATATGAAAGAATGTTAGTGCGGCCCACGAGTTTTGAATGAATAGCTATTTACTGCGCTGGGTGCAGAAGGTTCCTTTTTTGTGCAATTTGAACAAACCAACCAATCACAGTGGGGGATATGACTCGCAGGGGCGGGGCATCGGCTGAGCTTGATGCAGACAGAGAAACATTTCACAACCATGGAGCTGCACATATAACATCACATTTGTCAAAGCCGTCATAGTGCCGTCAATTACTTCTTGTCACTGTTATAGCGTTTAGCGTCATGCGGATTGTATTTTGTTAATTTGAAATGGGCTGATTTGCTTAAAAGTTGAACGCGATATGATCGCCATCCATTTTGGATGATAGCTATCATGATGATTTTGCAAATTAAAGACCAACACCGATGTTCCGTTGACAATGTTTTGCTTATTTATTCAACATTTATTTAAAAAGATGTAAAGAAAAAAACGCTGGTTGCCTCAAATCTTATCCACGGGACCCG
This sequence comes from Rhodeus uyekii, assembly GCA_037043235.1. Lineage (NCBI taxonomy): Eukaryota > Metazoa > Chordata > Actinopteri > Cypriniformes > Acheilognathidae > Rhodeus > Rhodeus uyekii. The sequence goes on along the minus strand of JAWRVZ010000186.1, from coordinate 1,254,100 downwards.
TCTTATAGGATCAACTTTATAGTATTTGATATTATTTTAACTTCATTGAAACATTTTTCTTTGCCATCTAGTATAATTACAAACATGAAAACAAATGTTATTTGTTACTGTGCAATAATACATTTGTGGCGTTATATTTTAAATATATGTATATAATCCTATCCTATATATATATATATATATATATATATATATATATAATATTATTTTAGTATAATATATTATATATGTAATATTATAAAATATACACAACAATTTTCACTTTCAGATAGCTTGAGGCACAAAGGTCAGAAGATCTGAAAGTGTTTTTTTTGCATATTATATATTTTATCCTTGGCATTATTTCTATCCACAAATGTGCTGGGATTGTATTATCTATTCTGTACTATTGTATATTTTAAAGGAATATATTGAACACTAAATAAAAATGCATCAATACACAGTACAAGCAACTCCACACAAACTCCATCATGAATGTGCTGAATGTGATTTCAGAACAGCTAAATGGCATTGTTAAATGTCTCTCAGCTTTTCTGAAATCAGTGTAAATCACACTAAGATACAGGGCTTATTGTTTTCATAAAATGGTTACTACATATGCAACTACACACCGATGCATTTTATATAGTGTTCACTTTAATAGACTTTTTCATATTTGTAGTTTTAGTTTTTAGTTTTTACTTTTTCTGCTTCTCTCATACAGGGAGCAGTCCATTTGACTATATCTTTATTGTTCTGTTTAATAAAAAATCAAAAAACAACAAAAAAAAGTTGTTTATTTTGCTTTTACACAAGGTCTCTTTAATTGTTGTTCAGCTGTTTTTTTTCTTCCTGAGAGTACAACAAGTTTTATCTTTTCTGGCTCAACAGTTGTTACATTGTGAGAACTTTAAAATATGCGCTTATTAAAGTGAGAATCTCTTGTTAAAATGACTAGTTCTGTAAGCATTGCAATAAGAAAGCTCCTATGCGATATCACAAAGCCCAAATGCCTCGTTACAGCAGCATGATTATTTGTAAGGAATCATTACAACAAGATGGCGCCGCGGATGGCAGCCTCGGTTTTTAGCTCTTCGGTGATGTTGTGTTGTATATGTGCACTGGAAGCTTCAATTCCAAGACAAATTCCTTGTGTGTGCAAGCACACTTGGCAATAAAGCTCTTTCTGATTCTGATTTTTGGAGCAACCGCAAAACATGGGTCCAATTTACATTATTGAAGAAGTTGTTCCAATAAGAAATAACATGAGAGCTAGAGACATTCTCTTGTAAAAAAAAAAAAAAAAAAAAAAGGGATCTAATTTTAGAATAGTTAGACTTTACTGATCCAGTGGGAGGACAGATAGAAAGTGCGGACATATTTAAAGTGCGGACATTTTTAAAAAGCATGTTCACCCCAGTAGGAATGACCTGTGTGGATTATAGTCCAAACAGAGCAAGGATTTTGAAAATATCGTTTGAGTCAGTTTATTTTAAAAGTTAAAAATCATAACTTTTAAAATAAACTGTTTTGTGGCAAAATGGCAAGTTTTGTAAAAATGTAAACTGGTGAGACTGGCAAGATTTTGCTAACTTTATTTATTATATAGCTTTATAAAAGTAAGGTTTCTTTTAGTAACCCACTAACCATCTTAATGCACCATTTGTGAATATACCCGTATCTTCTCCAAAGTATGAAAGTATTCTTAATCTGCCATTAAGTCGTATTCAATAAAGATAAAACTAGATGTGCCAATTCACCTGAAATCTTTATTTTTAAAAACTAGCACTTGTAGTATTGAACTAACTATATATTAGCATAGTATTCGATATAATTTTTACTTCATTGAAAATTTTCTCTATACTGTCTTATCTCTATCATATTTCGATTATCGTAATCGGAATCATATCGATTTTGTCAAGAGAAAGTTTCAGTCAATACATTAAAAAAGATAATCGTAAATGTTTTCATCACACATGTGCTGATTTACAAACAACTTACACTGTTTTGCTGACCAGATAGAAGTCTTCACCTAAAACACATACAGACCGACAAATGAACAGTGATCTTGATAATCTTGATAGTATAGGCGGAAGAAAATGCCGATCACAATAAGATGTATGCAATATTACACTTTTCTTACACTTTTCTTCATTACTAGGCCTCTTGCAAGTTTTGTGCTCACATAATTGCTGAAAAGAATCTGTACGGAAAAAGCAATATCAATATCTATTTATTTGGACCAAAAATACAGATAAAATAAATATAGAAAATGATAATAAACAGTTGATAAAACGTTTTTAATGCCATTCTGATGTTGAAAAATCGTGATTCTGATGCATCTAAAGCATTGGTAAAGGTCAATTGGAACAGTCATACTAGCGTAAGAAAGTTGTATTACACACGCTGAAACTTACAAGTAAGTAAGTAAGTACTCAGCGCTGAGGTAGATAAATTGTCTCTCAACTTTATTCTTTATCTATTTGAATATATATAGAGAAATGTCTAGGGGAGTAACAGAGACAACCAATGAGAGAATATAGATAACATCATATAGGAATCTCAAACATGATAAGATCATATAGGAATTTCCTATACATGCCAGAACCAAGTCTACATATGGTCAGTTGTCCAAGTTTTACCACGAATACATTGGAGCCCTGCTGGCCCTTCTGTTCCTTTACCATAGAAGTGGAGATTCATCCCCATGTTCACCTAATGATCCATATACATATGTTGACATCTAACACAAAACCCCATTCATGTATTTTCAGTTCTGATACTAATACTTAATTCCTCAAATCTTACACATCCATATTCTTTTCTCTGCTTGGTAAGAAGCTTCATCTTCATTTTCCTTGTATCGCATGTTTGTATCATACCTGAAACTTTAAAATGAATACCCATTCCACTGGGATGTTAAAATCCCATAGTGATGGGGGGGGGAAATCGTTTTTGTCAAACAGTTTGTCAAAATAAGAAAAATCACATCTTAAACTAAATAAGAGCAACGTTCAAACATTTAGACACCTTCACTTTTGGAATCTCTTTAATTCATTTTAAATATTTCTAGTTTGTTTTTTAAAAAACATACAGATTTCTTAAAAACATTGTGACTAGCTTTGTCAACTTGTTTCATCCCATGAACCGGATTGTTTTCTTGAGGTTATTTACCAGACCAAAATGCTGCTTAAAACATTGTAGAAATCAAATCTAAGACAAGTTTCAACAACTTCCAAGTTAAAAAGTTTTCACTTTAAGGCTGTTTAATGGAAAAAAATAAATAAATACTTTCTTTTAAATGTAATCATTTCTGCCGTTGGGCATCAGATGTTATCAGAATAGTCTTAGATACATTAAGATACGATTTTAATAAAACTTTAAAGATTTAATGTAAACAATCTTTTAATTTTTAAAGATCTAATTACAAATTTTAAGTGCATGTTTCGAAATAAATTCAGTATGAACAAACATTCACTCTGGAAAGTCAGTGGTCGCTTAAGAATCTAATGACTGAATTCATCTAAGGACATCTCTCTGATTTTCTTAAAGAAACATCTTTAACAACGAATTACTGATCCTCTCGCACAATGCATGAAATTACTTTTATATGTATACATGTGTGTGTGTGTGTATTTGTTTTATCCGCCGTAGACTTCAATAGCCACCATACCTCCTGGGGCTACAAGGATATTGATGAGAATGGCAGAGACATGGGATGGGCGGACAAAACAAACGCATTTCTTGTCCATGACAATAAAAACAAGGGATCTTTTAAATCTGCTCGATGGGGCCAAAATTACAACCCCGTAATTAGGACCCAGTTCCTGTAAAGAAGCATATACTTCGTGAACAGCCAGCCCGAACACATATCCTGCTGGAAATCGGATTAAAAATTCCTTTGGTCCAGTCCTACCCACGCCGGAATACTGTGCTCCCGTATGGATGAATAGCGCACACGTGGCCAGAGTGGACGTTAAACTCAACCACACCATGAGGACCATCTCGGGCTGCATCATGTCAACACCTACCCACTGGTTACCAGCCTTCAGTAACATTGCACCATCGAACATCCGCAGACAAAAATGCCTAGCACGGGAATTCACTAAAATGTCTGAAAACTCCCTGTTTCCCATCCATGAAGATCTGAATAACCTGAGCAACACCCGACTTAAAAGCCGAAACCATACATATCATATATATCACATACATATGATCCAGCATGGAAGGACAGCAAAGCGTGGTTGAAAGAAAGGGAAGCCCAGCAGCATAATGCAAGCAACATCATCTTTGAGCTTAACACCCATAAGCGGCCCAATGGGTCTAACGAAAGTCGACAAATATGGTGCAGACTGAATCGCCTGAGGAATGGTGTTGAAAACTGCGCATACCTCTGGCATAAGTGGGGATGGAGCGAATCGGCGGCGTGCGAGTGTGGAGACCAGAAACAAACTATACACCACATAGTATTCGAGTGTCCCATGACCAGATACAATGGACCAGCCGAGGACTTTAAACATCTGACAAAGAATGCGAGTTTATATCTGCATAATTGTACATTTTGATTTTAATTGTAATTATTTATAAACCAGTGTGTAACTGCCATATATGATAAATAAATGATGTTATGAATATGAGCTCTGCGCTCCCCTCCATGGCCACCAGAAGGAGCTCACTCACTTATACTGACACTTCACTACACACTACATTTCCCAGCAACCATCACACTGGACTGATTAAACACACACAGCTGGACTCCATTATCATTGTTTGTCACATCACCTGTTCATCATCACCTGGACTATAAAAGACTGCTTCACACACACACTCACCGCAAAGTCTTGATTTGCTATAGCTGTCATTCTGAGCGTTTATGCCTGTCCTGATTGTCTGTTCTGATTCTGCCTGTTTCCCCGTTTTTGATTCTGTTCTGCCTGCCCTGACCTGTGCCTGGATTAACGTTGATGATTGATAGCTGCCTGTCTTGACCACCGCCTGTACCACGATTCTGATCCCGTCTGCCTGCCTTTGTGACCCCTGCCTGATTTACCGATTATGTCTACTCTTTGTTTGCCCTGACCATCTGCCTGTTCGACCATTCTTAATAAAGACATAATATTTGGATCCCTGCCTGTGAGTCACTTCTGTTACAAATGAATAAATAAATATATGTGCAATAATTATGATCTGTTAATGACCAATTTAATACCATAAAATATCTCAGAAATAAAATATGGTGATTTATTTTAATTGATAAATTGTATACTTAAAGTGTTTGGCTTTTGGTTCTGACTATAAGGCTATAAGGAATACCTGAGGGTTATGCACAAGGAAACCTATTAATGTTGATAAAGTAAAACATTTGAATGCATCACTCCCCAAACATAAAATACTAAGGTACATGACATCAAAGTAGTATTCAATGCATCATGTCACATTATGCATTAATATTTACCAAAACTCACAGCAAATATATTGAAACTGCTGTTACTATAGTTTATAAATTCAAACAGCCTGACAGCGTGCGAAGTTGAGTACTCACGTGTGTGGGAAATCACAGGTAGTCGAAACTCTCTCGAGAAATACACTCCCATAAAACCTCTCGTTACAATGATTTCCTTACATACATCATATCTGCATTAAAAATGAGGAGAGAATGAAAGTGATGATTTCTTTCTCACCGGTGACAGGAGCGATTTAACTTTTTTCTTTTTTTATAGCAAGAAAAACTATTACAATAAGGCAATACAAAATCACTGAATTATGAATTACAGAGCACAACTCCAAAAAAGAAACAGAAAGAGAAACAAAGAGAGAGAGAGAGAAAAGAAAAAAGAATCATACAACAGGGTCTACTAGAAGCTTAAATAACTTCTATAAACCAAAAAGTCTTCATCCACTTCTCGATTTTCACTTACATTTATGAATATAAAATTTCCCCAGAATGAGAATATTATTCAAAATGTATTGACTGTGTACATTTTCCAGTATTACACCGAAAATGTATAATATAATAATATAATATAATTTAATACTAGTATAATACTGTCTGTGGAATATGTAAGTTCCAGGCATGCTATTATTTCAGAAACTTCAGATAACAATTCTTTGTTTTGAGAAATAGACATATATATTCCCTACTATAACAAACAAATCATCAATTTCATCAATTGAAAGGGCAATTTTCGCAGGGCAATTATATATACCGCAAAAAAGACTAACTAATTCCTTTGTGCAATAAAGAAAATAGAGTAAAAAGTACTGTTGTATAGCAAGGCATGAGCTATGCGCTTATGTGAAATTGGACCATACCATACCATAAACCAGGGGTGTCAAACTCAATTTCACAGGGGGCCAAAATCCCAAAACACTTTAGGTCACGGGCCGAACAGGATAAACATTTATTGAAAACACTAAAACTAAACTTTTAAAACTTACCTTTTTTGAACTTAGATGTGAATAAAAACAGACAGAAATATTATTCTGGAATAAATCAACTTATACCTTAAATAACTTAAAAGTATAAAAATATTTAAAAATACTTTAAAAAAAAGTTTTTTTTCCTGTCTAAATTATACAAGTTAGAAATAAAGTAAACAAGTATGTAAAGTAAAAGTCAAAAGAACAAACATTCAAATTTCTTTACTCTTATGTCATTTTATATAAAACTTAAAAAGATTTATATATAAAAGATTTTGCTCTCCATAAAAATATATCCTGTCAAAATTATACAAATTCATGCTGCATTACAAAACCTGGAAATCTAAAGAAAAAAAAATGTTTTTCAGCAATAACAAATCAAATCATTCAGTTGAATTTGCTCTTATGTCATTTGTCTTATAGTGCCGTCTTATTAAATTATTTAATTACTGCCACATTAGCTCCGCAAATGAGACACACGGGTATACCGGCAGTATGTCAGTAAAGATATACCATATTTTCCCGCATATAACCCATGGGTTATAGCAGATTTTACAAACTATATCACAATTTTTTTTACGCGTAATAATATTTCAATATATTTTTTACGTCCCTAGGGACGTAATGTTATTTTTAGCGCTGTATTTTCTTTCTGGCGCTTGCACTATCACTCTGACAGCTGGCGCTGATATGCTGTCTGACCTGTCAATCATGCAAGAAGACGTGATTGGCTGTTCTGCCATGAGGGCGGGCTCTTCTCATCCGATGATCAACACCTGCATTTCGCGCACAAGCACTGTGTACCGAGCCTGAACGGTTATGTATAATTAACAATAACAATCGCGCGGTACGAGAGCGAAGCATCATTAGCCACTTCCTGTTTAATACAGGAAGTGTTCGGCGAGTCAGCTGGAGCGCGGGACATCTCGCGGGCCATTAATAAAATGCTCTCGCGGGCCGGACATAATTACACGCCGGGCCGGATGTGGCCCGCGGGCCTTGAGTTTGACACCTATGCCATAAACGATCTAAATTAATCCACTGTGCACTGAAAAAGAACAGTCGTGCTGTTCTTTCTAATTGCATTGCTTATACAACTAACTCATTCCGAATTGCACTCATACTGCTGTAACAAAGCATTTGAGCTTTGTGATATGGCACATGAGCACTTGCATCTTAACAAATCAAATATCAAAATATAGAAATTATTTAAAATCCATTTTCCAACTCTGGGAAGTAATTCTGAACACATGAATTGACTTCACACAATCTTAAGTGGCAGATGTTTTAAAACGAAAATCTTTGTAAAATTGGCAAGATTATACATAAGTATGTTTTTAATGTAAACAAATGTACTTTATCAATTTGCGAAAACTGTAATTTAAAAATGCGAATTCTGTCTCGAGTTCGCTAAAGACCTGAAATGGTTTCTAAAACTCCTCAGCAACCCTGAAATCTTCTCTTTGTACTGTCTGACGTCAGGATGAACGCTTGGAGCTGTTCTCACTGAGATCCACATGAACAACGTTGAGAATATGTGGATGCGTGCCAAACGCGAACTAAAAACACCTATTTCACATCCTATTTCAATCCTGCCTCACGAGTTTGTTCCGAAATCCATTTCGAAACGATAACATTTGCAGCAGCATTATCTGCTATTTATTATCTGCCAATTATCCCGTGTAGATGTTGGATTAAAACTGTTTTATATTCCTTAAGCACCGAAACTTGCTGCAGCACACGGGTTTCCCATTCACCTCCGTGAACATAGGAAGACGTCGATGATGAGGTTGCCACGGCCAACAGGACAGCGCGTGAAATGATAGAACTAAACGCCGCACAGAGCCTGAAGCTCAGTGCTGCATCTGCTGTCAGTTCGGCCGAAAATGAAATTTATTTTTTTCATATTGCAGATTTATCTCCCGGGCCGGACTGAACCCCCTGGCGGGCCGGATCCGGCCCGCGGGCATAGGCGGAGTTTGGGAGGCTGGGGGGACCAGAGCCAATTAATGCCTGCCTTGTGAATATTTATTTATTTATTACAGAATTCATATTTTCTCGTTTTATTTGTCTTATCTTATTAGTTCTGTGTATAGAATGAGTAAGATATGGCTAATTAATTTTTAATTACTGTATGAATTTTTTTTTACTGTAGCTTTATTACATTCTCCCGCGATTTGCGAATCTCAAAGTATTGCGGTACGTGAGTGGACGCTCTTCTCGTTCTGTTTTACGCGCTGTCTGACATAGGCTACTCGCTTTTTTCGCCACATTTCTGAACTCCCCGTGTTAACCCTATCACTGCCGATGCAACACAAAACAGCAACTATAAAGAGTTGGTTCTATTCGCTATTCTTTGTATAAAGTCATTGTTCATTGTAAATGTATTTTATATGTAGAATGTATGATATATAAATATGATATATAAAAAAAAACAAGCACAAAAGTGAAACTCCGCCTATGATCTAGATCTAGAATAAGAAACGGCAGATAGACTGTTTTTCACTTTACATCCGGTTTATGCAGTTGAAAAATGTTTTTAGAGTTTCTCTAGTGTTATTATCAGTCCTTTTTTTCTTTTTCTCAAACGTTTTTTAACACGCTTGTTTCTATTTTCAGTTTCGCAAGCCCACTCTTTACTTTATTTTGTGGTACGAGTTTAATTGATGGCATGGCCACACAAATACAAAATGCTTTAGATTTGGCTTGTTGATAAGGAAATCAATATAGTTAAAAAGATTAAGATTATAGAAAACATTACAATAAAATAAAAAGCTATGTATTGACCACGAAGACCACATTCAGCCGTCCATTGTCCAAAAAGATGAGTTTGAGATAAATTCGTAAAATGATATTCCAAGTTTGGATTAAATATATAGTTCATATTTAACAAAAGTTGTTAACATTTTAATCTTGGTTGATTTTTCACCCACCCCTCCAAAAAAAAAGATCAGATTATTTGTAAAAAAAAAAAAAACACAAAAAAAAAAACATTACTAATAACCAGATTACTAAAATAATTTTTAGTGGCAGCCCTACGATATTAACCAACTTTTCAAAATTGTCTGGCATTTTGTCACTTTCAGTCGGATAGACAGTTTTTCAAGTCATTATTTTTCAAGATTTCTTGAAAATAATGTTTACATTTTTTTTTAATTCTTAAAATTTTAAAAAATAAAGATTTCAGGTGAATTGGCACATCTAGTTTTATCTTTATTGAATACGACTTAATGGCAGATTAAGAATACTTTCTTACTTTGGAGAAGATACGGGTATATTCACAAATGGTGCATTAAGATGGTTAGTGGGTTACTAAAAGAAACCTTACTTTTAAATGAGCTTTATAAAGTTAGCAAAATCTTGCCAGTCTCACCAGTTTACATTTTTACAAAAATGTATTTATTTATGAATCGTGCTGCAATTGAGCTATGTTTACAAGATTTAACTCATAGATAAAAGACTCCGTCTTCATTTCTTAAGAGCGAATCATAATTATTATATTTCCACTAGTGTATGCATTGAATGGGTCCTAGCTCTGTCTCTCTTTCACTTCCGCTAATTCCTGTTATGACTGGTGAATATCATTGGCTGCTCACGTCACACACAACCCTGGGTTCTCTTTGGTCACGTGATTCCATGACAATTCCTCCTTCTGAGACTGTACATAATTTATTATGTCCTTCAGAAAAATGTTCCTATTCCACACAACATTCCACAACATTCCACACGTGAATATGGCAGAGGGAAATGAAAACGCAACAGGTTATGGGCCCAGGCGCGCCAATTCTAACGTTACAGGAGGAAAATGGCAGAGGCTAGTCTTCGACGGAGACGAAAATACCTACGAGCTATGGGAAGTAAAATTTCTTGGTCATATGAGACTAATGGGCTTAAAAGAAACAAGACTGTCTACCGGGGAAATACAGGGAGTGCAGAATTATTAGGCAAATTAGTATTTTGACCACATCATCCTCGTTATGCATGTTGTCTTACTCCAAGCTGTATAGGCTGGAAAGCCTACTACCAATTAAGCATATTAGGTGATGTGCATCTCTGTAATGAGAAGGGGTGTGGTCTAATGACATCAACACCCTATATCAGGTGTGCATAATTATTAGGCAACTTCCTTTCCTTTGGCAAAATGGGTCAAAAGAAGGACTTGACAGGCTCAGAAAAGTCAAAAATAGTGAGATATATTGCAGAGGGATGCAGCAGTCTTAAAATAGCCAAGCTTCTGAAGCGTGATCATCGAACAATCAAGCGTTTCATTCAAAATAGTCAACAGGGTTGACTGAACACTGTAAAAAATATTTTTGGGATTTAGTTATTTTAACTTATTTTTATGTGTAGAAAGAACTACTTTGTCCAGACAACAAGAAATTTTAAGTTTCATTGTCCTCAACTAGACTGCAAGTTGAAAGTTGAAACAACTGTCTAAGATTTTCTGTTGAAGGAACAAGTGTAATTTGTTATTTTAACTCAAAAATGTATGTTGAAACAACTGCACTAGATTTGTTGCAGGCTTTACTCCAATTATACTTAATTGCTGTGGATAAACACACACTCAATTTAAATCTCTTTCAATTTGAATGTCTCTGTAACTAATTTATACAAGCCATATACCATATTAACACAGTTATAGCCAGAGTTAAAATTCTAGTGTTAAGACCTCTTGGGCCACGTTTCAGAGAAAGGGTTTAGAATGATTAAGCCAGGATTAGGCTCTAGTTCAGTTAGGACATTTTAGAAAAAAATCATTAGTGATGTACATTTTGAGACAAAACAGTAGCACTTACATTTTTTAAGATATGTCAATGCAAGTTACTTTCTGTTCAATCCACCCAAACATGCATTTTAATCTGGTACTAGTTTAAACCTTGTCAGTGAAACCAGAGGTTAATGAGTGAAGTGGAAACAGCGCCTCTGTTTGGAGAGAGAGGTAAACCTTAGTAACGCGTGAGTCCAGGAACATCCGGGACATTTGCGCGGTGCGCGCCGAAACGAGTGGCGCATTTTTCAAACTCAAATTTCTTTGACCATCGATGCAGAGCTGATGACGACGAAAAACCGAGGTTAAGTGTTTTATCGGAGTTACGATACGTATTTTATAACACCACAATGTATATAACGATATTAATATGCTGTGTGCGCGCCTAAACTTTGAATAGCAATGCACTTTGCTATTTTTGGTACACTTTGCTAAAGCAGAGGTGGCGGTTTCTTATGGGGAAACACCGAAGGTAAGTGTTTTAGCTCATTTATCTGTTTTATTGTATATCATTTTAGCGATATTTCTATGCTGTCCATATTTAAACGAGCCTAAACTTTTCTCACAGACGACATTTCCTTTGACTGACAATACGCAGCAGAGAAGGCGGTTCCCTTTCTGGGAACTCGAGCTGTGTCGAAACACTAGGGGAAATAGCCTTGCGTGAGTCACGTGAAGATCTGTGCAACCAATGAGAAACGAACGCGTGTGAATGCGTCACTGCCGGCTGTAGCCGGTGACGTCATGAGGAAGAGCATAAAGGCGCGTCTGAAACCGGGGCGCGTCAGCTCTGTGTGAAAATGTGGCGAATGAACAGAGGTTCACACCGTGTGTTTATCCTTGCCCACGTTTCATAACGGGCAGGGATACACGTTATGTGTGTAATCTGTTTGGGAGTAGAGCACGGTCGGCACTTGAGAATGCCGGTTGTAAAGACTGCGAGAGGTTCCATCTGCATGCTCACTGTGGTACAGTGGATAGTGTGTTTACCTATTATGCAGGAGACCGGGGTTCGGAGCCCCGGTGGGATGAACTTTTTCATTGCATGATCTAAGCTCCCGCCTGGCGGTCTGTAACGAGGCCGCCCAGGCTGGTGTTCCCCGCGATTCGGGACCTGCAGTAGCAGAGGCTTTGTGGCGCTCTCGGTCCTGGGGATCACAAATGGATCTCGCTGAGGCTGCTGGGGTGGGTCCGTCCTTACCTCAGCCTTCACGAGATCAAGCGGGTCCCAGTCACGAGCACTCTGAGTGAGATGCCCGTGCTGTGACTCCAACACTAGCTCTATCAAGTTCAGAGAGTGAGATCGATTTTGCTAGTGTTGACCCGGTCGAGGAGGATTCGCCACTCTCCTCGCCGGCGTTTGAGGAGCTTGTTGAGGTTGTGGCGCGAGCGGTCTCACGTCTGGGGCTTGATTGGCCAGCAGAGACCAGAAGCGCTCGTCCTAAGTATGTTAGACGAGCGTTATCTTCTGACTCGCGTCATTTCCCCGCGCCGAGCAATGCCTTTCATACCTGATTTACATGCCGAGGTATCTAGATTTTGGGGAAGGCCAGCCTCTGAGAAAATTTATACACGTAATATTACGATGTATAATAATCTAGTAGGGGCTCAAGATCATTGATATGGAGGGTTGAAGAAAGTGGATGAGGGCGAGTTACCTCGTCCCTCAGTCTGCGTCCTCCATTAAAGCTCTGGCGCTCCCCTCCAAGCCGATGCGCGTCACATCGTCTTTGGTGGGGAAAGCATACTCAGCATCGAGTCATGCCGCAGCGTGTCTGCACGGCACGACACTGCTGCAGGCATATCAGGCGGAGTTGCTTGGGGACCTCAACGAGGGCGGCGGTATCGGTCCGGAGGCAGTGGCAGAGCTGCGCCGGACCGTGGATCTGTCTCTTCGGGCCACTAGGGAGATGGCCTACTCTGTCGGCCGCTCCATGGCAGCTCTGGTGGCTACGGAGAGACACCTTTTGGCTCAATTTGTCAGCTATGAAAGATAGGACAAATTTGTTTTGCTGGACGCTCCTCTGTCCCCTTCGGGCTTGTTCGGCGATGCCGTGAAAAGCGTCGTCGACGAGTTCAGGAGGCTGCTCGACAGCAGGTGGCGTTTAGCGAATTTCCTCCCCGCCGCCTCCAAGTGAGACCGCCAGTCAAGCACGGTCTCAAAGCTCCTCGCACAGGGCCGCTCAGAAACAAAGTGTCGCCACCCGTCTTCCTCCGGTAATCCCCGGGGGGGTCGGGCCCACAAGTTCAAGTTCATGCCGCTGGTAGAAGGGGTGATCTGAGGGTTATCCTGAACGCCAAGTAGGCTTAGACTAAGCGGCCCTGATTACAAGCCGCAACAAGGTGGTGTCTCCCAGGAGCAGCTCTAGAGTCAGCCCGCCATGGGAAAACCACCCCCTCTAAGGAGGGTCCTAGAGCAATCCACCCGGGTTTCCGGTATCAGCCCCGGCTCAGTGGTGGATATGTTCGTAGTACCAGAGACCGGCCCGCAGAGGCCGGTTCCCTTAGTAGAATTCACGGGCTGCGTGGTTACGACTACCCGGTATCTCTCAGTGGGTCCTGCGCGCGGTAACCTTCAGGTACGCCATTATCTTGGGGTTTCACCACCCCGGTTCTCGGGCAGTGGTAGGCCCTCAGCAGGCTCTGGTCATGGAGCAAGAAGTGGACACTCTGCTGGCGAAAGGGGCCATCGGGTATGGACCCCTCGTGAACAGCAAGTCCGGGCTTTTCAGCTGTTACTTCATAGTTCCGAAGGGAGGATGGAAGGTTGCGGCTCATTCTGGATTTTTGTCTCTTAAATTGATGCGAAGAGATGCGACGCTCAGGCGGATCGTAGTACAGATTAGGTCCTATAACGGGTCCGGCACGATCGACATCAGAGACATATAAATCCCTCATTCCCATCCTTCCACAATAGGAAGTTCCTGTGGTTCGCCTTCAGGGGGGAAGGCGTACCAGTATCAGTGCTTCCGTGTTTGGTCCGGCTGCTCTAAGCTCCTCTGTACTTGCAAGGTACTATCGTGTCCTGAACTATGTCGACAACTTGGCTTACCCTGGCCAAGTCGCCGCAGTTAGCAGCACAACATCGAGGTGTTGTGCCCGCACACAGAGGAGCTGGGGTTAAGACTAAGACCAGGGGTTCTCCCTGAGGGGTACCCGCTTCGCAATCAAGGTCACGGGGCGATGCCCACGCACCCTGAGCATGCGGAAGAACTCTTGGTTCTCGTCTCACGATGCTTACGGCTGAACACCAAGAAGAGTGTACTTTCTCCTACTCAGAGAACCACTTTCTTGGGGGTCATTTGGGACTCAGTGGCCGTGTCTGCTCGGCTCTCCCCCGAGCGCATTAAGGCCGTTCGTCTAGCCGTTAGGAGCATTAAGCTGGGCCAGCCACTCATGGTGGTGGCTAAAGACCAGGGGTTCTCCCTGAGGGGTAACCCGCTTCGCGATCAAGGTCACGGGGCGATGCCCACGCACCCTGAGCATGCGGAAGAACTCCTGGTTCTCGTCGATGCTTACGGCGGAACACCAAGAAGAGTGTACTTTCTCTCACTCAGAGAACCACTTTCTTGGGAGTCATTTGGGACTCAGTGGCCATGTCTGCTCGGTTCCTCCCCGAGAGCATCCAGGCCGTTCGTTGAGCTGTTAAGCGACGAGTGACACTCTTACGCTGAACACCAAGAAGAGTGTTCTTTCTCCCACGTAGAGAACCACTTTCTTGGGAGTCTTTGGGACTCAGTGGCTATGTTGGCTCGGCTCTTCCCCGAGCGCATTCAAGCCTTCGTTCAGCCGTCAAGAGTATCGAGGGGCAGCCACTCACGTGAGACACTCTGAGGTGTTAGGGTCCATGCAGCGGCTCCAGCGATTATTCCATGGGGCCGACTGTGTGCGAGACCCCTGCAGTGGTGGCTGAAAACCAGGGGTTCTCCCCGAGGGCTGGAACCCTTGGTCCCCTTCTTATTTGGAGCAGATTTGGGACAGATACGGCAGGCACAGGTCTCCTGTTTGCCTCCGTAAGAATTTCTCTGCCCTCTGTGGCTTTCGTTTAAACATCCAGGGCCTCTGGGGCGGGTTGTTATGGTACAGGCGTGGCCGAGGCTACGCCTGTACGCTTTTTCCTCCCATCACTCTGCTCCCGGGAGTTCTGGCCCAGGCGGAGGGTTGCTGACCCCGCCCAGAGCTAATGTGTCTGGCCCCTTAGGGGGTCCAGCTCATAGAATCCGGTCTCTCAGCTGAGGTTGTAGAGACCATCTTTCAGTCCAGAGCTCCCTCCACGAGGAAACTCTACACCTTGATCTTCATGTCTTGGTGTAGCGAAAAGCAGATGAACCAAGTAACCTGTCAAGTCGGCAAAGTACCGGAGTTCCTGCAAGAAAGATTTGCGGCAGGGCTGTCCCCCTCCACCTTGAAGGTCTACGTGGCTGCCATAGCGGCTTGCCACGTACCTCTGGGTGGGGTATCCTTGGGCAGGGACCCCCTAGTCACTCGTTTCCTCCGTGGTACACTAAGGCTGAGACCTGCGGCACAGACCAGGGTGCCGGCTTGGGACTTGTCCGTGGTACTCCTAGGCCTGTCCCAGCCACCCCTTGAACCTTTAGAGGAATCTCTATTAAGTACCTCTCTCTTTAGACCCTTCTTTTGCTGGCAATCGCCTCGCTCAAGAGGGTTGGGGATCTTCAGGCCCTCTTAGTGGCCCCTTCATGTCTTCAGTTTGCGCCCGGGATGGGAAAGGCATTTCTCCACCCGAGGCCAGGCTATATCCCCAAGGTTCCCACTGAGGTGGCTCGGTCTATCATGCTGCAGGCCTTCTGCCCTCCCCCATTTGATGATCATGAGCAGGAGCAAGAACAAGGTCTGTCCAGTGCGAGCACTGGACGCTTACGTTCCAAGACTGCCACTTGGCGTAGGTTGGACCAACTGTTCGTTTGCGTTGGCTTTAGGACCCCTAAGGGGGCTCCAGCTTCTAAGCAAACACTAAGCAGGTGGATAGTCGAGGCTATCTGTCTAGCTTACGAGTCGGCCGGACATGCTTCTCCTTTGAGGGTCTGAGCCCACTCCACTAGGAGCATGGCGGCATCCAAGGCTCTCCTCTCTGGAGTCTCCTTGTCTGATGTTTGTGCTGCGGCTGGCTGGTCCTCACCGCACACATTCATGAGGTTCTACCAGCTAGACCTCGATGCCGCCCCGGGAACCAGGGTGCTCTCTCAGTGAGCTGGGACACACCCGGATGCTGACGTCGCTGAGGTGGCGTTGGCATAGCGTTCCCCTAGTGTTTCGACACAGCTCGAGTTCCCAGAAAGGGAACGTCTCGGGTTACGTATGTAACCCTGGTTCCCTGAGGGGAACGAGACGCTGTGTCTTTGCCTCAGCTCCTGGCGCCTCCGGGCCCGCTTCAGGCATTCATGGCTGACGCGCCCCGGTTTCAGACGCGCCTTTATGCTCTTCCTCATGACGTCACCGGCTACCGCCGGCAGTGACGCATTCACACGCGTTCGTTTCTCATTGGTTGCACAGATCTTCACGTGACTCACGCAAGGCTATTTCCCCTAGTGTTTCGACACAGCGTCTCGTTCCCCTCAGGGAACCAGGGTTACATACGTAACCCGAGACGTTTCTTTTGGGGAAACACCGAAGGTAAGTGTTTTAGCGTTTCTCACAGATTACCGGTACATTTCCTT
The DNA here is from genome assembly GCA_037043235.1 of Rhodeus uyekii. NCBI lineage: Eukaryota > Metazoa > Chordata > Actinopteri > Cypriniformes > Acheilognathidae > Rhodeus > Rhodeus uyekii. The sequence goes on along the minus strand of JAWRVZ010000186.1, from coordinate 1,237,255 downwards.
TGACTGACAATACGCAGCAGAGAAGGCGGTTTCTTTGGGGAAACCATGGAAAGTAAGTCTCTTTGTTTTTGTTTTTACCTCATTTACGTTGTTTGTAATGTCATGTTGGCAATGGTAATATCAGGCGTTGGTCAAAATGGAGTCATTTGGGTTTGAAATATTATTCCTTTTTAATGTTTTAATAAAAGAGGTGATTTGTTGAATATTAAATTACAAATACATTGTCAAGTTGGATGAAAAGAGCTTTTAACACTGTTAGGACAAATAACAGATGTGGGTAAGTCAGATTTCCATATTTAAGATTACTGATGGTCATGCTTAATGTTTTGATTATTAATAATCAATTTGAATTTTTTAAATAATAATTAAGAGTCTGGCCTCTTTCTAGTAGGGTAATGTTACATTTACCTCTGAACAGACACTATATGACCAAAAACTCATTAGTCAGCAACTTTTTAGTTTGCTTAACTATATTGCATATTTGTTTACAACCATCTTTTAAAAGTCGTATATCTCTCTCATTCTTTTTCAGCCTGTTGATGATGAGAAGCCCATTGTTCACAGGATTAATGTGGGCATCTTGATCGTGAGTGAAGACACCACACATGATAGTGCCTCCCAAGATGATATTGTGGATGTGGCTGTGCTGCTGGAAGGGTAGATTGTGGTTTTGGATCTCCAAGATGTTCTAAATGCTTTTGCCACAGTTTGGACTCCTTTACGCTTTGAACAATGACTGTACCATAGAGTTACGAGGTTATCCAACACATTTCTATCAAGGTTGGTGAGGAGAACTGCACAGCAAAGGTACATGGACCGAAAAAAATTGTGGTGACACTGGCACAACCTTTCCTAATTGTTCTTTTCAAGTGCTGTTTATGTTCATTGGTAAATTTGCAGAAGCTGGAGAGTTAATTCAAAGCAAATTGCTTCATTGGAAAACTGATGCATGCATAAGATATACATTACCTATGTTTTAATCCACCCATTTTTATCAGGTGGATTTTCTCTATAATGGCTTTTCATTTCTAAGTGATATTTAATGCTAGTTTATCTGGAAGTGAGGATTTTGTTCTCTTTGGATGGAAAAACTACTTTATTCTCAAATGTTTTATGCAATATACTAATTTTGTTCACAAGTTAAACTATTGATATTGAGGCATGTGTAAGAACCTTTTTATGTGTTTATTGCAATAAATGTATTTGTGTATTGACATATTGCTGTGATTTAATTTGCAATAATTTTAAACTAAATCAAATGTAGTTTACAAATGAATTTTCTAGTAACAAAATACAATGCTTTACAGTTAACTAATGTGAAGTTTTCATGACTATACAATTTAAGTTCAGCTAACTAAAGTCATGTTTTCATGACTATTAAAATTAAATTCAGATAACTAAAGTCAAGTGTTCCTGACTATAAAATTTAAGTTCAGCTAACTAAAGTCAAGTTTTCATGTCTATCCCTTTTAAGTTCAGCTAACTAAAGTCTAGTTCCCTGTCAAGGGAACTCAACACTGCGTCGACAACGCATATGGGAACGCATTAGTGTAATTGTCTCTTGAAGCGCAATTGAAACCAGGTGTGCGAGTGCACGTAGCCGAGTGTGACGTCATGAGCCAGGAGTATAACTGCACGCAGCAAACTAGCAGCCTCAGCTTAGTGTCTTCAACAGCGCTCGAAGCTAACGTGTGTTTGAGTTGCTCTGCTGGCTGTAAGTCGATATCTTTCACTTACCTTTGAAGAAATGGCGGATACACAGTCCTTTAAGCGTTGTGTCCCTCCTTGCCCGCGTTTTATCACGGGTAAGGATACACACGCTCTCTGTGTTTATTGTTTGGGCGAGGAACACGCACGCTCAGCGCTTGAGGGCTCTGAGTGTGCAGAGTGTTTGCAGCTGCCACTGCGCACTCTCCGCTCACGCTTAGCTGTCTTCGAGGAGGCAGCTCAAGCACGCGGTCCTCGTGGGTCTGGTCCCGCTGTGGCTGAGGCTCAGCGGCGGCTGCACTCGTGGGGATCGCAGCTAGATTTAGCAGCGGGGATGGAGACGGGCGATGCCTTTTCTCCTCCTTTACCTGCTGAGTCTGTTCTCACTCAGGACGCGGAAGCGCACCATGCGGTGATTACTTCCGACCTGGATGATGACGCACTGCTCAACCTCTCCAGTTCTGAGGAGCTGGAGGTGGATGTTGTCAGTGTTGATGTGGAGGAAGCCGAGCCGCCATCGGTTTCTCCCGCATTCGAGGAGCTGCTCGAGGTGGTTACTCGGGCAACGGCAAGGCTTGGTCTCGAGTGGCCGGCCGAGCCCAGGGATGTTCGTCCTAAGAGTCGGCTCGATGAACGTTACCTGCCCGCCCGGGTACAGCCTCAGCGCCGGGGTTTGCCGTTCTTTCCAGACCTCCACACTGAGGTGTCGAGGTCATGGAAGCGGCCCGCCTCCCACAGGGTTCATAGCAGCGCTGCTGCTAGCTATGCTTCCCTTGTGGGAGCCAAAGAGCGCGGTTACGGGGCGATGCCTAAGGTGGAGGAGGCGTTGGCTAACTACCTCGCCCCCCATTCATCGCCGCCCCTAAAAACCCCGACGCTGCCCACCAAACCCCTCCGGGTTACATCTACAATGGTGGGCAGAGCGTACTCCGCGGCTGGTCAGGCTGCAGCGTGTTTACACACCTCATCACTGCTGCAAGCCTATCAGGCGGACCTGCTCTCTGACCTCGACGAGGGCGGGGGTATTGGCCCTGAGGCAGTAGCCGAGCTGCGCAGGGCCACTGATCTCTCTCTGCGGGCTGCCAGGGAAACGGCCAGTTCAATCGGTCGCTCTATGGCAGCCCTGGTGGCCACAGAACGGCATCTGTGGCTTAACCTCACAACCCTCAGAGAGAAGGATAAAAATATCCTGATTGACGCTCCTCTTTCGCCTCCTGGTCTCTTCGGCGATGCCGTCAAAATGGCTGTCGATCTATCTTCCAGGAGGCTGCCAAACAGGAGGTAGCGTTCAGGAAAATCCCTGTACGCCTTTCCCCCAGTAGCTCTGCTCCCGGGGGTTCTAGAGAAAGTTCGCCAGGACAGGGTCCGTCTCACTTTAGTTGCCCCGCGGTGGCCGGGCAGGGTGTGGTTCTCGGACTTGGTGTCCCTCCTAGACGGCACTCCTTGGAGGATTCCCGTCAGAGTGGACCTTCTGTCTCAGGCTCAGGGCAGGATCCTTCATCCTCGCCCGGAACTGTGGAATCTGTGGGTCTGGCCTCTGAGGGGGCCCGACTCGTAGACTCGGGTCTCTCGACTGAGGTCGTCGAGACCATTCTCCACTCTAGAGCCCCATCCACAAGGAAACTCTACGCTCGGAAGTGGGCTTTCTTCACTTCCTGGTGCGGTGACAAACCTGTAGACCCAGTGACCTGCCAGGTCGGTATCGTCCTGGAGTTCTTACAGGAGAGGTTCGCCGCCGGGCTGTCCCCCTCCACGCTTAAGGTGTACGTGGCCGCTATCGCGGCCTACCACGTACCCCCGAGTGGTGTACCTCTGGGTCGGGACCCCCTAGTAGCTCGTTTCCTTCGTGGCACTCTCAGGCTGAGGCCTGCGGTACGCTCCCGGGTTCCTTCCTGGGACCTGTCCCTGGTACTCCAGGCCTTGTCCCAGGAACCCTTTGAGCCGCTTGAGGACATCTCAGAGAAATTTCTCACTCTTAAAACGGTGTTCCTCCTAGCCATTTCCTCATTCAAGAGGGTTGGTGACCTTCAGGCCCTGTCAGTGGCCCCCTCCTGTCTGGAGTTTGCTCCTGGTCTGGCGAAAGCCTTTCTCTCTCCCAGACCAGGTTATGTTCCGAAGGTCCTCTCGAGCCCAGCTCGTCACATTGTACTGCAGGCCTTATGTCCTCCCCCTTTGATGATCATGACCAGGAGTTCAAGAACAAGGTCTGTCCAGTGCGAGCACTGGACGCCTACGTCCGCAGAGCGGCCCCATGGCGTAGGTGGGACCAACTCTTTGTATGCTTCAGGGCTCCTAAGGGAGCTCCAGCATCTAAACCTACTTTAAGCAGGTGGATAGTCGAGACTATCTCACTAGCTTATGAACTGGCGGGTCAGCAGTGTCCTCTGCATGTCCGCGCCCATTCTACTCGGAGCATGGCTACCTCTAAAGCTTTTTGCGCAGGGGCTCCCCTTGCCGATATTTGTGATGCGGCTGGCTGGTCCTCACCGCATACCTTTATTAGGTTCTACCAGTTAGACCTTAACCCCGCTTTGGGAACCTTGGCCCTTTCGTAGTGAGCTACGTTAGTTTGGCGTACTCCGTTTGCTGAGGCAGCGTGGGTATTCTCGTTCCCATATGCGTTGTCGACGCAGTGTTGAGTTCCCTTGACAGGGAACGTCTCAGGTTACTTACGTAACCCTAGTTCCCTTAGAGGGAACGAGACACTGCGTCTCGTAGCCTTAGCTCCATTGCACGCCGGCTGTTTCAGACACTAGTTAAGCTGAGGCTGCTAGTTTGCTGCGTGCAGTTATACTCCTGGCTCATGACGTCACACTCGGCTACGTGCACTCGCACACCTGGTTTCAATTGCGCTTCAAGAGACAATTACACTAATGCGTTCCCATATGCGTTGTCGACGCAGTGTCTCGTTCCCTCTAAGGGAACTAGGGTTACGTAAGTAACCTGAGACGTTTTCACAACTGTCCCTTTTAAGTTCAGCTAACTTCAGTCAAGTTTTCATTACTAAGTTTAATCAGTTGAGAATACTTTATAATTTGTCAGATAAACTTGTCAAAATCAGTGAGTAAAACTCAAAAAAACCCATGCAAAAACGGAACAAATTATAATGAGTTGAGTCAACAAATTATTTTTTACAGTGAAGCGTGCGGAAAAACCAAGGCGCAAAATAACTGCCCGTGAACTGAGAAAAGTCAAGCGTGCAGCTGCCAAGATGCCACTTGCCACCAGTTTGGCAATATTTCAGAGCTGCAACATCACTGGAGTGCCCAAAAGCACAAGGTGTGCAATACTCAGAGACATGGCCAAGGTAAGAAAGGCAGAAATTCGACCACCACTGAACAAGACACACAAGCTGAAACGTCAAGACTGGGCCAAGAAATATCTCAAGACTGATTTTTCTAAGGTTTTATAGACTGATGAAATGAGAGTGAGTCTTGATGGGCCCGTGGCTGGATTGGTAAAGGGCAGAGAGCTCCAGTCCGACTCAGACGCCAGCAAGGTGGAGGTGGAGTACTGGTTTGGGCTGGTATCATCAAAGATGAGCTTGTGGGGCCTTTTCGGGTTGAGGATGGAGTCAAGCTCAACTCCCAGTCCTACTGCCAGTTTCTGGAAGACACCTTCTTCAAGCAGTGGTACAGGAAGAAGTCTGCATCCTTCAAGAAAAACATGATTTTCATGCAGGACAATGCTCCATCACACGCGTCCAAGTACTCCACAGCGTGGCTGGCAAGAAAGGGTATAAAAGAAGAAAATCTAATGATATGGCCTCCTTGTTCACCTGATCCGAACCCCATTGAGAACCTGTGGTCCATCATCAAATATGCGAATTACAAGGAGGGAAAACAGTACACCTCTCTGAACAGTGTCTGGGAGGCTGTGGTTGCTGCTGCACGCAATGTTGATGGTGAACAGATCAAAACACTGACAGAATCCATGGATGGCAGGCTTTTGAGTGTCCTTGCAAAGAAAGGTGGCTATATTGGTCACTGTTTTGTTTGGTTTTTGAATGTCAGAAATGTATATTTGTGAATGTTGAGATGTTATATTGGTTTCAGTGGTAAAAATAAATAATTGAAATGGGTATAAATTTGTTTTTTGTTAAGTTGCCTAATAATTATGCACAGTAATAGTCACCTGCACACACAGATATCCCCCTAAAATAGCTAAAACTAAAAACTACTTAAAATATTGATACAAAAATATTCAGCTTTGATATTAATGAGTTTTTTGTGTTCAGTGAGAACATGGTTGTTGTTCAATAATAAAATTAATCCTCAAAAATACAACTTGCCTAATAATTCTGCACTCCCTGTAGACGAAGCTAAGAATGAGGAATGCTACACTGAACTAATCCAGTTTCTCGACGATAAAAGCTTGTCACTAGTGATGCGAGAGGCTCCTGATGACGGCTTGAAAGCTCTGGAAATACTTCGAAGTCACTACGCCAGTCAGGGTAAGCCGAGAATTATCGCCCTATATACTGAACTAACCTCATTAAAGAAGGAATCTAACGAGACGATAACTGACTACATCATTCGAGCTGAAAAAGCGGTGACTTAAGAAACGCAAAAGAAGTAATAAGCGACGGATTGATAATAGCTATGATCCTAAAGGGCCTACCAGATTCCTACAAACCTTTCGCTATCCACACTACACAGAGTAGTGAAGAATTGACTTTCACCCAGTTCAAAAGCAAACTGAGAAGCTTTGAAGAGACAGAAAGATTTGATGATAAAGCCAAAACTGACAATGTGATGAAAGTAAACGTGATCCGTGATCTGCTATGGATGCGGAAACCACGGTCATATCGCACGTGATTGCCGCCAAAAAGGTGCAACCAAGTGGTGCAGCTACCATAAAAGTTCAACTCACAGTGATGAGACATGTCGCCGAAAAAAAGAGGGGCACAAAGACGAAGCGAGACAGGCTGCAGAAAGACAAGAGGAACATGAGAAAGAACAAACATTTGTTTTCAAAGTAAGTCAAACACTTCTTCCAGACAACATTTCGAGAAATGGATTAATGGTGGACTGTGGTGCAACATCTCACATCTTAACAGAGAAGAACAATTTCACGAGATTTGATGAGAGTTTCGATCCAAAGTCACACTACATGGAACTGGCAGATGGAACCAGGATGAGCAACGTGGCACTAAAGCGAGGCGACGCAGAGGTGTTACTACTGGATGTGGAAGGGAAATGCGTCACGGTCACTCTAAAGAAGGCCTTGTTCATACCATCATATCCACAGAGCATCATCTCTGTTCAAGCTGCTACAGCAGACGGTGCCAAGGTGATCTTCCAGGAAGGACAGAATGAACTGATAAGCAAGGATGGAGCTGTGTTCTGCTTGGAAGAGCATGAGAGACTGTACTACCTAAAAATGGTAAATGACAACAAACGTTGATGCATCAGTTACTGATATAATGTCCAGGGACAAAGTGAGTTTAACTTGTGATGTTAAAACTTGGCATGAGATCATGGGACATTGCAATGTTAGTGATGTGTTGAAATTACCTGGAGTAGTAGAGGGTATGAAAATTACAGGTAATGCCAAACTAGACTGTGATGTTTGTACAGAGGGAAAATTCATCAACAGCAGAAATAGGAAAACTGACACAAAAGCTGACAAGGTCCTAGAATTAGTACACACTGACTTAGCAGGCCCCATTGAACCAACTTCTAAAGATGGATATAAGTATGCAATTTTATTCACAGATGATTTTTCAGGGGCAATATCTGTTTACTTCCTCAAGAACAAGAGTGACACTACTCTAGCAACAGAGAAGTTCCTTGCAGACTGTGCACCATACGGTAGAGTCAAATGCATAAGATCAGACAATGGTACAGAATACACAGGCAATGCATTTCAGTCACTTTTACGAGAAAAGGGTATTAGACATGAGACATCATCCCCGTACTCCCCACATCAAAATGGTACAGCTGAGAGACAATGGCGAACCAATTTTGAAATGGGAAGGTGTTTACTAAAAGAGAAGGGATTACCAAAAGCTCTGTGGCCTTATGCCATCCAAACTGCTACTCATATCAGAAACAGATGCTATAATGACAGAATTAAGAACACTCCATATTTCATGCTGACAGGAAAGAAACCAGACCTTTCTAAAATGTGGGTTTTTGGGTCAGAATGCTATGCATACAAACACAACCAAAAGAAATTGGACCCGAGATGTGAGAAGGGAATATTTGTGGGGTATAGTAAAAATAGCCCAGCTTATCTAATATACAATCCACAGACAGGAAACGTGTCAAAACATAGATTGGTAAAATTCATTAGGAAGAGCAGTGTTGAACAACAGACACAAACCAATGAAGATTACTTGGAAACCCAAAGCGACAGAGACAGGACACAGGGCAGTGAGAACAGCGGGGATGCCCCACAAAGTGAGGAAAGCACAGAAAAACAGGTCCTAGATGGAAAAATGGAGAGCATAGATGCAGACAATACAGAGGTGTCAGAACATGATGGAACTATGGAAAAAGTAATTACAGAAAACGACAAAAACAGTATAGGTCCAACAGACACTGCTAATCAAAAACATTACCAGTCAAAAAGGGAAAAGAGAGCACCGCAGTATCTACAAGATTACCTGACAGACTTTAAAGACGATGTAACCAATGTGAGTGTCGATTATTGTTACAGGGCAGTGTATGGAGTTCCCCAAACCTATAGAGAAGCCCTTATGTCACCTGATGCTCCCGGATGGGAACATGCTATGAAGGAAGAGATGGACTCACTTAAAGAAAATGACACATTTGAATTGACAACTTTACCAGAAGGCAGAAAGACCGTAGGGGGAAAGTGGGTATATGGCCTTAAAGAAAATGCAGACAGAGGAAAAATCTTCAAGGCTAGGTATGTTGCAAAAGGGTACAACCAAACTTAAGGCATAGACTACCATGAGACATTTGCACCTACAGCAAATCTCACCTCTTTAAGGGCATTAATGCAGATAGCTGCTCAGAATGACTTTGTTGTCCATCAGATGGATGTCAAAACAGCATACTTGCATGCCCCGATAGAGGAAGACATATACTTGCAACAACCAGAGGGTTTTGAAGAAACATCTGACATAGGAGGCAAATTAGTATACAAATTGAAAAAAATCCTTGTATGGTTTAAAGCAGTCTGGAAGGAACTGGTACGAACTCTTAAATGATCATCTTGAACAAAACAACTTTGAGAGAAACCAGTCTGATCACTGTGTGTATAGAAAGCAGATCGAAAATGATACAATAATAGTGATCATCTGGGTAGACGATTTGATAATTGCAACAAACAGTGAAGATCAGCTCAACAGTTTTAAAGACAAAATGAAGTCCAAATTCAACATGAAGGATCTGGGAAAAATATCTTATTTTTGGGGGATTCAGTTTGAACAAAAAGAGGGAGAGATTAAAATGAATCAGAAAAGGTACATTGTCAAAATGCTTGAAAGATTTGGAATGTCAAACTGTAAACCAAAAGCTACCCCAAGTGAATTAAAAGTTGAGTGTCACAACACTGAGGGAGAAAACAACAAAGAGATTGAGAATGGATCCCCAAGAATACCGTGAACTTGTTGGAAGCTTGATCTATGCAATGACCTGTACCAGACCAGACATTAGCTGGATAGTCAGTAGACTGTCACAAACCCTTGCAAAACCTAAAACACATGATCTAGTAGCTGCTAAACATGTTCTGAGATACCTAAAAGGTACAGCTGACTACGAGCTTTGTTTCAAGAAAACAGACAAGACCCTAAGTCTGATAGCATTCAGTGATTCTGACTGGGCATCTTCAGAAAAAGATAGGCGGAGCACTTCAGGATACTGTTTCAGCCTGACAGAACAAGGTCCGGTTATTTCATGGAAGTCTAAGAAACAGCCGACAGTGGCACTGTCAACATGCAAAGCTGAATACATTGGTCTAGCAAACACTGCTCAGGAAAGCATGTACTTGTCTCAACTGCTGTGTGGAATGGACAGTGGTATTTACACTTGCACCACAATGTATGAAGATAATCAGGGGTCCATTGCACTGAGTAAAAACCCAGTGAATAGATCTAGATCTAAACACATTGATGTGAAATACCACTTTATCCGTGAGGCTGTTAATGTGGGAAAGATACACATTGTATACTGCCCAACAGACGACATGGTGGCAGATATTTTGACAAAATCTGTACCAAACATTAAAATTCAAAGGTTCAAATGTTTTTTGTTTGGGAACTAAATTTATAATGTCATTATACATGGCTTAAGATGATGAAAACAAGTGGGGGTGTTGAGTTATGTTTTCATCATCCATGTTGTATTATGTTGTTTGATACCATTGTTGTTATTACCCCCCCCCCCCCCCCCCCCCCCCCCCCCCCCTCTTGTGTCAGATTATGTTAATGACTGTTGTGTGTCCAAAAGTGGGCGGGAGTTCTTTTGTGCGCAGGTGTGTTTTTTGTTTGGTATGACTACACATGTGAATGTCCCTCGAACACAGATGTTGTAACAGTGTGTCGAGATGAGAACAGCAATAATAAAGTAATAATAAGAAATAATTTCAGTGGTGGTATTTGGTGGATTAACGACAGCAACATTCCACACGTGAATATGGCAGAGGGAAATGAAAACGCAACAAATACATTTACAATGAACAATGACTTTATACAAAGAATAGCGAATAGAACCAACTCTTTATAGTTGGTGTTTTGTTTTGCATCGGCAGTGATAGGGTTAAGTTCAGAAGTGCGGCGAAAAAAGCGAGTATGTCAGACAGTGCGTAAAACAGAACGAGAAGAGCATTCTTCTCGTTTGAGATTCGCAAATCGCGGGAGAATGTAATAAAGCTACAGTAATAAAAAATTAAATACAGTAACTAAAAATTAATTAGCCATATCTTACTCATTCTATGCACAGAACTAATAAGATAAGACAAATAAAACGAGAAAATATGAATTCTGTAATAAATAAATAAATATTCACAAGGTAAGGGAGATAAATCTGCAATATGAAAAAAATAATTTTCATTTTCGGCCGAACTGACAGCAGATGCAGCACTGAGCTTCAGGCTCTGCGTGGCGTTTAGTCCTATCAGTTCAAGCGCTGTCCTGTTAACCTCATCATCGAAATTTCTTTGTCAAAAAATTGAAAAGTCAACACAGAGTGTCGGATTTTTCAAGAAAAATGGACGTCTTCCTATATGTTCACGGAGGTGAATGGGAAACCAGTGTGCTGGTGTGCTGCAGCAAGTTTCGGTGCTTAAGGAATATAAAACAGTTTTAATCCAACATCTACACGGGATAATTGGCAGATAATAAATAGCAGATAACGCTGCTGCAAATGTCATCGTTTCGAAATGGATTTCGAAAACTCGTGAGGCAGGATTGAAATAGGATGTGAAATAGGTGTTTTTAGTTCGCGTTTGGCACGCATCCACATATTCTCAACGTTGTTCATGTGGATCTCAGTGAGAACAGCTCCAAGCGTTCATCCTGACGTCAGACAGTACAAAGAGAAGATTTCAGGGTTGCTGAGGAGTTTTAGAAACCATTTCAGGTCTTTAGCGAACTCGAGACAGAATTCGCATTTTTAAATTACAGTTTTCGCAAATTGATAAAGTACATTTGTTTACATTAAAAACATACTTATAAACTTGCCAATTTTACAAAGATTTTCGTTTTAAAACATCTGCCACTTAAGATTAAGTGTGTGAAGTCAATTCATGTGTTCAGAATTGCTTCCCAGAGTTGGAAAATGGATTTTAAATAATTTCTATATTTTGATATTTGATTTGTTAAGATGCAAGTGCTCATGTGCCATATCACAAAGCGCAAATGCTTTGTTACAGCAGCATGAGTGCAATTCGGAATGAGTTAGTTGTATAAGCAATGCAATTAGAAAGAACAGCACGACTGTTCTTTTTCAGTGCACAGTGGATTAATTTAGATCGTTTATGGTATGGTATGGTCCAATTTCACATATTCGCATAGCTCATGCCTTGCTATACAACAGTACTTTTTACTCAATTTTCTTTATTGCACAAAGGAATTAGTTAGTCTTTTTTGCGGTATATATATATACCCTATATATTGCCCTGCGAAAATTGCCCTTTCAATTGATAAAATTGATGATTTGTTTGTTATAGTAGGGAATATATATGGCTATTTCTCAAAACAAAGAATTGTTATCTGAAGTTTCTGAAATAATAGCATGCCTGGAACTTACATATTCCACAGACAGTATTATATTAGTATTAAATTATATTATATTATTATATTATACATTTTCGGTGTAAAAATGGAAAATGTACACATTTTGAATAATATTCTCATTCTGGGGAAATTTTATATTCATAAATGTAAGTGCCTTAAAACAAAGCCACTGTTTTTTGTGTTTCAGAAAGAATTTTGGATTTATTGTAAATCATTAAGATTACTAAAATCGAGAAGTGGACGAAGACTTTTTGGTTTATAGAAGTTATTTAGGCTTCTAGTAGACCCTGTTGTATGATTCTTTTTTTTCTTTTCTCTCTCTCTATCTCTTTGTTTCTCTTTCTGTTTCTTTTTTGGAGTTGTGCTCTGTAATTCATAATTCAGTACAAGTGATTTTGTATTGCCTTATTGTAATAGTTTTTCTTGCTATAAAAAAAGAAAAAAGTTAAATCGCTCCTGTCACCGGTGAGAAAGAAATCATCACTTTCATTCTCTCCTCATTTTTAATGCAGATATGTAAGGAAATCATTGTAACGAGAGGTTTTATGGGTGTATTTCTCAAGAGAGTTTCGACTGTGATTTCCGGGGGGATTCGCGCAAGATGGCGACGGAGTAACATGCATGTGCCGAAGCTCTGCATTCAACTTTAGTTAACAGAAGATTTAATATGTAAAAGGACACAAAATAATAACTTCTTTTTTGATTTGAACAAGCTGTTATTCGTTTTTTCGTTTCTCTAACTTTTCAACGAGCGTGATGGATGTAGATAAACCTACTCGTGGTGCCATGCACTCTTACGCCAAGAAATCTTTGGATGCTGCGTTCAAAGTCAATAACGATTCAAATCCCTCGGGGCTTAAAGTTCCCTTACCTGAAACTCCTAAACCGCCTCCCAAAAAATCAAAAATGAGTGACAGAGCGGCATCGGATAATCAGACGGTTTCCAATTCGCATTTGATGGAAGTTTTGCAGAGAGTTGAAAATATGCAAACGGAAACTCTGAATCGTATGCAAACTCTGGAGGCAACGGTTAAAGACAATACAAGTTCACTAAACAGCGTGACTGAGGCACTTGAGTTTATGAGCAATCAAGTTGAAGAGGTATCAAGCAAGGTAAATGCATTACAGAACAGGGTGGAAACACTCGAAAAGGAGAACTGTGTACTGCGTGACAAAAGCGAGGAACTAGACGCTTACAAACGGAGGTGGAATCTGCGAGTGGCCGGTATCGCGGAGCAGAGAGGAGAAGATGTCCGGAAAGTCCTACTCGACTTATTCATCAAAGTGTCTCCGGAGATTGCAGACCAGCTTGTCTACACACTTGATGTCGCCCACAGACTGGGCCCGCGCTCTGAAGGACCGCACTCGAGCCGTCGCATCATCGTACAGTTTCTGTCACGCAACGTCCGAGATAAAATCTGGAGGGATGCCAGAACCGCGACCATTCTCAAAGAAAGGAAGATACGAGTTTTTGAAGACTTAACCCAAAGCACCAAAGACGCCAGGAACAAACTTTGGCCACTTGTCGAACGCGCGAGAAAGGAAGGGAAGAGAGCAGGCTTCAGAGGCCCCTTCGCATATATCGACGGTAAAAGGATTTCTGCAAGTGACCAGAAAGGCTGATTGAAGCTGTGGTATCTTCATCGATATCTCATCGCACCAGTTGATTTCTGGTACTCACGGGTAGGCACGAACTGCTACAGGTTTGTTTTTTTTTGTTTGTTTTTTTTCCTCGACATGATGGATAGGCTTTAATTTTGCGTCATTGATCTTTTTTCACATGGTGAATCTTTTATAATTATATTTTTATTTTGGGACTAATGCATTAATGACAACGATCATAATGGAATATTTCCATCTGAAGTTACGTTATCGGCTGATATGCTCGTTCTGAAGAACTATCTACAATCTAAATGTCTGATAGAGGAACGAAAGTGTAAATAATCAGACAAAAATATAAAAAGGAAGTTAAGCGAGAAAGACTTGTATGCATGACTTACTATTGTTCTTTTGTATTGCAGAGTCAGGCGTTCTTTTGCTTTTTTCGTATTATTCTAAAGTTTCTTCTGTTCTAAGTGATATCCTGTTCTATACCTGGTTCATTAGGTATTAGATACTCTTGTTTACTTTTTTATGTCTTTGTCTCTATTTTCTTTAAATGCCAGGGGTTTAAAAAACAATGTCAAAAGGAAGGCTTTATTTCTGTTTTCTAAGAGGCACAAAGTAGATTTCTGCTTTTTTCAGGAAAGTCACTCTACATCTAAAGATACCAAATTTTGGAGGTCACAGTGGGGTAATGAAATTTGGTTATCACATGGGTCAGAACATTCTGCTGGAGTAGGGATCATGAGGTATAATTTTAGTGGTAATATTCTGGAAACCAGTATCGATCCTTCAGGACACTTCTTACTAATGATAATTGTCATCAATCATTTTATTTTAATTATTGTCAACATCTATGGTTACAACTCTGTTGCAGAAAACTGTGATTTCTTTAACACGCTTGATCAAAAACTCTCATATGCATTTGCTAAATATCCTACTGCCTTTCTGATTTTAGGTGGTGATTTTAACATAAATAACATGCTGGATAGGTTCCCTCCAAGGAAAGCAGTTTCTCCAAATTCACATCTTGTAGCATTTATGGATAAATTTGGCTTGGTTGACATCTGGAGAGAAATGCATCCGGATGTAATACAGTACACCTGGAGTAACAAAGACCGTTCAAGGCGATCAAGAATTGATTATTGGTTGATTTCTAAAACATTAAGTAGTAATAATATCTCTATTAATATTAGCAACAGCCCACTGACTGATCACAATGCTATTTATATGGTAGTTAATTTATCGCAATTAGCAATTCCTACCTCCAAACCGTTACTCTGGAAGTTAAATAACTCCCTTCTTAAATATGAAAAGGCCAAGCAACAGATTATTGAATTAATCCAAATTTACTGGGAAAGGGCGAAATCACAAAATAATTATGGACTGAATTGGGAGCTTTTAAAATATGAATTGGGTAAATTCTTAAGAAAATTTGGAAGTGATATAGCAAAGCAAAAAAGATTAATAGAGGATGAAGTTCTTTCACAACTTTCTGCTTTATCATTTAAGGAACCATTGACAGACATTCAAAGTATTGAGTATTCCAAACTACAAAATAAATTAGACGACATGTATAGATTCAAAGCTAAAGGAGCCTATGTTAGATCAAGGAAAAAATGGCTGGAAGAAGGAGAGCAGAATTCAGCCTATTTTTTTAGGTTGGAAAGATCCAATGCTGTGAACGCTTCTATTGATCGTCTCCGTACAAATGATAAAGTTCTCGATAATCCTAAGGACATAGCTTCTTTTTGCTCCAAATTCTATAGTAACTTATATACATCAAGATATTGTGATAATTCTGCCAAATCCTTTTTTGAATCTATTAATCAAAATAAAGTTATTTCTCTAGAGGACAAAGAAGCTTGTGATAACAATATATCCTTATCAGAAATTATGCAGGCTATTAAGAGTCTAAAAAATAATAAAAGTCCCGGCTGTGATGGTTTAACCTCTGAGTTATATAAGATGTTCGCTGATAACTTATCACCTTTTTTGCTAAAAGTATTTGAAGAAAGTTTTGATTTAGAAGTACTTCCACCTACTATGACACAAGGAGTTATCACCTTAATACCCAAACCCAATAAAGATAAAGAATGCCTAGAAAATTGGAGACCAATTACCCTCCTAAATAATGATTACAAAATTTTAGCCCTGATATTAGCAAAAAGAATTAAAGATGTACTTAACTGTATTATCGATGAAACACAATCCGGTTTTATGGAAAAACGTCACATTACAAATAATATTAGGTTAGTCCTAGATATCCTAGATTACGAAGATCTCATCCTTAATGACAGTTACATGCTTTTCTTAGACTTCTACAAAGCCTTTGATTCACTCGAACACAACTTCATATTTCAAGCTCTTGCCAAATTTGGGTTTGGAGATTCATTTTGTAAAGCCATCAGGACATTGTATAGAAATAATAATAGTGTTATTAAATTAAAATTCGGAACCTCGCCTAGATTCAATTTGTCACGCGGCGTAAGACAAGGCTGTCCTATATCTCCATATTTATTCTTGCTTGCCTCTCAATGTTTAGCTCTGCATATTTCCAGTAGTAATTTACAAGGTATTACCATTGACGATAGACAAATTATTATTAGCCAGCTGGCTGATGACACCACTTTGTTCTTGAATGATGCCTCTCAAATTCCTTTAGCTTTAAGATTGATTGGTTTCTTTTCCAGAGCTTCAGGTCTCTGTTTAAATATTAACAAATGTGAGTTGATGTCTGTTAAAAGCTGTAAGGATTCCTCCATATGCAATATTCCTGTGAAAGATCAAGTTACATACTTAGGAATTGTAATTAATAAAGACCAAAAAATAAGATGTGAACTCAATTTCGATCCTTTAATAATGAAAACCCAAAAAAAACTAAATTCTTGGTTGCAGAGAGACTACAAAAGGAAGAGTTTTACTCTCTAAAGCCGAAGGATTGTCCAGACTAACGTATGCAGCTCTTTCCTTGGAGGTGAACAATAGAACATTAAAAAAGGTTGATAGCATGTTAAATAATTTTGTTTGGAAAAATAAAACCCATTTTATAAGAAAATCTGTACTGATGAATCCACTAAAACAAGGGGGGTTGGATTTTTTAGATTTCACTACTGTAAATAACACTTTTAAGATTAATTGGCTTAAAAATTTCCTTAATAATCCGTCCTCACTGTGGAATATTATCCCCAACTATATTTTCTCTAAACTTGGTGGCCTGAATTTTCTCTTACTCTGTAACTATAATATTACAAAGATCCCCATCAAACTGTCTAATTTCCATAAGCAGACGCTCTTGGCTTGGTCCCTGATATACAAACACAACTTTTCTCCGCACAGATATTACTTATGGAACAATAGGGATATTCTCTACAGAAATAAGTCACTTTTCTTTGACAACTGGTTCAAAAATGACCTTTTGTTAGTTGGACAGCTTTTTAATTCACAAGGCAGACTTTATAACTATCCAGATTTTTTACAGAAATATAAAATTCCTATAACTGCTAGTGAATACGCTATTGTTTTCAATGCTATTCCTTCTGGTGTGTCTTTTCTTCTGCAAGGGTCTACATTTCCATGGCCATGTACTCACTCTTTGAACCTAACTGACACAATGATTGGAAATGTGTGTTTTTCTGTAGAGCAACGTAAAAATAACTCTAAAATCAGAGCTCTCTTCCAGAGAGAATTAATGACAATTCCTTATATAATACCATATTGGAATAATATTGTAGAGAATTTACCGTGGGAGAAAGTATGGTCCTTGTCACATAAGTATCTGCTTACTAATAAAGTAAAAGAAATAACATTTAAATTAATTCACAAATGTTACCCAACTAAAGCCTTTCTTAAGAGATATAAGTCAGATATTGAAGTGAATTGTTCTTTCTGTCACTCTGCTGAGGAAGATTTCATTCACTTGTTTTGGCAATGTACCCACACAGAAATATTTTGGTCAGATGTGTTAATGTTTATCCAATCATATCTTATAAGTGACTTTTCTTTCTGTTTTAAAGATGTCATCTTTGGACTGTTTGACTACTCTAAAGAGAATATAGGGAAATATTACATAATTAATCTGTGTTTCCTACTGGCTAAATTTCACATACATAAACAAAAATTTACTGGCTCTAAACCTCTCTTTTCTCTATTCAGAGATGATCTAGACCGATATATCGAAACTATCCAATGCTCTATTAATCCCAAAGCTATGAAAACTGTTTCTCTTTATTCATCCTTTTTGTCCTCTTAAGGTTTACGTAGCCTATATTGCGTTGTTGTTGCTTTATTTCACTGGCAATTTATCTGTTTGTGTACTCTTCTTTTTGTTTTTTGTTCTTTTGTATTCTACATGTATCTGTATTGATTTAATGCTCTGATGTCTTGTACTGTTTAATAAAAAAAAAAAAAAAAAAAAAAAGACTGTGATTTCCGGCACACGTGAGTACTCAACTTCGCACGCTGTCAGGCTGTTTGCATTTATAAACTATAAGTGAGTGAGCTCCTTCTGGTGGCCATGGAGGGGAATGCAGAGCTCATATTCATAACATCATTTATTTATCGTATATGGCAGTTACACACTGATTTATAAATACTTACAATTAAAATCAAAATGTACAATTATGCAGATATAAACTCCCATTCTTTGTCAGATGTTTAAAGTCCTCGGCTGGTCCATTGTATCTGGTTACACTCGAATACTATGTGGTGTATAGTTTGTTTCTGGTCTCCACACTCGCACGCCGCCGATTCGCTCCATCCCCACTTATGCCAGAGGTATGCGCAGTTTTCAACACCAGTCCTCAGGCGATTCAGTCTGCACCATATTTGTCGACTTTCGTTAGACCCATTGGGCCGCTTATGGGTGTTAAGCTCAAAGATGATGTTGCTTGCATTATGCTGCTGGGCTTCCCTTTCTTTCAACCACGCTTTGCTGTCCTTCCATGCTGGATCATATAAAATGCAGGTTTTTGCTGGCGGGTTTCGGCTTTTAAGTCGGTGTTGCTCAGGTTATTCAGCTCTTCATGGATGGGAAACAGGGAGTTTTCTGACATTTTAGTGAACTCCCGTGCTGGATGGTCCTCATGGTGTGGTTGAGTTTAACGTCCACTCTGGCCACGTGTGCGCTATTCATCCATACGGGAGCACAGTATTCCGGCGTGGGTAGGACTGGACCAAAGGAATTTTTAATCCGATTTCCAGCAGGATATGTGTTCGGGCTGGCTGTTCACGAAGTATATGCTTCTTTACAGGAACTGGGTCCTAATTACGGGGTTGTAATTTTGGCCCCATCGAGCAGATTTAAAAGATCCCTTGTTTTTATTGTCATGGACAAGAAATGCGTTTGTTTTGTCCGCCCATCCCATGTCTCTGCCATTCTCATCAATATCCTTGTAGCCCCAGGAGGTATGGTGGCTATTGAAGTCTACGGTGGACAAAACAAATACACACACACACACACACATGTATACATATAAAAGTAATCTCATGCATTGTGCGAGAGGATCAGTAATTCGTTGTTAAAGATGTTTCTTTAAGAAAATCAGAGAGATGTCCTTAGATGAATTCAGTCATTAGATTCTTAAGCGACCACTGACTTTCCAGAGTGAATGTTTGTTCATACTGAATTTATTTCAAAACATGCACTTAAAATTTGTAATTAGATCTTTAAAAATTAAAAGATTGTTTACATTAAATCTTTAAAGTTTTATTAAAATCGTATCTTAATGTATCTAAGACTATTCTGATAACATCTGATGCCCAACGGCAGAAATGATTACATTTAACAGAAAGTATCTTTTTTTTTTCTTCATTAAACAGCCTTAAAGTGAAAACTTTTTAACTTGGAAGTTGTTGAAACTTAGATTTGATTTCTACAATGTTTTAAGCAGCATTTTGGTCTGGTAAATAACCTCAAGAAAACAATCCGGTTCATGGGATGAAACAAGTTGACAAAGCTAGTCACGATGTTTTTAAGAAATCTGTATGTTTTTAAAAAACAAACTAGAAATATTTAAAATGAATTAAAGAGATTCCAAAAGTGAAGGTGTCTAAATGTTTGAACGTTGCTCTTATTTAGTTTAAGATGTGATTTTTCTTATTTTGACAAACTGTTTGACAAAAACGATTTCCCCCCCCCCCCCCCCCCCCCATCACTATGGGATTTTAACATCCCAGTGGTATGGGTATTCATTTTAAAGTTTCAGGTATGATACAAACATGCGATACAAGGAAAATGAAGATGAAGCTTCTTACCAAGCAGAGAAAAGAATATGGATGTGTAAGATTTGAGGAATTAAGTATTAGTATCAGAACTGAAAATACATGAATGGGGTTTTGTGTTAGATGTCAACATATGTATATGGACCATTAGGTGAACATGGGGATGAATCTCCACTTCTATGGTAAAGGAACAGAAGGGCCAGCAGGGCTCCAATGTATTCGTGGTAAAACTTGGACAACTGACCATATGTAGACTTGGTTCTGGCATGTATAGGAAATTCCTATATGATCTTATCATGTTTGAGATTCCTATATGATGTTATCTATATTCTCTCATTGGGTGTCTCTGTTACTCCCCTAGACATTTCTCTATATATATTCAAATAGATAAAGAATAAAGTTGAGAAACAATTTATCTACCTCAGCGCTGAGTACTTACTTACTTGTAAGTTTCAGCGTGTGTAATACAACTTTCTTACGCTAGTATGACTATCACTGTTCACTTTAGATGCATCAGAATCACGATTTTTCAACATCAGAATGGCATTAAAAACGTTTTATCAACTGTTTATTATCATTTTCTATATTTATTTTATCTGTATTTTTGGTCCAAATAAATAGATATTGATATTGCTTTTTCCTTACAGATTCTTTTCAGCAATTATGTAAGCACAAAACTTGCAAGAGGCCTAGTAATGAAGAAAAGTGTAAGAAAAGTGTCATATTGCATACATCTTATTGTGATCGGCATTTTCTTCCGCCTATACTATCAAGATTATCAAGATCACTGTTCATTTGTCGGTCTGTATGTGTTTTAGGTGAAGACTTCTATCTGGTCAGCAAAACAGTGTAAGTTGTTTGTATATCAGCACATGTGTGATGAAAACATTTACGATTATCTTTTTTAATGTATTGACTGAAACTTTCTCTTGACAAAATCGATATGATTCCGATTCCGATAATCGAAATATGATAGAGATAAGACAGTATAGAGAAAATTTTCAATGAAGTAAAAATTATATCGAATACTATGCTAATATATAGTTAGTCCAATACTACAAGTGCTAGTTTTTAAAAATAAAGATTTCAGGTGAATTGGCACATCTAGTTTTATCTTTATTGAATACGACTTAATGGCAGATTAAGAATACTTTCATACTTTGGAGAAGATACGGGTATATTCACAAATGGTGCATTAAGATGGTTAGTGGGTTACTAAAAGAAACCTTACTTTTAAATAAGCTTTATAAAGTTAGCAAAATCTTGCCAGTCTCACCAGTTTACATTTTTACAAAAATGTATTTATTTATGAATCGTGCTGCAATTGAGCTATGTTTACAAGATTTAACTCATAGATTAAAGACCCCGTCGTCATTTCTTAAGAGCGAATCATAATTATTAAATTTCCACTAGTGTATGCATTGAATGGGTCCTAGCTCTGTCTCTCTTTCACTTCCGCTGTTTGTGAAGTTCCTATATTTGTGAAGAATTACCATAGTATACAATTACCAAAAGTTTAGGTGTATTTTCAAAGCAATAAAGAATGTTTACATGGCAAGCGGGTGCTTGTCATGTTGAAATGTATTTATAGCTTTTTATATCAAAATCCTCATTAGATCCGTTTTGAGTGAAAGCTAAGTATTAGTTGTATGAATGGGCATGTGTAGCATGATTCTAATGCACAGGGTTTTACAAATACATAGTTTATTGTGTAACGAAAATATCAATTAATAACCAGGGAGAGCGTGACTTTTCCGTGGCTTTTAATCATAAGAAAGACTTTTAACATGTTTGTTGCATCGTTGAGCAGTTGAACCCATCACAGAGGCTTATGTAAAGCTTGAAGAATGTATTGTTCAATCACAAGCGTTTAAACATTCACGCACAGGAGTTTGTTGAGTTGAGGAATACAATCACTTGCGTCACCGGTGAGAAAGTGAGAAAAATTACTAAAGCAGAAGGCATTTCTCGCTTGGCATATTCTGCTCAGTCACTTTATGTTGATAAGAACACATGTAAAGTGATTGACAGTATGTTAGGTACATTTATATGGAAAAACAAAGTTCACTACATAAAAAAAATCAGTAATATTAAACTCATATGATAAAGTTGGTCTCAATTTCAATTCACTTTAGCACTCTAAATTTTAACTTTCAAAATAAATAATTTTAACTTTTAAAATAAACTGACTCAAACGATATTGTCAAAATCCTTGCTCTGTTTGGACTATAATCCACACAGGTCATTCCTACTGGGGTGAACATGCTTTTTAAAAATGTCCGCACTTTAAATATGTCCGCACTTTCTATCTGTCCTCCCACTGGATCAGTAAAGTCTAACTATTCTAAAATTAGATCCCATTTTTTTTTTTTTACAAGAGAATGTCTCTAGCTCTCATGTTATTTCTTATTGGAACAACTTCTTCAATAATGTAAATTGGACCCATGTTTTGCGGTTGCTCCAAAAATCAGAATCAGAATCAGAAAGAGCTTTATTGCCAAGTGTGCTTGCACACACAAGGAATTTGTCTTGGAATTGAAGCTTCCAGTGCACATATACAACACAACATCACTGAAGAGCTAAAAACCGAGGCTGCCATCCGCGGCGCCATCTTGTTGTAATGATTCCTTACAAATAATCATGCTGCTGTAACGAGGCATTTGGGCTTTGTGATATCGCATAGGAGCTTTCTTATTGCAATGCTTACAGAACTAGTCATTTTAACAAGAGATTCTCACTTTAATAAGCGCGTATTTTAAAGTTCTCACAATGTAACAACTGTTGAGCCAGAAAAGATAAAACTTGTTGTACTCTCAGGAAGAAAAAAAACAGCTGAACAACAATTAAAGAGACCTTGTGTAAACTTGTAAAAAGCAAAATAAACAACTTTTTTTTGTTGTTTTTTGATTTTTTATTAAACAGAACAATAAAGGTATAGTCAAATGGACTGCTCCCTGTATGAGAGAAGCAGAAAAAGTAAAAACTAAAAACTAAAACTACAAATATGAAAAAGTCTATTAAAGTGAACACTAATGCATCGGTGTGTAGTTGCATATGTAGTAACCATTTTATGAAAACAATAAGCCCTGTATCTTAGTGTGATTTACACTGATTTCAGAAAAGCTGAGAGGCATTTAACAACGCCATTTAGCTGTTCTGAAATCACATTCAGCACATTCATGATGGAGATTGTGTGGAGTTGCTTGTACTGTGTATTGATGCATTTTTATTTAGTGTTCAATATATTCCTTTAAAATATACAATAGTACAGAATAGATAATACAATCCCAGCACATTTGTGGATAGAAATAATGCCAAGGATAAAATATATAATATGCAAAAAAAAAACACTTTCAGATCTTCTGACCTTTGTGCCTCAAGCTATCTGAAAGTGAAAATTGTTGTGTATATTTTATAATATTACATATATAATATATTATACTAAAATAATATTATATATATATATATATATATATATATATATAGGATAGGATTATATACATATATTTAAAATATAACGCCACAAATTGCACAGTAACAAATAACATTTGTTTTCATGTTTGTAATTATACTAGATGGCAAAGAAAAATGTTTCAATGAAGTTAAAATAATATCAAATACTATAAAGTTGATCCTATAAGACGGGTCCCGTGGATAAGATTTGAGGCAACCAGCGTTTTTTTCTTTACATCTTTTTAAATAAATGTTTCAGGTGAATTGATTCAACACATTCAGTTGTTTTGCCTTTATTGAATTATGCTTCATTGAATGAATAAGTACCTGGGAGCGCTTCCTCTCACATAGCTGAGCCGCATTTGGTTTGAGGGAAGAAAGAGCCGAGCCTCTCTTCAGTAAACAGACCTGTATTTGGACTTACATTGTCAACGGAACATCGGTGTTGGTCTTTAATTTGCAAAATCATCATGATAGCTATCATCCAAAATGGATGGCGATCATATCGCGTTCAACTTTTAAGCAAATCAGCCCATTTCAAATGAACAAAATACAATCCGCATGACGCTAAACGCTATAACAGTGACAAGAAGTAATTGACGGCACTATGACGGCTTTGACAAATGTGATGTTATATGTGCAGCTCTATGGTTGTGAAATGTTTCTCTGTCTGCATCAAGCTCAGCCGATGCCCCGCCCCTGCGAGTCATATCCCCCACTGTGATTGGTTGGTTTGTTCAAATTGCACAAAAAAGGAACCTTCCGCACCCAGCGCAGTAAATAGCTATTCATTCAAAACTCGTGGGCCGCACTAACATTAATCTTTCATATTGTCCTGCGGGCAACAAAATATTGTTTCGCCGGCTGTACGTTTGAGACCCCTGATCTAAATGGAGCATCTGTCATCCAAACTCGGCATTAAATAATTTATGCTCTTTTCCTCACAAACTTTTTATATCTACTAAAATTAAACAACTCCATTTCAACATTTTTCGTAGATATTACCCGTGCAATTTATTGCCATTGAAATCAGCAACAATTGTGTGCCAAGCTTGAATTTGATGATGACTCTGCAATTTGTGTTTCCTGCAGCCTATTCTCTCACTTGTCACACAGGAAATGCTCTCTTCCAGGATCAGCCTGCAACTGAGCAAAGGCAGGAAATGCCAATCTTCTTGCACATTCATCCCTGACAATGACACAGATTGATGTCATTTGACATTTGATTGATGAAGGTTTAAAAAAACGTCAAGAATTGCTCAAGAAATACAAAACAGAGAAGTGAATGATCAGAGTGGGTTCTTATCTTGCCTCACAAGTTGGCAACAAACGCGTATAACTTCTTTAATCCCCATAGTGGTAGTACTTTTGATTCTTGCATTTATTTTTAGATTTGAGAGTTTATGTATTAGTATTAGAACTGAAAATGCATAAAAGGGTTTCTGTGTTCTTTAAAAGTCCTATGACATTAGATATCAACCTATGTATATGGACCGCTAGGTGAACATAGGATGAATTTCCACTTCTATGGTAAAGGCACAGGAGAGTCAGTAGGCTCCTCAGATATCTGTGGTAAATATTGGTCCACTGATCATATAAAGACTGGCTATTGCATGTATAGGACTCCTATAGGATGTTATCATGTTTAGGATTCCTATATGATGTTATCAATATTCTTTCATTGGGTGTCCCCTACACATTTCTCTATAGATATATTCAAACAGACAAAGAATAAAGTTGAGAGAGATAACTTCTCTACCTTTCTCCCTCAGCGCTGAGTACTTATTCTACTTATTCAACCGTTAATAAAAAGAGGACTGGAATGAGGCATGCCGGAAATTAATCTAATAATCTAATAATGTGGATTTTTTAATCATATAAAAAGTCACCAGTCAGATTTATTTTTAGTATGTAAAAAATATGTACCATCTTAATGCACCATTTGTGAATATACCTGTATCTCTTCTGAAGTTCACAAGAAAGTTTTCTTGATGTGCCAGTAAGTCATAATTCCATTAAGACAAAGCAACTGAATGTAACATTCACCTGAAATATTTATTTAAAAACATGTGCCAAATCTTATCCATCCCAGACACGATACCAGCAGCACAATCTTATAGTGTAAAATCAACTTTATACTAGCATAGTATTTGATATTATTTTACCTTCATTGAAACATTTCTCTTTACCATCTATTTTGATAGAAGGAATCTGCATTCTGGATGAGGGCAGGGAGATTGTTCCACCTGCAAGGAGCGGTGAATAAAAATGTTCTTGAGAGTGATTTTTTGCCTCTCTCTGATGGAACCGCGTCGCTCATTGATCAATCAAAGGTTTCTGGTAGGTGTGTAGATTTGTAACAGTGAATGGAAGTATGAAGGTGCTGAGCTTGTGTAAGTTCTGTATGCAAGAGTCAGTGCTTTGAATTTAATGCGTGCTGCAAGTGGGATCCAGTGTAGTGAGATGAGGAGTGGTGTGACATGAGGTCTTTTGGGTTGGTTGAAGACCAGACGAGCTGTGGCGTTCTGGACACTAGCAGGAAATCTGACCAAAAGAGCAGTGCAATAATCAAGCCTGGAAATGACCATGGCCTGCACCAGAAGTTGTGTAGCTTGCTCCTCACTGAGCGGTCTGATCCTCCGGATGTTGCGTAGTGCAAACCTGCATGATTGAGCCGTCTTAGCGATGCATTCTTTGAAGGTCAGCTGGTCCTCAAAGATCACTTCAAGAGTTCTGGCAGACCTTGAAGGGGTAATCGTGGTGGCGCCGATCTGGACGGTGAAATCATACTGTAGTGTTGGATCGGTGGGAAAGACTAGAAGCTCCATCTTTGCCAGGTTGAATTGCAGATGATGCTCTTTCATCCATGCCGAGATGTCCGCTAGCCAGCTTGTGATTCTCGCAGCCACCGTGGGATCATCTGGTTGAAACGGCAGGTAGAGCTGTGTGTCATTGGCGTAGTGGTGATAGGAGAAGCTGTGTGTCTCTACGATGGGACCCAGTGATGTGGTGTACGTGGAGAAGAGAAGTGGTCCAAGTGTATACATACTTGAAGTGTATATATACTTTTTCTATATAAATACTACATATTTTTAAGAAGCCGAGTTGTCAAATATATGGCTTAAAACTTATGATGAACTTGCCATCAATCAAGGATAGATACAATGGACAATGGACGGCTGAATGTGGTCTTAGTGGTCAATACATAGCTTTTTATTTTATTGTAATGTTTTCTATTGTTAAGTCCTCTGACGTATTTTTGGAGAAATTGAAATTGTGGACAGGAGTCCCTGTGGGGGAGGTCCAAGATGGCTGCCTGAGTAGAAGTGTTTGTGCAAGCTCTTGCACCAAAGGTTATTAATTAGTGCAAAAAGGACTTTTAGTTACTTATACTCTATACTATATTTCCTGATCTGTTACAACTTTGAAGTGTAAATTTCATCTGTACCGTGTTATCATGGGGCATAAACGTGGTCATTCGATTTGCTCTTCGATCGCTGGTAGCCCGGCTGATGAGTGCTCAGCGCCCAGCGGAGGCCATGACTACGTTGTTTCTTGTACGAGCGAGGAATTTATGTTCAGTTTTATGTTCAGAATTAATGGCTGTTATACAGAAGGTTACAAGCCTTGAGCGGCGAATGGATGATGTGGAACGGCCCGTAGCTCAGATGCAACGAAGGTTAGATGACATGGAAACATAATCAAGAAAGTGTAATCTTAGGATCGGAGGAATTCCATAACGGGTGCACGAAGACATTCGGCTTCATGTGGTCAAAATCTGCCAAGCTGTTCTTCCTAGTGCAAATAACAAGCTGCCAGATGTCATTGATGTGGTTCATCGTCTCGGGAAGATTCAGCAGGGCGACACGGAGAGACCCAGGGTGACCATTGTGCAGTTTTCCACTCGTTCCTACAGAGATGCTGTCTGGAAGGCCGTGAAGAATTCTCAATACTTGAAAGATAATCGTTTGCGTTTCATGGAGGATTTTGCGGCTGGAGATCGTGAAAGGAGGAGGAAGCAGTGGCCTGAGGTTCAAAAGGCTCGTGCAGAGGGCAAGACGGCATATTTCGTCGGAGGCAGAGCATTCATTCAAGGACAGGATGAAATCATTCTCTCTACATGAGAGATTTCCATCTTAATTCCTGACGTTGCCAATTTTGAGTTTGATTGTTTGTTATCGTCAGAGATACCTTTCTGACAAGATTTCAGATTTTGAGATACATTTTTAGACACTGTCTCTGGTTCAGTTCTTTTTGCACATTTTGATGTATCTGACCTTTTTTGGTATTTTTTGACAAATTTTGCCTTTTTCTTATAGCAGGTTAACAGTTTTTGTGTGTTCTTCAAAATGTCTTTTTCTGTTGTGTCCTTGAATGCCAGGGGTTTAAGAAATGCTGTTAAACGTAAGGCTTTGTTTTTGTTTACCAGACAGTTTGGTTCTGATTTTGTTTTTTTTCAAGAGTCTCATTCTAAAGAAAATGATAAGAATTTCTGGAAATCGCAATTGGGTAGTGAGATGTGGTTCTCTCGTGGTTCAGAGCATTCAGCAGGGGTTTCTTGCTTGAAAAATAACTTTGTTGGTGATATTTTACATACATACTGTGAGTATGGGCACTTTATTTTACTAATTTTGAAGTGTTATAATGTGAATCTTATTGTTGTCAATTACTATGGGTATAATTCTAGATCAGAGAACGATCAATTATTATCCCTTGTGGAAGATAAAATCGCTTACTGGCAATCAAAATTTCCAAACGCCTATTTACTGATTGGTGGAGACTTTAACATGGTCTTAAATTAATCCCTTGATAGGTGGCCTTCTGGTCGCTCTACAAATGCAAATTCTGCTTTGAAAGCATTTATTAATAGGTTTGAGCATATCGATGTCATGACAGACTGGAGGACACAGAGGTTATTGCACTATAACAACTGGTGAAAACACAGGAACTGGTGAGTGGCTTAACTGAAGCAGTGAACAGTCTTGTGGAACCTTGGAAGCGTGGAATCTTGTAAACTCGGGAGCTTGGAGAATGAGCAGAGTCTCAATGCAGTCTGTGTAGCATAATGCTAAGACCAGACAATGAGTGCAGGGTGAGGGCTTGTGATATAGGACTCCAGTGATGGGAAACAGGTGCAGGTGCTCAGTACTCAGTACTCAGGTGACTGGGAACGAGTGGGCGGAGCGTGGGAGTCTGGTGCAGGGGGCGTGGTTGAGTCCGTGACAGTAATCCCCCCCCCCCCCCCCCCCCCCCCCCCCCTCACGGGCAGCTCCAGAGGACCACGGTGGACGAAGGCGAGGACGGCCACGGCCCTGAGGTGCTGGGCGTGCAGCGTGGAAGTCGGCTAGGAGCGAGGGGTCCAGAATATCGTCCCGCACAACCCAAGAGCGTTCCTCGGGGCCGAATCCTTCCCAGTCCACGAGATATTGCAGAACGCCGCCGGAAATTGAGGATGGCAGTGATCCAGTAGATGTTTTGGTCCGCCGGGTCCACCGGAGGGGGAGGCACTGCATCTGCACCAGACTCTGTGGAGGAAGGGAGAACAGGGTCAGTGTAAGGTTTGAGGAGGGATACGTGGAAGGAGGGTGAGATGCGATACTGTGGGGGCAACTGTAACCTGTAGGTGACCTCTTTGATCTGCCTCAGAATTTTGAATGGACCTATGTAGAGCCATACCAACTGGCCGGGATGACGGTCAGCCAACTGGCCGACGGTCAGCCTGAATCTTCTGCCTACAGACTGCCCGTTGCAGATGGACGTGTGCTGAGTCCCACACCCTTTCGCTCTCCTGAAACCAGTGGTGGACAGCTGGAACGTCTGTGGGCTCTCCAGACCAGGGGAACAGTGGGGGTTGGAAACCTAGAACACATTGGAAAGGGGTGAGGTGAGTGGATTCTTGACGTAGTGAGTTCTGTGCATACTCAGCCCATGGAAGGAAGCGGTTCCAGCTGTCCTGGCGGCGACCACAGTAGGCTCGGAGGTATCTCCCGATTTCCTGTATCTTCCGCTCAGTCTGTCCATTGGATTGGGGGTGATAACCAGAAGAGACTGACTGTGACACCCAGGAGTGAGAAGAAGGATTTCCAGACCCGTGAAATGAACTGTGGGCCCCTGTCAGAGACTATGTCCTCGGGGAGGCCGTAGTGTCAGAAGACATGGTGAAATAGGGCCTCCGCCGTTTCCATGGCTGTGGGTAGTCCTGACAGGGGAATGAGTTTGCACCCTTTGGAGAAGTGGTCAACAACAACAAGGATGCAGGTGTGTTCATCGGAAGGAGGGAGGTCGGTGAGGAAATCAATTCCCAAATGTGACCAGGGATGACGAGGGAGGGGTAAGGGAACCAGCTTGCCTTCAGGGAGGTGATGGGGAGTGTTGGTGGTGGCACAGACTGAGCATCCACGAACGAAGCGGGAGACGTCACGAGCCATACTGGGCCACCAGTAGCGTCCTTGCAGAAGCGAGAGGGTACGCTGGCTGCCTGGGTGTCCAGAGCCCGGAGATGACTGTGCTTGGTCCATGAGGGACGGTCGGAGACTTGTTGGAACATAGGTCCGTCCCTCAGGACACCCTGGCGGAACTGGGTCATCGTGAGCTGCTTCGACAATGCGCTTTGGGAGGGAGTATGGGTTCTGGTTGAGCTGTGGGTTGGTCAGGAAGAAACTGGCGGGATAGGGCATCTGCTTTAGTGTTTTTCTCTCCGGGGCGGTAGGTCACTGAGAAGTTGAACCGGGTAAAAAACAGGGCCCATCTGGCCTGACGTGGGTTGAGTCTTTTGGCTTCCCTCAATTATTCCAAGTTACGGTGGTCAGTGATTACCTGAAATGGGTGTTTGGCTCCCTCCAGCCAATGCCGCCATTCTTCCAACGCCAGTTTGATGGCAAACAACTCACGATTCCCGATGTCGTAGTTGCGTTCCACTGGGGACAGCTTTCTGGAGAAGTAGACACATGAATGGAGTTGTGGAGGCTCACCCTGCCGCTGGGACAGTACGGCTCCTACCCCCACACTTGAAGCGTCCACTTCCACGATGAACGGGATCGGGATGAACGAGGGCAGGAGCCGTACTGAAGGCTTCCTTGAGGTGGTGAAAAGCTTGTTGGGCTTCCGGGGTCCAGGACAGGGACTTGGGGCCTCCTCGGAGCAGTGCGGAGATGGTGCTGAATTGATGAATGAACCGGCGATAGAAATTTGCGAATCCCAAGAAACGTTGACGGTCTTTGACTTGGGTTGGGACCAAATCCGCACTGCTCAAACCTTCCCCTGGTCCATCTTGACGCCGCTCTGATCCACGATGTATCCAAGGAATTGGGTGGAGCTGCGGTGGAACTCGCATTTTTCAAGCTTCAGGAAGAGGTGGTTTTCTCTGAGTCGTTGGAGGACCTGCGCAACGTGATGGTGGTGATCTGACATGTTATGGGAATAAACCAGGATATCGTCGATGTAGACTATGACAAATTTGTTGAGGAAATCTCGGAGAATCTCATTCATGAATCCTTGGAAGATTTCTGGGGCGTTAGACAGTCCGAATGGCATTACCCTGTACTCATAGTGACCAGCGGGAGTGGAGGTTTCAGGAAGTTTCAACATTACTGGATCTGTGTGTATAGTACTCACCGCTGGGTGCGGGGGTCGGGTCAGACAGGTGGCTCGGTAGTGACCCGACCCCCCGCAGTAGAGACAGAGGTGCAAACGCATACGTCGGTCTCTTTCGGTGGCAGTTAAGCGATGAGGGTCAGGTTGCATGGGTTCTGGTGCTGGAGGGGTTGACTCCCACGGTGGAGGTGGGGAATGCAACGGGTATTCTGGGTGAGAGCTGGCGGCGAGATTTTGAGATACAAGGATGGCTTGATGTATGAAGTTTTTGAGTCCGGTATGGTTGTCATAGATCGCTATGGATACTTGGAGTTGAGGGTTCAGGCCAGCACGTTAAACAGCAAGTAATGCAGGCTCATTCCAGCCGCTTGCGGTGGCGAGGGTGCAGAAGTGGATGTTGTAGTCGTGGAGAAATTGGGTACCTTATTGAAGCTTTAGCAGTTGATCATGGATAGTGGTGGGTCCGGATGTTCTGCTGAACACCTCCCGGAAGTGACGAGTGAAAGCATTGATGGATTGGGTAGCTGGTCCGTTGGCCTCCATGATGTGTGTGCTGGTCGGGCCACGGGACTGGCTGAGGCAGACAACGAGGAAAATCCCAGATGCATGGCGTGGAGGAAGGCTTGGGTGAGTTCGGGAAACGGAAGCGGTGCCAGGGATGGGGGAAATCACCAGCCACTGCTTCGGCCTGACTGCTGGCCTGGTCTTCTGTCATGACAGACTGGAGGACACAGAGGTTATTGCACTATAACAAGTTTTATTGAAGTCAGGACGCAAAACAGTGAACTGGTGAACAGGTGAAAACACAGGAACTGGTGAGTGGCTTAACTGAAGCAGTGAACAGTCTTGTGGAACCTTGGAATCTTGTAAACTCAGGAGCGTAGAGTAGCTTGGCGAATGAGCAGAGTCTCAATTCATTCTGTGTAACATAATGCTAAGACCAGACAATGAGTGCAGGGTGAGGGCTTGTGATATAGGGCTCCAGTGATGGGAAACAGGTGCTCAGGTGCTCAGTACTCAGGTGACTGGGAAAGAGTGGGTGGAGCGTGGGAGTCTGGTGCAGGGGGCGTGGTTGAGTCCGTGACAATAGATATATGGAGGGCTAAAAATATAAACGGCAGAGTGTAGTCCTCTAGTCATTCGTGAATAGATTTTTGGTTAATATCTAAAAATCTTGATGAAGGTAATGTTTTTGTTGATTTCTCAGCGACTCCTTTAACAGATCATAGGGCTGTTAGCATTAAAATTTAGCTTTCTCCCGAAACCAGGTATATCAGGGGATCTTACTGGAAAATGAATAGCTCATTGCTGAACCATAATTAGGTTAAATCAGAGCTGGGAAGACTTATTGAGACCCTTATTGAGGCACATTAAGACCCTGCTGCCCCCCTCACTAGACCCCCTGCAATTTGCTTACCGCCCCAACCGCTCAACAGATGATGCCATCAGTACCACCCTCCATCTGGCCCTCACCCACCTGGACAAGAAAAACACGTATGTTAGAATGCTCTTCATTGACTTCAGTTCAGCATTCAACACCATCATTCCCCAGCACCTGACTGATAAGCTGAACCTGCTGGGCCTGAACACCTCCCTCTGCAACTGGATCCAGGACTTCCTGACTGGGAGACCTCAGTCAGTCCGGATCGGGAATAACATCTCCAGCACCACCACACTGAGCACTGGGGCCCCTCAGGGCTGTGTGCTCAGTCCACTGCTGTTCACTCTGCTGACTCACGACTGTGTAGCAATGCACAGCTCGAACCATATCATCAAGTTCACCGATGACACAACCGTGGTAGGTCTCATCAGCAAGAATGACGAGTCGGCATACAGAGAAGAGGTGAAACAGCTAACAGACTGGTGTAGAGTCAACAACCTGTCTCTGAACGTGGACAAAACCAAAGAAATGGTTGTTGACTTCAGAAGAGCACAGAGAGTCCATTCTCCGTTGAACATCGGCGGCTCCCCTGTGGAGATCGTACAGAGCACCAAGTTTCTTGGTGTTCACCTGACGGAGAACCTCGCCTGGTCGCTCAACACCAGTCACACAGCAAAGAAAGCCCAGCAGCGCCTGTACTTTCTGAGAAGGCTGAGGAAAGCACACCTCCCACCCTCCATCCTCACAGTGTTCTACAGAGGGACAATTGAGAGTATCTTGAGCAGCTGCATCACTGCCTGGTTTGGGAACTGCACCGTCTCGGACCGCAGGACCCTGCAGCGGATAGTCAGAACTGCTGAAAAGATCATCGGGGTCTCTCTTCCCTCTGTCACAGACATTTACACATCTTGTTGCATCCGCAAAGCCACCAGCATTGTGGACGACCCCACACACCCCTCACACACACTTTTCACCCTCCTGCCGCCTGGAAAACGGTATCGTAGTATTCGTTCTCTCACAACCAGACTTTTTCCCCCATGCCATCAGGCTGCTCAACTCTATATAACCCACACAAACTGCACTACTTTGGACTGTTTCCAACAGACTGTTTTTACTATCATCCATCTCTATTATTTATCTTTTTAAATATTGCACTGTCACTTGCATAATCACTTGTACTGGTCTGCGTTACTGTCTTGTGCTGTCTGTTTGCACTCTATGTATTTTATGTATATATAGAAGTTTATGTTTACTTTTTACTTTTAATTATTTTGTACTTATTCTGTGTACTGTTGTATGTGTCACTGTCTTGTGCTGTCTGTTTGCACCTTGTGCACTTTATGTATATAGGTCTTTTTTGTTTATAGCACCTTGTTTCCTGGGAAACGTTGTTTCGTTTTACTATGTACTAGTATATGGCTGAAATGACAATAAACTCCACTTTGACTTTGACACTTTATTGATTTTTATTGGAAAAAAGCCAAGCAAGAAAACTCATTTGGTGTTAATTGGGAATTGTTAAAATTTGAGATTGGGAAATATTTAAGGAAATTTAGTTCTAATTTGGCTAAATCAAAGCGGTGTGAAGAAGTGAAAGTTGTTAGTGAAATCTCATCTATTACCAAGATTTTACCTGAAAATTTATCAGACTGTCAAAAATCGTATTTAGTTGAATTGCAAATGAAATTAGATGATCTGTATAAATTAAGAGCAGAAGGTGCTTACATTAGGTCAAGGCAAAGGTGGCTGGAATATGGAGAGCAAATGTCATCTTATTTTTTTAAGCTTGAGAAGAATAGAGCCAAGTACAATTCCATTTATCAGTTAAATATTGAAGGGTCTGTCACAGATAATCCTAAAGAAATCTCCCAGTTTTGTTATAATTTTTATTCAAACTTGTATAAATCTAAATTTAAATTAGCTGATTTGGATATTTTCTGTAAGTACCTTGATGGTGTTAATTCTGTTAATCAGGAGGAAAAAAATGCTTGTGATTCACCAATTACTGTGTATGAGATTAAGGGAGCGATTTCTCAATTAAAAAATAACAAGTCGCCTGGAAATGACTGTCACAGTCTGGTCATGATCCTTATGTTTGTCCCTCATGTGTTTCCGTAGATATCTTGTTAGTTGATTACCTTGTTTGTCGTTCAGTTCAGTTCATGTTAGTCCTCATGTATTTAAACCCCTATGTTTCCATTGTCCCTTGTCGGTAATTGTCATATGTTAGGTGGTAGTTCGTGTGTGTTTAGTTATCCTCCCGAGCTTGAGTTTTGCACCATCTTTTGCGCCAAGTTTTGCACTTTTGCGCCTTTTTGTTTATCTTTGGTTAATTAAAGTGTTTTTGTTTGAACCTTATCGTCGCCTGGCGTCTCTACATCACACACTTGCACCCGGTGCCTAACAGAATTACCGACCGGGTTTTTGTCACCCTGAAGACAGAGATTCGGCTGCTATGAAGAAGTTTACTAACTCTCCTGCAGCATCAGCGCCTGTTCCAGCGCCTCGACGCCCGTCATCAGCGCCTGTTCCCGCGCCTCGACGCCCGTCATCAGCGCCAGTTCCCGCGCCTCGACGCCCGTCATCAGCGCCAGGTCCCGCGCCTCGACGCCCGTCATCAGCGCCAGTTCCCGCGCCTCGACGCCCGTCAGCGCCAGTTCCCGCGCCTCGACGCCCGTCAGCGCCAGTTCCCGCGCCTCGACGCCCGTCAGCGCCAGTTCCCGCGCCTCGACGCCCGTCAGCGCCAGTTCCCGCGCCTCGGCCGGCGCACCCAGACCTCCAAGACCTCCCAGACCTCCAAGACCTCCCCGAACCTCCGCCGGCCGCCCGCGATGTACTGTGTTTTCCCCAGGCCGCCCCGACGGCCGGTGTTGAACTGTGTTGTCCCCAGGCCGCCCCGACGGCCGGTGTTGAACTGTGTTGTCCCCAGGCCGCCCCGACGGCCGGTGATGAACTGTGTTTGCCCCAGCCCAAACTCCCTATATTCCCGGGCCTTTGGTTCCTTCCTGACCTCCCTGTTCCCGAGCCACCCGAACTCCCACCCAGCCTCCCTCTCCCACCACCTCTACCATGTCTGCACTCTGCCCCGTCTCCTCCTGTGTCCCGCACCCACACTCTAGCTCCCCTCAACACCGGGGAGCTGCCATGCGTCGGCGGAACACCGGCATCGCGGGGCATTGAGGTTCCACCTCTGACCTCGGTGCCCCTCATTCCACCTCGGCCCGTCGACGCATCGGCGTCACTTACACTCCTCACTCCCTCAGTCCCACCAGCATCCCTCAGCCTCTCCTCTCCTGCGTGCTCCCTCGTCCCTCCGGTCGTCCCTTGGTCGGTTGTCGCCTGGCCTCCGCCTGCGGCTCCGGCTGGCTCCCCCCTCCCTCCGGGCCTCCCTTTGTCCTCAGTCCCTCCGCCTCCGAGTCAGTCCTCGGGCCTGCCGCTGGTCCTTCGGAGGCTCGTCGTTCCAGCTCCTTCTCGGCCTCCGGAGCCAGCGGCATCAATCGGGGTCCTCGGCCTATCGGTGTCTCCGTGGACTGACTTGGTTGCCGGGCCCCCTGTCCCACCTGAGCCTCCCTGGTCACCTCCCTCTGCCTGGCCCCTGACCCCGCCTGCTCCCCCCTGGACACTTCCCTCTGCCTGGCCCCTGATCCCTCCTGCACCCCCATGGGCTTGATTCATTTTGTTTGGTCTCTGTTGTATTTTGTTCAGTCCTCCCCCTGGTCCCCCTCCCTCCCTCCGCTGTAGACCTGTTTAGGCGCGAGGTCGCGCCTTTCGGGAGGGGGAGCTACTGTCACAGTCTGGTCATGATCCTTATGTTTGTCCCTCATGTGTTTCCGTAGATATCTTGTTAGTTGATTACCTTGTTTGTCGTTCAGCTGTTCAGTGTTAGTCCTCATGTATTTAAACCCCTATGTTTCCATTGTCCCTTGTCGGTAATTGTCATATGTTAGGTGGTAGTTCGTGTGTGTTTAGTTATCCTCCCGAGCTTGAGTTTTGCACCATCGCGTGCCTTTTTGTTTATCTTTGGTTAATTAAAGTGTTTTTGTTTGAACCTTATCGTCGCCTGGCGTCTCTACATCACACACTTGCACCCGGTGCCTAACAATGACGTATAACTGCTGAATTCCATAAGCTTTACTCTGATCTTATATCCCCTTTCCTTCTGGAAGTGTTTAAAGAGAGCTTGAATTGCTCTGAGCTCACTGTCAGTATGAAGCAAGGTGTCATTTGCTTGATTCCTAAACCTAAAAAAGATGCTCTTTTTTTAGACAACTGGAGGCCTATTACCCTTCTTAATAATGATTATAAAGTCTTTGCTCTTATTTTCGCAAGCCGCTTCACAAGTCAATTTTGAACTCCATTATTGACGAGAATCAATCAGGTTTTATGGAGAATCGTCATATATTTAATAATATTAGACTTGTACTTCTCATTTGAGGATGATAGTCTAATTCTTTTCTTGGACTTTTACAAAGCATTTGATTCTCTAATTCTTTTCTTGGACTTTTACAAAGCATTTGATACTATTGAGCGTCCCTTTTTTGTTGAGAACGCTTTGGATTTGGGCCTTATTTTTGTAACGCCATGAAAACTCTGTATGCAGGAGGAAATAGTTCAGTGAAATTAGGACATGGTACAACACAAAGATTTCATCTAGAAAAAGGAATCCGGCAAGGCTGTCCAGTCTCTGTATATCTCTTTCTTATTGTAGCACAAGTGTTTTGTCACTTTATTAAGGATAGCAAGCTAGAAGGAATTCATATTGCTGGCAGAAATATTTTAATTAGTCAACTTGCGGATGACACAGCCTTATTTTTTTAAAAAACTCTGGCCAGGTTAGTCAGGCAATTAATACCATTCAATTGTTTTCAAATGCTTCGGGATTGTACCTTAATATTAAGAAATGTGAGTTATTAGACTTGAAAAGCTCCTCCTGTGTATCTGTATATGGCATCCCTGTTAAAGAAACTGTTAATTATTTAGGTGTTGTAGTTTCAAAGAGTGAAAAAGATAGAGTGTCTCTAAATTTTGATCCTGCCCTTGAAAAGATTAAAAGCAAGGTTAATTTGTGGTTATTAAGAGATCTGTCCTTTAGAGGTAAAGTTCTTCTCTCAAAAGCTGAAGGAATTTCTAGGCTAACCTATGTTGCTTCTTGTATTCATTTAGATAACAAAATTAACAAAACCACTGATCAGATTTTATTAAATTTTCTGTGGAAGAATCGTGTGCATTACATTTGCAAGTCTGTTGTTTTAAATGCACTTAAAAGTGGTGGTCTTGATTTTATTGATTTCTCTACGTTAAATTATACCTTCAAAATTAATTGGTTAAAATTCTGTTTAAAAAAACCTTCTTTGTGGAATTTCATTCCTAATTTTATTTTCGACAAACTTGGGGGTCTTTCAGTTTTGTTAATGTGTGACTATAAAGTTGACAAACTGCCAGTGAAATTGTCTGCTTTTCACGCTCAAGCTTTACTGGCTTGGAAAATGATCTACAAGCACAGCTTTTCTCCGCAACGTTGTTTTATCTGGAATAACCAATGTATTTTATATAAACATAAAAGTTTATTTTTTAAAAACTGGTTTGATAAGGGTATTGTTTTAGTGCGTCATTTGCTCAACACTCAGGGATACCTTATGACATATGACGAGTTTCTTATGCATTACAATTTTCCCGTGACTCCCAAAGAATTTTCTCTTGTATTTTCTGCTATATCTTCTGGTTTAATTTCCCTATGTAAAGATGTGTTGCCATCGGTTACTATGCCCAAAATTAACCCATTTGATACAGAATGTGGTAAAATTTGCTTTTTCAGTCCAAAAACAAGAACAAGTCTATCCGATCTTTATTTCTAAAGGAGGTTGTCACCAGATCTGGTTGTACAGTTTACTGGAATAGATTTGTTAAAGACCTTGACTGGAATTGTGTTTGGTTATTACCCCACAAGTTCTTCATCACAAATAAGGTGAAAGAAATTTCCTTCAAGATAATACACAAATTTTACCCTGTAAAACATTTTCTTAGTAGGTTTAAGAAAGACATTGATGTTAGTTGCTCTTTTTGTTCTTTGCACTTGGAAACAGTTCCCCACATTTTTTGGTATTGCTGTCATGTGGAAAAGTTATGGCAAGATGTATCTGTGTTTATTAAGGAAAAGATTCTCCCCAACTTTGATTTATATTTTGAAAATGTCATTTTTGGTTATGCAAAGTATGATGAGAAAGTGTACAAGGAAGCTTTTGTAATTAACTTATTAATTATGTTAGTCAAGTTTCATATACACAAGTGCAAATTTTCTAACAAAAAGCCAGTTTTTTTTCAGTTTTTCTTAAACTATTTGTCTACTATCAAAACTTGTGTTAATAGAAAAGCTATTAAAACTGTGCAACTGTGTACTGAGTTTAAAATTCACAAATGATGTAGAGACCTTGAATATTTGTCTTTTTTTAGTTTTTTTTAGTTTTTTTTAAATGTCTTTTGCTTTCCTTTCTGTATGTTTCCATTGCTTCCTGGCATTAAGGTGGTTGTTGTATTGTTTTGTTGTGTAATGCATAATAATAATAAAAAAGCAAGGAAGTATCAAAAAGAGACCTGGACAGCATTCAGCCCACATGAACTTTCCACAGGTTAAGATCTTTCCACAGGTCACCAAGAAGGACAATGAGCCAGAGGCGCAGATGTTGTCAATGACAAATGGTTAAGATCTTATTCACAGGTGACATCAGTCTGACAGGATATAGCAGACAGTACATTCCTGACTACACTGCAGAGACAGCTAAGTTGAGAACCTTAGTGGAGGAACAAGGAACGAAGAATGCTAAGGGAAGATTAAATTGGACCAGATAAGCTGACATGACATTCATAGATCTTAAAAGATCTCTAGTGAAGGAAACAAAGTTGCAGGTGGCAGATTACGGCAATAATTTCTACGTGGACGTCAGTGAAAATGGCAACAGTGATAGCAATGCACTTTATCAGAAGGACAATTAACAAAGGAGGGTGTTATCTTATCTGAGTGCCCTTTGGAGGACATTAAGCAGAAACAACCCCCTTGTGCCAGCTTTGTAGCTGGGTTAGCTAAGATGATCATTAAAGCAGAGCATATTGTAATGGGCCATCCATTGAAGGTACTATCTAACCACTCTATGGTAGCCAGGGGAAGGTTGAAAGTATGAATTTGACGGTAAAACAAAAATTGGCAAAATGGAAATGGTTTGCCCTTAGATGGTCTGAACCTTTAAGGGTCACGGCCAGAACTAGATATTGTTTAAAACTAGCGGTTCACTGGACGAGACAAGGGTTGACCAAAATACAGGTCAAAGAGAGGGAGATTTGTTAGAAGTTTATGTGCATATTCCCATTGGACATTGCATAAGTGCTAATTATGTGTTGGGGACGGGAGTAGCTAAACAGATCAGAGAAAAATACGGGGTAGAGCAATTAAAAAAAAAAAACTTTTTTCTACGCCTGGACAGTGTGTAGAAACGAGACACGGGACAAAACCTACAGTCATTTAAAAAAAATTATAATAATTTGGGGGCCATTAAAGTCAAGTGTAGGGAAACGCACACAAGTTCTTGCGCTATCACGAATTGGGTGTGGGCTGGTTAAGTTAGAATATAGCAACGTGGTGAGAATAATTGAGGATGTTTTCGAGGACGGAGACATCAAGGTAATACTGACAAGAAAATGTATCTAGGTGAGAGAATAATTACTGCAGTAACCTTTCAATTCCACAGGACTGAGGATGAGTATGATGACTATGAAAGGGATGGGGATTTGACTGAGTTGTGATCTCTTTCAGAGATCAAGAGAGGGAATTGAAGGAAAATATTGTTTAAAATGTTCAAAATTGTGTTAAAGTGTTTATTTCTAATGATAGTTTAAAATGTTCCAAATTGAATTGTTATGTTATTTTCTGTTCAAACATAAAGTTACTGTTTTATTTCTCTAAGCAAATCTCTCTCTACTAAAACACAGGACAATGCAATCAGAGTGAAAACTCCAAGACTGTAACTGTTGATGTTGTTTGTTTGCCAGAGAAGATACAAGGGGCAAGGGGTGTTTTTGCATTCATGTGTGCAGATTGCTGATTGGTGGGGAGTATCCAGTCTCACTCGAGAAGGACTCGAGGGAGGAATCCAAAGTCAAAAATATATAAACTGTTTTCATAGACTTGTGAGACATTCTGGACTGCCAAGGTGTCAGTTATTGACCATGTGGTCCAGTAATCCTGAGCTCCGAGCTCTTTTAATTCTCTATTAAATTGATTTCATTTATTTACGAGTAGCGTCTTTTTTGACATGGCAAAACAACGGACTGGGGGGAAAGAATATTTCCAACACTCTGCATTTCAATTAAATGTTATAAATATATTTACATAAACTTAAATATTATTCATATTATGATATAAGGTGGAGTTTATATTGACTGTTGACACTGAAGCTGCCTCTATCTCTGGAAAGATACTGATAAAGATGTTTGACACTGTGATTAGTGACTAAAATATCTTTGTGTGAAGATTATGAAATTGTGTGTTTGATAAAAGGTATTACTTGTCATTTGGTGATCCCCTTTGCATCATATAGCTCATGTGCTACATTAGGAGCACGTTGATTGGTGCTTTTACTTTAAGCTACAGCATCCAGGATGGTAGTTAATATGGTTGATGCATGATACTTTATGCGTTTAGGGAATTAGACCCGCATTAATGAATATGGATGTACAGATAAAAGGTGTGAAATCGGCTTATTTCAAATGGAAGACATTTAACACGTTTGTTACGTTGTTAAGCAAGCATTTGGAACCCAAATATCCAAATATCCAAATATCCAATATTCAATATCCAATCCCAGGACCTCACACTGCGTTTAGGAACGCAATGTCCATTCAGCCGCTTTTATGGCTTTTTGTTCTTTTTTTGTTATTTATATTACAATTAAATGAAAACGTGTATAGACCGGATTTTTTGAAAAGAAAAAAATTTCAATTTCGCGCCCCACTATTTGAGAACCACTGCTTTATACAAAGAATAGCGAATAGAACAGACTCTTTATAGTTGCTGTTTTGTTTTGCATCGGTAGTAATAGGGTTAACACAGGGAGTTAAAGCGAGTGTGTTAGACGGGTACGCTTGTTACAGTGTGTTCTTCTTCGTTCCGATTAAAGTTCAGAAACAGGTCCTCCCTTGACCTGTCATAGAACTACTTCAGACATTACAATATCTTACCTAATGCAGAAGAAGCCGCCTCTTTTTCCGAGATGCGTAGATGTCCACTGTCTTCTCTTCTGATAGATTTGACACTTTTAGTAGTGGATTTATTAAAAAAACGACGAATGTCCATTTTGTTTATTCAGCGCGTAAAACAGAACGAGAAGAGCGTCCACTCACGTAAAAAATGTTTCTAGATTTTCCCCAGTCTTCTTTTCTTCTTATCATTTTTTTTAGCTTATATATCTTTAGCTTATATATCTTACTCATACTTATTTTAGCTTATATATCATATATATATCATACATATTTTTGCTTATATATCTTACTCATACTTTGAGATTCACAAATCACAAATTCACAAAGCTACAGTAATAAAAAATTAAATACAGTAATTAAAAAATAATTAGCCATATCTTACTCATTCTATACACAGAACTAATAAGATAAGACAAATAAAACGAGAAAATATGAATTCTGTAATAACAAAAAAATATTCAAAGCACTGGTCTGGGGGGCAGTGCTAACTCCAAACTCCGCCTATGTACTGTAAGTGTATATTTCACTACGTGAAAAATAGTTATCACAATTAATTAATTAATGTTTAGAATATGAGGTAAAAACTTCTGCAAATCACTTATAAAAGTATCACTGTGGTGAATGATGCAGCCAATGAATGAGTTAAGGGGTTATAAAGGGGTTGGAACCTCCTGACTGTGTTATGAGAGGCTGCCATTAGGATATTTCATGTAAAAATGCGCACAAGGATGCTGAGCTTTAGGACTTTTTCCACACAAAACTGCGCAATTTTTTCTTGTACACCGATACAATGCTCGTACACCGATTCGACCCTCAATGGTCGTACACCGATTTGCTCGTATACCGAGGTATTACTGTACTTAGTTGTGAGTTTACTTTTATTTGTTTTGTTTATTAGTACTTGTAGTGACCACATTATTCATTTTATTCATTTCATACCCAGAGGACAGGACCAAGCGTGAATGACATTGAGGACCACGCCAAAGCAGAGGAAGAAACGCAATAAAACACTGAGGTGAAGTTTTTATCAATACTGCTGGTAAGGTCTAGTTTTTCAGTGCTTTTTATCATACAAGGTTTGTTCAGAGGAATGTACTTTAATGCGGAAGCTTGGATTTTAAAGTGTATGAAGTGAGAGAAACAAAAATGTCTCTTGCAAGACATACATCTGACCTGAAATGTTATGCTCCATAAGTCTTCCAAAATCAAAACAATTCAGATAAATTCACTAACAATATGATATCTGTTTTGTCTGCTTTAGCCTGCATGCTGTCAGATCCAGTGGCTAGATGGTGGGAGATGCTTCATTACACTACCGTTTGCATCTATTCGTTGGATTATCAAATAATTTATCTTTTACTTTTATTTATAAAAATACTGTACTGTGCATTAAGGCTTAAGCATGTTCATATTTTCATCCCCAAAAAAGGGTTTTAACTCAGTTATATCTTCTTTTCAGGTGGCCATGGTTTTTCTGGATTCAGTCTGTCTCAGTTTTTTTCTGCTTCTTCATGTAATCACAGACTGGATGATGGTGATATCAAACTCCAGCTGTTGTCAGAATCCTTGTGCATACAAAAATCTGATCGGATTATTACAATTAATGGCAAAATGAATATTTGGAAATGTAAACTGATAGTTCCTCCTGACACAGTGCAGCAAAAGATATAAATAACTGGCTTAAAAACCTTTTTTTGGTGTTGAATACTAACATGCTTAAGGCACGTTTTATATATATATATATACATACATACATACATACATACATACATACATACATACATACCAAACGTGGACAAAATTGTTGGTACCCTACGGTCAATGAACAAAAAACTCACAGTGGTCACAGAAAACACTTTAGTATGGCAAAAGTAATAATAAAATAAAAATTATATGAATGTTAACCAATGAAAGTCAGACATTGCTTTTCAACCATGCCTATACGGAATTATTTGTCAAAAATGAACTCATTGAACAGGCCGAGACAAAATTGATGGTATCCCTAACTCAATATTTTGTTGCAGAACCTTTATCAGTCACTGCAATCAAACGATTCCTGTAACTGTCAATGAGATTTCTGCACCTCTCAACAGGTATTTTGGCCCACTCCTCATAAGCAAAGTGCTCCAGCTCTTCCCGGTTTGAAGGATGTCTTTTCCAGACGGCATGTTTCAGCTCCTTCCAAAGATGCTCAATAGGATTGAGGTCAGGACTCATAGAAGGCCACTTTAAAATGTTTTCCTCTTTGCCATTCCTGGGTGTTTTTAACTGTGTGTTTTGCGTCATTGTCCTGTTGCAAGACCCATGACCTGCGACTGAGACCAAGCTTTCTGACACTGGCCAGCACATTTATCTCTAGAATCCCTTGATAGTCTTCAGATTTCATTGTACCCTGCACAGATTCAAGACACCCCGTGTCCAAGTTCCATTTTTGTCTCATCTGTCCATAGGA
Organism: Rhodeus uyekii; assembly: GCA_037043235.1. Taxonomy (NCBI): domain Eukaryota; kingdom Metazoa; phylum Chordata; class Actinopteri; order Cypriniformes; family Acheilognathidae; genus Rhodeus; species Rhodeus uyekii. Next base: position 1,193,389 of record JAWRVZ010000186.1, on the reverse strand, counting down.
CATTATCCCAGAAGCTTTGTGGCTTGTGTCCCATGTAGTCCACTATGGCTCAAACAATGACAGATGATGCGATCTGACACTGATGTTCCTTGAGCATGGAGTTCACCTTGGATCTCTTTAGAAAACTTTCTGGGCTCTTTTGTTACCATTTGGATTATCCGTCACTGATGTGTCGTAAATTTTCCTCCTGCGGCCACATCCAGGGAGGTTGACTACAGTCCCATGGATCTTACATTTCTGAATATGTGCAACTGTAGTCACAGGAACTTCAAGCTGCTTGGAGATGGTTTTATATCCCTTTATCATGCTTATCTAAAACATTCATTTAATCTCCTGAGACAACTCGTTCCTTCACTTGCCCTGGTCGTTGTTGAGTGTAGTACACTAGTGATGTGACGTTTGACACCGAGGCTTCGAAGCTTCGAAGCAAAAAACGAAACATCTCACAGTGAAGCACTGTATCGGAGCGTGATTCGTTTGGCCATAACCACGTGATCAGTGACGTCCGAAGCTTCGTTTTCTCCCTCAACCACGTGACTGCTTCACAATCTGGTTCAAATGTAGCGCGAACCACTTGCGCAGGTTTTGAGTGTCATGCACTTCGGTAAAACGGTAGTGAACTGACTCGAAACAGAGGATAAGCTCTTTTAAATTTTGAGCATGGCACCAGCCAAGAAAAGAGGCCGCTCGGAAGTCTGGCAGCATTTTCAGGTTGTAACAAATAAAGTAAGCTCATTGTTGTTGTTGTTGTTGTTGTTATTATTATTAATATCAAGAATTAAATTGTAAAATAATACATAATTATAAAAATTAGGCTAATAGTAATATGAATAAATATTTACACGAATACTTTTATGTACTTTACTAATAATTTGTCTTTCCAAATCATCATCTTGCCCTGGAATTTTTGTGCACTCCTGCCTCCTCAGTCCCATGTGAGAGAATATCTTCAAAGGCAGGGGAAATAGACAATAAAAAAAGAAATAGACTTAGCCCCCGTACTGTTGAACAAGTTCTGTTACTTAATAAAACCTTTCATTTCTTCAATTTCCCACAAAATAAAAACTCCCCAGTTCACAAGCACTTCACCATTCCACAGTTCTTTTCTTTTATTTTGATTGTATATGCCTACATGAGCCTTGCCTATGAATTCATAGGTTTAGGACTAAGGCTAAAGTGTATGGAAATAAGGCTGCATGTGTTGATCAAAGCAGATTCATAAAAAAAGTTTCTATACACATTAATTTGTCCCATTTATTGTTTTGTTTCATAAATTCATTAATAGGCTAATTTGTTCACATGTTGTAAGTAGCCTATCAAATTAACAAATGACAAAAAAAACAACAACATTTTTATTGCTTTTATGGATTTCTCAAAGTGAATTGTTACACGAAACAGTCCAAAAAAAATGAATGGGTCCTCTGGCACAAGCTGCTCTTCAAACTTTGACCACAAGATGTCGTTAGTGTGCGCCGTGTTGAAAAGCTTCGAGTAATGAACCTTTTTACGATACAGTTGCGGGGAAAGCCTCGGTGCTTCACAAAGCTTCATTTCGCCATCACTATAGTACACACCATGTCACCAGATAACACAGTGACTTCCTGAAGCCCTATAAATAGGCCCACTGACTGATTACAAGATTGTACACACATGTGATGCTAATTAGTAGACGCACCTTGAATTAACATGTCTCTTTAGTCACATTGTTTACAGTCTTTTCCATCATTTTTGTCTAGGTATGTTCCATGAGTTTATTTTTATAAATAATTGTTGAAGCACGGTTGAAGAGCAATGTCTGACTGAAGTCTGACATATGAATGTTCTGGTTACCAACAGTTTTGTCCAAGTGTATATATATATATATATATGTGTGTGTGTGTGTGTGTGTGTGTGTGTGTATATATATATATATATATATATATATATATATATATATATATATATATATATAATATTTTATAATTTAACGGCACAAATGTTAGTATTGCACATTAATGAATAACATTTGTTTTCATGTTTGTAAATATGATAGAGATAAGACAGTAAAGAGAACATTTTCAATGAAGTTAAAATTATATTGAATACTATGCTAATATATAGTTAATCCAATACTATAAGGATAATCTAAGGATACTATGCTAATATTTTAATAAAGATTTCAGGTGAATTTGCACATCTGGTTTTGTCTTTATTGAACATGACTTAATGGCAGATTAAGAATACTTTCTTCTGAGAAGATACGGGTATATATTCACAAATGTTTATTTAAGTAAGATTAGATTAGATTAGAGGTTTACTAAAAGAATTGTTACATTTAAATAAGCTTTATAAACTTAGCAAAATCGTGCCAGTCCTACCAGTTTGCATTTGTACAAAAAAATACTTATTTTTAATCATGCTGCAATTGAGCAATGTTGAGCTATGTACAATATTTAACTCAAAGATTAAAGACTTTCATCTTCATTTCTTAAGAGAGAATCATAATAATTAAATTTCCACTAGTGTATGCAATGAATAGCTTCTAGCTGTGTCTCCATTGTTGCCAGATTGGACTGACGAATTCCAGCCCAACTACAGCATAAAACCCGGCCAAAAAACTACAAGCATAAACAAGCACCCGGGCGGGAGGTTGAGACGATTGAAGACGAGGGGAGACGATTGTTGATGGAATTTATATGCATTTATATATGAAATTTTGGTCGTCAAATCTGGCAACACTGTGTGTCTCCCTTTCACTTCCGCGATTGCGGTCGTGATTGGCGAATTATCATTGGCTATTCACATGTCACGCATAACCCAATTTTTGCAAATACAAATATATAGTTTATTGTGTAAGGCAAATATCAATAATGACCAGTGTTGCCAGATTGGACTGACGATTTCCAGCCAAACTACAGCAAAAAACCCGCCCATTTACAAAAATACCCGCCCAAGACCAAAATTGTTTCCACTAAAACACTTGTTTTAGTGCAATTTTATAATTTATATGCATTTGTAGGCTTGTTTTAATGGAATTTATATGCATTTATATATGAAATTTGGGCGGGTTTGTCATCAAAAACAAGCCCAATTTTTATCGACCAGCCAAATGCATTTTTTTCCAGTCGGATGTGACCAAAAGGAGCCCAATCTGGCAACACTGATAATGACCTATAGAACGTGACTTTTACGTTTGCCACTTCAAGCAACGATCACACTTTCTTCAGGAAATGTGCATTCTAGAGTCTAGCTCTAACAGAGTAGATAAATTAGCAGAATACCTATGTTTATGCGAACAGTAGAGAGGAACATTTTATGTCTACCAGTTTGGAGACCTAAATTGATAAGATTCATTCAAGTTGAAGAGACAAAAAAAAATCTTCCTTGATTCAGTGGGATCTTACTGGACACCACACTAAACATTGAAATTAAAATAACATAAAATCACTAATATAGCTACCAGGTTGCTACAGAGGACTGATCAATGACTCTTTTGCCAGATATACAGTAATACCTCGGTTTACGAGCGACTTGGTATACGAGCAAATCGGTGTACGAGCATGGAGGGTCGAATCGGTGTACGAGAAAAAATGTCCCTCACCCATGCGCAGTTTTGTGTGGAAAAAGTCCTAACGCTCAGCATCCTTGTGCGCAGTTTTACATGAAATATCCTAATGGCAGCCTCTCATAACACAGTCAGGAGGTTCCAACCCCTTTATAACCCCTTAACTCATTCATTGGCTGCATCATTCACCACAGTGATAAGTGATTTACAGTTTTTACCTCATATTCTAAACATTAATTAATTGTGTTAAACATTAATACTATTGTTCACGTAGTGAAATATACACGGTTTTAGCCAAATAATGAACAAAGTAATAGGGTTAGTCAAACCATATTTTTATACAAACAACATATAAGCCTCTCCTACAAATGGCTCGTTTTAACAGACAGCGGGTTAGTTGTAACACCATGTTATCCAATGCAAGTTCATTCACGTATTTTTATTTGTTTAAAAAAGTTGCGTCTTGATGATCATAAGCATAACTTATGAATTAAATATATATTTTTCCTTTATTTTTTACATTTGTTGTGTTTTGAACAATGTAATGACATGAAAAACGTTTTAATAGGTTAATACAATGCAAAATATATGATTATTGATGCAACTTGTTCAATGCGGCTTAGTGTTACAACTAACCCCGCGCTGTCTTGTTTACTTCGGGACCGGATAGCAGCCACTATGTGTTTTTCACGTCTTTCAAAATGACATCTTTTAACCAAGAAGATGGTAATCATAACAATATATAATTAGACTAACAATCTTTCACACATTCTTTAAAATTGAAAAACAACTACTATAACAAAAAATATTTACATGCTGCCAAAAGAGTTTTTCCTGTGGTTCTCATCCAAACTTCAATGAAATTTCTCGAAAAATAGCCAGAAGATGTGTGCAAACAGTGTGATGAAAAGCCCTTTAGCACGTCACATTTATGCCCATGCAACTATCTAAAAAAATCGCTGTAACTATTTACCCCACGTTACTTTGTGCCCCGCGCTCCCCTAGTTCTCTCGCGGCTCCTGCAAATTCGTTCGTTCGCGGCTCCCATGTTCCATGACTTTAACTCTGGATTATCACTTTGTTTGTTTTCTGCACTATTATAATAAATTCACTCATTTGCTTTCATCCTTGCTTTCCCCGCTCCCCCTTCCTCTCTCTCCTCCAAGCAGGCTGCTCAAACCTGAAGTGCATTACATTAAATTGTCAAGTATTTTTAGAGTTTAATTGTCAATTATTAATTAGCATTTATATGAGATCTTAATGGTTAAAATTTTAACTGCAATTAATTGGGTAAAACCAAAAAAATATTTAAAATGGGCATTTGTGGTCATGTGGAACGAATTAATTGATTTTTAGTGAATTCTTATGGGGAAATTTGTTTTGGTGTAAGAGCATTTTGGTGTACGAGCATTTTGGTTTACGAGCTCGCTCTTGGAACGAATTAAACTCGTAAACCGAGGTATTACTGTAACTCTTTAAAGATAGATCCTGTGCTGCATTGGAACATCCACATATCTTAGCGATATAATGCAGGATTAATTAATTAATTAAATAAGGATTAAATAAGGATTAAATAATTAATAATTATTATTAATTATTTACAGGAAGAAAAAAAAAGGACGTCTTCCATGCGGTTGCATTGGCAACGTCTGTTCATCGAACAACAAAACTAAATCATTAATTGATGATATATAAAACAAAACATGTTTAGATTACATGAAAGATCTATTTTAAGCCATTATGCATTGAAGTATGCATATTCCATTGTATGTAATTAATTTTAATTAATTCATTCATTAATTCAGCGAAGAACAAGTCATTTAACATTATATTACTATAACTTACTATATACCGCAAAAAAGACTAACTAAGTCCTTTGTGCAATAAAGATTATGGAGTGAAAAGGACTGTTGTATAGCAACGCATGCGCTATGCGCTTATGTGAAATTGCACAGACCATAGACCAGTGGTCCCCAACCTTTTTTGTGCCGCGGACCGGTAAACGTGTGATAATTTTGCCGCGGACCGGTGCCCGCTCGAGACTGTTTGAGGGGGGGGGCGGGGGTGTGCGAGTGAGATTGCAGGCGCAAGCGCAGACGAGACTGTTCAAACGTCTCCGTAGTCACATCGCCACAGCAGCTAACGGAACGGTACGCGAATGTGCTCCGCGGCCCAGTACCATTTCATCGACGGACCGGACCGCGCAATCGGACCGGGGGTTGGGGACCACTGCCATAGACGATCTAAATTAATCCACTGTGCACTGAAACAGAACAGTCGTGCTGTTCTTTCTAAGGCTCAACATTGCAATAAACAACAGTCAAGGCTTTTTTTTAGTCTTCCGTTTTTGTCAACTCTTTGAAGTGAACCCATCTCGGCATTCGAGGCCTTTCACTCAGTTAATTTATGTTACCATACCTTGCCTTATTTCACACAAACACATACTTTACACACATGTCAAAAGTTCTAGGTATTTTGCCGAAGTTGTTGTGGCAGCTGTCTTGTAGCTCAGTTAGTAGGGCGTCATGCTTTTGTAACAGAGTTATATAGAGCAGTGGTCCCCAACCTTTTTTGTGCTGCGGACCGGTAAACGTGTGATAATTTTGCGACGCCGGGGTGGGTGCGGAGACTGTTCAAACGTCTCCATAGTCACATCGCCACAGCCGCTTCCGCGAATGCGCTCCGCGGCCCGGTACCATTTCATCGACGGACCGGTCCGCGAAATTTCTCAGTGATTTCCTTTAAATAAACTGAAGAAAGAAGTATATGGGAGTTTTATTAACACAACGCAGAGAATGGTTACATTGGTGCCGTGACCCGGATCTTCTGAGTATCCGTGTCGACGGGTGATGCCAGGTACAACTCAGTGTGGGCGGGAGTTGAAAAATCGAGCCCTGAGAGAAAGAGCGCAATGGATTTCTGAGGGAAAGTGCTCGGACATCGAGTGAAAGAGCGCAACGGATCCTGAGAGAAAAAGAGCGCGACGGACGTCGAGAGAAAGCTCGACGGATTTCTGAGGGAAAAGGAGCGCGACGGACATCGAGTGAAAGTGCAGGAGGCCTACAAGCTGAGTTCAGAGCATCAACATTTGACAGAGCTTAGAAGTGAAGTTTTGGTGGTTGCTTACCCAACTGCATTTGTGATTGAACAGTGAAACTGAATTTATGTAATAGGTTGGGACCTTATTTACTCAAAATTTGATAGATATTCAAAAAAAAAAATCTTGTTTTGGGATATATTGATTTTGTTGTAGTGGGTTGTTAAATTTGGGGTTCAATAGATCAAAAAGACATGAAGAAGTTTAATACACCTGGCATGGGTAGAGGGAGAGGGGTGTGTCAGACTGACACAACATTTTCTGTGGGTAGAGGGTTTTCTGCTTACCCACTAACTTCCACTCCACGGGTTGCCTATCAGAATTGTGGAGAAAACAATCCGATTGATCAGCCAGAAGATAATAGGACAGAAGTAAATGGTTTAAGAACATCAACTGAAAATGGAGGTATGTCTATGGATATGTTGACCACTGTTGTAAAGCAAATAGGTCAATCTATCAGTGAGCAGATTGTGTCCTGTATGGAATCAAGACTGAGATGTGGGGAGGGATCAACAGAGGGAAATTCTAGTGGCAATCTGCCCTCTGAGATGCAAAATTTAAAGTTAGTGTTACAGTCTGATGTTAAAGAACCAGCATACTATCATGGGGATGGTTCTGATAAATGCACAATATACGAGTGGGTTGAACTGATGTCAGTGTACTTGCGTAAGCGTGAGTATAACCAAGAATATCAGGCTGAGGAAGTCCTGAGTCGATTGATGGGGAGGGCACGGGATGTTGTTAAAATAGCATTACGCAACTACGCCGAAACTGACTTGAGTAATGGGCCTAGACCAGGGGTTGGCAAACTATTTGTCTCGCGGGCCACATTGGTTTCTTAAAATTGACAGATGGGCCGGTGTAAGCGGTAGTGATGGTGAGATGGTGAGCCTCATGAAGAATTGAACCTTTTCAGCCAAGTGGTTCACAAAAGGGTTAATTTCTCGAAGCCTCATTTGCTCACAAAACCATCTAGTGGCCAAAGAGTATAAAACAATCAGATACATTACAGATGTGCCTGATGTGGTGTGTGATACACTGTGTATATTTAATGGGTATTTTCTTGTGGTATATAATGATTGTGTTAACATAACTTTGCAATAAATGTATTGGCTTGAAATTTTTGTTGGATTGTCTTTTGTTGGAAATTTTTGTTGGATTTTTGTTGGATTGTCCAAACTATTGTTGGATTGTCTGTTTTATAATTTGTCTGAAACTATGTGTGCTGCCATTTTTTGACCAGGTCTCCCTGAAGGAAGAGATTATGATATCTCATTGGGATTTTCCCAGATAAATAAAGGATAAATAAATAAATCAAATGTATGTAAATCAATTGTTTGGTCATAGGCAGACGGGGCAAAATTATAATTTTATAAGTGTCTGGGTTTAACTGGACAGTGAATGTGCTCATGTATCTTGGACTGTGATTTTTGGAAACAAGAAAAATAATGAGAAGGATATACTTTAGGAGTTTTTATTCAAGAATATGAATTTTCAACTGTTTTAGGGCTAAGACGATTTTTTTTTTATTTATTTTTTTACTTAACTTCTCCTGCCTTTGAAAACACAACGCAGAGATAAGTTACACTTTCACCAGCAAGGTCGCGGGTTCATTCTCCATTCATTCATAATGAACGCCCTTGCATTTTCCTCCTTTTATAGAGAAATTCCGAAGTACGGCATATTTATGCATTTGGATCACATTTTCCTTTATATACCTCTGCTAAACCTGCTAATGCGCATACAAAGCTTTCTTGTAGCTCAAACAGTAAGAGCATTGGCGCTTACAATGGGTCATGGGTTCGATCCCAGGGAAAGGAAGAACTGATTCAATAGTGCAATGTTAGTCACTTTGAATGAAAGTGTCTGCCAAATGCCATATATCTACATGTCATAGTCTTGTCAATCATCAGTAATGAACAAAATGTTAAAGAGAAGCTCTTTTACACTTTATAATTAACCATAATTTTGAATAACTTTTACTTTAATAATAATATAATAATATAGTTGGAACAGAGGACACAACTACTGACAAAACTAACTTTGGTTGCCATAATTTGTCTTTCAAATGACAAATAATTAAAAAATAAAATATCTAATACTATTTGTACAATAAAATATCTAATAATTTTCTTTTCTTTTTGTCCTTCCACGTTTAGTTTTTATGTGCCACAAATAAAAGGATTTTAGTTTTTTAGGAATAGAAGAAAAACACTCAAAATACAACTATTTTCGCTACAAAATGATATACTGTGACATCTAAAGAAACACAGAAACCAGTTAAAGGTAAACAGCAGACAATCAATTCATGAGTTAAAATTCATGTCGTTAAGATATGTGTTACCCTACACACTTGCTAGGGCAGGGGTGTCAAACTCAATTGCACAGGGGGCCAAAATCCCAAAAAAACTTTAGGTCGCGGGCCGAACAGGATAAACATTTATTGAAAACACTAAAACTAAACTTTTAAAACTTACCTTTTTTTAAATTAGATGTGAATAAAAACAGACAGAAACATTATTCTGGAATAAATCAACTTATACCTTAAATAACTTAAAAATATAAAAATATTAAAAAACAACAACTTTAAAACAAATTAAAATATATCCTGTCTAAATTATACAAGTTAGAAATAAAGTAAACAAGTAAAGTAAAAGTAAGTAAAAGTTAAAAGAACAAACATTCAAATTTCTTTACTCTTATGTCATTTTATATAAAACTTAAAAAGATTTATATATAAAAGATTTTGCTCTCCATAAAAATATATCCTGTCAAAATTATACAAATTCAAAATATGGACATGCTGCATAACAAAACCTGGAAATCTAAATAAAATTTTTGCTTTTCAGCAATAACAAATCAAATCATTCAGTTGAATTTGCTCTTATGTCATTTGTCTTATAGTGCCGTCTTATTAAATTATTTAATTACTGCCACATTAGCTCCGCAAATGAGACACACGGGTATGTCAGTAAACATATACCGTATTTTCCCGCATATTACCCATGGGTTATAGCAGATTTTACAAACTATATCACAATTTTTTTTACACTTAATAATATTTCAATATATTTGTTACGTCCCTAAGGACGTAATGTGTTTTTTTTTTTTGCGCTGTATTTTCTTTCTGGCGCTTTTACTATCACTCTGACAGCTAGCGCTGATATGCTGTCTGACCTGTCAATCATGCAAGAAGACGTTCTGCCATGAGGGCGGGCTCTTCTCATCCGACGATCAACACCTGAATTTCGCGCACAAGCACTGTGTACCGAGCCTGAACAGTTATGGATAATTGACAATAACAATCGCGCGGTACTAGCGCGAGCACGAAGCATCATTAGCCACTTCCTGTTTAATACGACAGACTTCGGCGAGTCAGCTGGAGCGCGGGACATCTCGCGGGCCATTAATAAAATGCTCTCGCGGGCCGGACATAATTACACGCCGGGCCGGATGTGGCCCGCGGGCCTTGAGTTTGACACCTATGTGCTAGGGCAGGGGTCGCCAACCTTTCTGAAACTGAGGGCTACTTCTTGGATACCGATTAATGCAAAGGGCTACCAGTTTGATACACACTTCCGAAATATCAAATTTGCTGAATTTACCTTTAATTATATGTAATTATTAATAATTAATGATATTCATCTATGTGAAGACACTGATCATGTTAATGATTTCTCACAATAATTATACAAGGTAGGAAACCTATCAATATGCAACCCTATTTCTCTAAATCTCTGCAAGTATTTACATTTTCAAATGATCACTTCTACAAGATTTTTACCAGCCACTAACAATTTTTAACAAATCATGCACTACGTTGCACCATGTCTGTCCTGTATTCCAGTGTTTTTCAACCTTTTTGAGCCACGGTAGCCCTACATATTTTCATTGAATAAAATCACAAGGCACACCACCAACCGAAGATGTTAAAAAATAACGCGAGTGTTCATGAAATGGTATGGTTTTTATTCAGAAAAAATATTTTCTCCAGTCTTTGGTGAAAGGTGATTTGTCTTTTTCTTTTTTACTATAGAGCGCGCCCGATCGTGACGTAGTTTTACGACAGCCGCCATTTTGGGGGACAATTTCTAATCAATGTCATGGGGGAAGCGACGTTAAAGCCAGTTTTATCGCAGAAAAAAAAACGTTTTATGTAAATCTAGGGAGAAAACGGAGCGTAAGAGTCAAACTAAATATAGAGATGGACTTGAGAATTTTGAATAAGACAGGTACGAGGCAAAAATAACGTTAATAAAGGGACAGGATCCGTATGAAATTGTGACCTGGTCTACGGACGTCAATCTTCTACCGAACACAACATACATTAATGTTCTCAACTATCTGGTTTTCACCCCAAGTCCTTATGCAGCCGAAGATCTTCAGTGTTACAAAGGACTTGACGCTCACAATCAGCTAGTGTGTGGCTGGGTGCGAGAAGTGGTGTCCTGTGTCATCAATGACAGATGTGTAACAACTGCTAAGGTAGATGAAATGGTTTTCATTAGCAATAAAGTTTATTAAAAAAAATAGAGGCATTCCTACTTTCTAATCCAACAGTTTGGACCAAAAATATTTTCATTTAACATCTTTATAAACTTTTGTTACCTGAACAGATCTTGCAAAATGCTTTTTATTGATGTCCTACACCTGTATGAAAAGCTAAAATTAAAGTATGATTTTTTTTCTACAGAAAATACACTCAAAAACCCCAAACAGAGGTCAGATATTGTTACATATATTATCGGCAAACTGTTGGATACCGCCTTTTTGCAGGCACATAATATAGATGGATATAATGCTTGATAATTGCAGCGCTTTATGTGTGTGTCGTGGGATGGTTTTTATTCACTGTAGATCCGGATAAGCACATCCATGTGATCTAATCATGATCTACATTGTTCTCCTTTAATTTTATTACGTTATTGATGGGCAAGAAGCAAATAGTGTATGTCCAGATCTGGATGATAGCATTGAATATTTCTGACGAACTAAAGCCAATCACTCTCTCAACATGAATTCGACTGTTTGCATTTCTCACGTCTGGCCTTTGACAGCTGTTGTGTACGATCACCTTGGTGTATTATTACCTTAGGCAGCCTAAAATATGACTGTTTCACAATATGATTAACATTCGGTGCGCGCTGTATCCAGCTCTACTTGTCCCCCATTATGGCGGCGACGGTGCGCGTGACGTCATACGGGCACGCTCTATTTCGCCAGCTTTAGAGAACGCGATGTCTCCGCCTCGGAGGGGGCGGAGACATCGACGCGATTGTTTTAGTGTAATTTATATGCATTTGTAGGCTTGTTTTAATGGAATTCCTATGCATTTATATAGGAAGTTTGGGCGGGTTTGTCATCAAGAACAAGCCCAATTTTTATCGACCAGCCCAATGCATTTTTTTCCGGTCGGACGCGACCAAAAGGAGCCCAATATGGCAAATGGTGCTTCAAACGTCATTTTCACGTGACTAGTGACGTAATGATACAAGCTCCGAAGCAGTGGTTCATTGCAAAGCCCGTTCGAGTTTGAAGCAAGCTTCGGAGCGTCGGTGTCAGACGTAACATCACTACAGACGCGCACCATTGCCGCTTGCAGCCGCTCAAAATGTATTTTTTTGGAAAAATTAGGGGAAATTGAATAATTTTCCGCGGCACACCTTACGATCTCTCACGGCACACTAGAGCTATTTTTAGAACAGGCCCGCGGGCGACTCATGTGGTTGGCGACCCCTGTGCTAGGGTAATGTAAACTAAATGGCTGCTAAGGGCGTGACAATTAATATAACATTTACAGACCAGTATACATTTCTTAGGTAGAAAGACCCAATAATAAGTCAACAGTTCTGTTTAATAATTCTCTGTTTCAATTATCTATTTACAAGAACTAATTTCTTCACTTGTGCACTAAAGAATAATAGTTCTCATTGCATCCTTGTTTCTGGACTGAAGAAATAGCACTCAAATATCTGTTTCATTCCAGTGTATAGCCTTAAAGAACTGACTTAAAATTGTATCGTTGGCAAAAGACTCGCTGTGTAATCCTTAGCTGACATCTAGTGGCTGTAGTTGAAATGTTGTTATTTTCATGTTAAAATTGTTCCAGTAAATGCATCTCATAAATGTAGTTCTTTAAAGTCGTTTACATAAAGTCTTGCTTTTTTTAAATTATAAATGGGAGCACATTTATGCTAATTATTACAATTAATACATTAATTACGCTGACAAAACTAATTTTGGTTGCCATAATTTGCCTTTCATTTCATTTCATAAAATATTTAATACTTTTCTTTTTTCCTTTCTTTTCTTTCCTTCCACATTTTGTTTTTATGCGCCTCAAATAAAAGGATTTTAGCTTTTTAGGGATAGAAGAAAAACACTCAAAATACAACTATTTTAGCTAAAAAATGATATATTGTGAATGACATATCTAAAGGAATGCAGAAACCAGTTAAAGGTAAACAGCAGACAATCAATTCATGAGTTAAAATTCATGTCGTTAAAAAATGTATCCTAAACAGTTTACCTATAGAAAACGAAACAAACTCTATGTTCTTAAGTAAATAACAGTAGTAATAGTATCACTGTCATAAATACACGCACCAATAAGCATATTGTCACGATTTGGATGGTGTGCTGGCGTGCGATGCGGAGAACCACGGAGAATGTGAGACAGGTAGTGATGTGCTTCTCGGTTCGAATCCCTGAAGCTTGTGCCGAGTAATCTAGATGAGTGGTTCATGAACCACGGGTCGATGCACGTGTTGCTGACGTAAGTGCTGACGTTTGAAGCCCCGCGTAGCGGGTGTACCACGTGACTGCTTCAGGAAAGGATTCGCTAGGTTTGAGTGCAGCTCGAAATAAAAGCGGCAGTGAAACACTATTATTACAGTATTGTCCCTTGCTTTTTGTGTTTTTGGGTCCCTTTATTGCGCTGTTTTTGGCATTCGATTCAAGCTTCTTTTTTGCGATGGAACCAGCAAGAAAGAGGAGATTTTCCCCTGTTTGGGAGCACTTTGAGTTGTTCTCACCTAAGAATGTAAGGCACCTGCAATTACTATGTATTAGATTCCACTAATGAATAAAATAAAATGTGACAACTTTTCTGAATACTTGTAGCTGAAGCATCTGATGTGTTCCAAGGAGCTAAGTTATAATAATAACACCTCAACTATGCTAAGGCACTGAGTCTTGCATGGCAACGAGGAAACCAACCAGGTTGAACCTGGCTCAGGTATTCCATTTATATTCATAGCCCCACACTACACTGTATAGTTGTTTTTTTAACTCTTACATATGTAATTCAATTTAGCTGAGAAGGTTGACTTGGCTGAGCACTTTATTATTACATTTAAATACTTTTCAATTCAATAAATTATATTTTTTTAGACTTTGAAAGCCATAGTGGAAAAAATTGTTTTTAAATAAAAATGAATAAACTCTTTATTTTACCTCCTTATTTAAAATTTTCACTTGTTGCATAAGCAAAAACAAAACAAAAGTAACACAAAACAATTAATGTTAAAACTCTTCAAATAATATTTTTGTATTCAGAGCATGATTCACATCCCACCATTTTATTGCAAGCACCAAGCATGTTATACATTTTTCTGCCCACATGATGGGGTAGTCGAGCAAATGAATCATCTTGAAGCCCCTATGTGTGTGTGAAGCATTTCCCTGCAGGGCTTCACTGCTTCATGGGGCTTCATTTTGCCATCACTAGAGACAGGAGAATTCCAAAGGGATAAACAGTTTAATGGCCAAGGTAGACATCCACACACTAACACCATCGGAAATTACAGAATTAACAAGAGACAAATGACTAGGGAGAACACGGGAATTAAATAGGGAGGATAACACAGAACAGCTGAACACCAAACAAGGGGGAGTGGCTAACATCAGAGGACGGGAACACCTAAGGGACACATGAAGTGAAACTAACAAGACCCAGGCAGGAACACATGTAACACATATAAACATATACAGTACCAGTCAGAACTTTGAAAACATTACGATTTTCTATGTGAATATATAGCAACGTGTAATTTATTCCTGTGATTAAAGCTGAATCCTTCATAAATCATTCTGATATGATGATATGATTGAAAAGACAGCGTTTGATGATTTATCACGTGTCCAGATGCCAGGCTTCAAAACTTTGTAAACATTTCTGTTTTCCTGTACATCCTTGATAAATGTCATTTTCAAAAATAGGAAGCTCATAGTATAATCATGTTCTACTGAGGAAATGGTAAACCGAGATACTGGTTTGTGTAAGTTGCACAGTTAAAAGTATTACTGGCTGGAAACTCGTACCTTTTGATACTGTGAGCTTCCTATTTTAGAAAAGGACATGAATCCAATGAGGCAACAATCTAGATACAAGTTTTGTTTGAGGATGTATCTCAATACTAAAGCGATCAGCACTAGTCAACGTCATGCCAGTCCCCATTTGTAACAATTTAACTCAATGTGTTGATGCAGGAGAAGACGAACAAAGCATCTGGGAACATCTGCGAGTATTGAAGGAGGAAACCGAGAAGCTTCGACCAAACATAGAGCTGCTCAAAGAAAGGATGCTGCTAATACAGTGCAGAGAAACTTTGTGTCCAACCACATCACAGAGAAAACTCTCAGTTCCTATATTTCACTGGCCACAATGGTAAGTACAGTAGTGTGTTAATTGCCTCATTTAATTGAATGATTTATGACTATATTTTAATACATGTCTCTTCTACTTTGCCTTCATCTTAACGTTAGTTCCTCTGGGATCTGAGAGACACACCAATGTTGATGTGGACAAATTCTCACTCTGCTGTCTGAAACGCCACCATGTTTCAGTCCCCTGAAGGAGAAATTCAGTTGCTGTGAAGATGGCAGACTTAAAAAAGCTAATTAAATCTCCACAGCACCACTTATTGACACCCTAACGATCTGCCTGAGATCATACCTTTCATCCTTCCTGCAAGTATCTGTCTTACACACAGTAATGAATGTTTAAAAAATATTAAAGTATTGGGTAAAAGTATCCAGCATGTTGTTTTAACCTAATGATGTTTAGTTTAAAGGCCTACAGTTGGAAGCAGCTTTTCTGTAGGTAAAGGTACAGTAGTTATAATAAATGTAACTCATAAGGTTTGCCTTTCAAATAAATCTGAGAAGATGATTAATGTTATTATCCCCTCTCCTCCAGGTGCTCAGACCAGCCCTCCTGACATCCCAACATCTCAGATGTGCTTTAAGGCTGCAGGAGATCCCATACAGTATGACAACATTGTGCTCACATGATGGCCAGTTAATCACAGAGGAGAGCGAGCACGTCTCAATGACACAATCCTCCTGTTTGTATATGTTGAGTTTGGAATCCAGTGTCCTGAAGGACAGAAAAAGACTGGCCTTTTTGAAGCATGTCTTTTTGAAATTGGAAGGATGCAATCTGACTTCCTGTCCCTGTTAAAAGGTCTCAATCTCAACTCAATCTATGAGTAGACTTTAGGAGTCAATATTCTCTCTTTTTTGGCCTTCACTTTTACATATTTGAAGCTAGTTGAGTTGCATTATTGTGTACGTGAATAAAGAAATTGTATTGTGTACCTGAAATAAATAAATTAAAAGGTTTTGAAAGTGTAATGCGTTTTGTTTCTCAGTTAATTTTGATTATCATTCATCTTTTAAGTGAAAGTGTCATTTAGAAGCATATTCGTATCTGGCATATAATCGGATAATGGGCCCTACTAGCTAAAAAAAAAAATATATATATATATATATATGGCAGTTTTAATGGTCCTGTATAGCACCATTTGACAAAGGTGCTGTATAGCACTAAAAGTGGTTCTTTGGCTCGTAATAGGGGAACCGTTTATAGTGATATATAGCACCTTTACAGATTGGTGCTATATATCACTATAAACGTATATATCACTATAAACGGAATATTGAATATTGAATACTGTTTCTCAACCAGTGGGTCGTGGAACATTCCAGAGGGGGTCGCGAGACTTTAACGGTGTTCTCATATTTTCGAATCTCTTATGTTTAATCATTATTGTCCTAACTTTCTAATGCTATTTCTAAACCGTCCTATCACAATAATTTATCACTGCAGCGAACGGCTGGGGTCCTACTCTCTTTACGTAAGCGGTTTACTCCGTTTCTTGGTAACGACGGTGCAATTGCATTACATCGCTATGCCAGAAATATTGCACGCAGCCACGGCCTGTTAGTTGCATCCTTTTTCATGGATTCGTGATCCTTTTTCAGTAGACCCAAGTGATGTGGATGTTGTGATACCCATTAATTTGCGAACACAGTTAGTGGAACTTGCATCTGACGGCAGCCTGCAACTTGCTTTTCGCAAGACAGACCTGAACTCTTTCTGGATTCAAACCAGACACGAATACCCAGAAATCGCAGATCGTGCAACGAAGTTTCTTCTGCCATTTAGCACTACCTATCTTTGCGAGTCTGGATTTTCGACATTGACTGCAACGAAAACAAAAAGCAGGAATAGACTGACAACTTCTAGTTTGAGTGCGACACTACGAGTGGCCCTTTCCCCAATTCCACCGCGTCTGGATATCATCGTTTCAGAGCGGCAGTCTCAAATGTCACATTAACGCGTGTGAACGTGAGTGAAAACAAATAAATCAGTTTGTTTCATAGTCTGCCTAATTTTTGAAAAAGTGTTTTGTGAAATTAATTATGAGGACACACGGTATAGGTCTAACGAATTATTTACTATTTTTATTTATTTATTTCTAGCCTTAGTGGGTCGTAGGACTGTCATACAAAAAAAAGTGGGCCGCAATAGGCAAAAGGTTGAGAAACCCTGCTATACAGCACCATTGTCAAATTCCAAAAATGGTGCTAAATGGCACTAAAAGTGGTTCTTCGGCTCGTAATCATGGGGAACCATTTTTAGTGCTATTTAGCACCAATTTGATGGTGCTATATGGCACCTCACAATGGTTCTATGTAGCACCATTTGACAATGGTGCTGTATAGTACCTTTAAAGATTGGTGCTACATAGCACTAAAAATGGTTCCCCTATGATTACGAGCCAAAGAACCACTTTTAGTGCTATATAGCACCATTTGTTTTTAGAGTGTAGAGGTAAAATTACTCTAAAATAACATGAACTAGTTTGTTTCATAGCGTTACATCATAAGAAGAATGGTCTGCACACTGATATTAGTCTTTGTTTATCCTGAGGTTACCATGGTCATCCGTATCCAGGCCGTATCCAGATCAGATGAAGGACCTGCACCTCGACATGAGCACAACACTGCCCTGAAGTGTCTGCAGTGACGGTGACTCTAGTCTACTAGACCCTCTCCTGTTAAGATCATGAATCCATCTCCAACCAGACTGAACTGGACTGAATATTTTGAGTGTCCCAATCTCAATCTGACTTCTGACCTGAATAGTTGTCAATCATGCAATGTTTGTTTGTTGGCCAGAGGAGAACTGGTCCCACTGATTTTAATGATTTAAGTAAGTTGGAATAGCTACATTTCATTGATTCAGATGTTACGGTTTTGTATATTTTGGACTCTGGCATAAAATCTGCCCTGAATGTGTTTACTTATGCAGTATTTACAGTTATTCCTGACATCTTATGCAATATGACTTTCATAAATATTCAGACTTATTTAATATGCCAAGGACAACATTTCAAGGCATTGTGTGTGTGTGTGCGTTGATCCTAGATAAATCTTGATATCACTATTTTTTTTCGCTCTTATCATTTCAGTGTTGATAACATAGCATTTCAACACAGGCATATGGTCGATCAAATTTCTAACCCCCCATATATACCATATATTCTAACCCCCCCCCCCCCCATTTATAAGAAAACATATTCTCTCCAATGGCCTTTCATATAAAATCAGTTTACAGATACATCATTAGCCTTAATATACTGTAGTACTGTATTATATGTTGACAACTTAAAATTCCAATCAATAGAACGTCTTCCACTTTTTAATTCCTTGTCTGAAAATATATTGTTTGTTGCTTGGTATGTAAATGATAAATAAAGAAATATTGTGCATTAGTAAATAATTGTAAAAAAAAAATTTTCCACTCTCATTTCACTGGTCAATAAATAGAAAGAGGATGTTGATTGGTGCAGACAGAGACGCCTACGTCATTGACGTACAATTACGCACTGGATAATATTCACAAACACAGGGGGCGGATTCACTTCTTAACACACACAGACTCAGAGCTCAGCACAGGAGCAGAAGAAGGCTGAACACGTGCTATCAGTTAACAGAGCAGACTTTGTCTTACTTTATAGGTCTTACGATGCCAGCCCAAATCATCTGCGGGAAATCGATCTCAGCGTAAGCTATTTTCATTTCACGTTGATAAAGCTATGCAGTCATTTTTAAGTTTTATGTTCACGTACTTGGTGAATTAGAAAGCAATAATATGTTAGAGTTTTTTTGTGTGGTGTTGTTTTAAGGGTTTTTGCAGCGCACAGTACTCTGAACTCTTGAGAAATGCACTGTAGGTTTTCATTGATCGCTTTTACCGATGAAGTTAAAGTCTGAAATAGTGTAGTGTGAATCGCGACACACTCAAAAGATGCGCAGGCCTTTTGCTGTTTATATGTGTAATGCACATTTTGAGGAGACCAAAGATCACATGATCTCCATCTGACCCTTGAAAGAATCACAGTCAGTAAATAATCAACCAATTTTCACACACACACACACACACACACACACACACACACACACACACACACACACACACACACACACACACACACACACACACTGTTACACAGAGAAATTTCAACATTAACTTGAATTTTGAGTTTGTCTTTAATTCCTCTCCTGTCTTTTATTCCTCTTGTGTGTGTGGTCAAGCTGTAAAGCAAAAAACAATGTATGTAATCTGGGATTACTATTCAGTATTATTTACATCACCAAATTATACATCCTCTCTCTCTGTCACTCACACACAGACATACTCTCTTATTATCACACACACTCTCTCTCTCACATACACACAATCTCATCCTCACACATACTCTGTTCTGCTATCTTTAACTAACGATTATTTTTAACAAATGATACTATTCATCATAAAATGGAAGATGTATACAGTGTAGTCCTAATTATAAGATTGGCTTAAAAGGGGTTACGTATCGATAGTAGAAATAGAATTGCAAGAACTAATAAAGCAAAAAGTCAGACTTGAGTTTGAATTGCTTCAAAAGGAACTTCAACGTTTTTTAAACACACTGCTATTGATGATCTTGCATGATTTATTTATTTCATTCCACAGGCCAGTTGGATTTTTCAAAATAAACTGTAAACTAAACTGTGTGCAAAGTTCTTTTTTTAGGTTTTTCTTTCATCATAAATGTGTGTGTATGTGCACAATGGCTTGCATAACTAATTTTGAATCGTTATGTTTCTCTAGTCAGGTCAGAGAGAGGCTGAAGGAAGAGGTGGAAGGCATGAGGATGGCTTATCCCAATTTCAAACCAGGACTTGTGGTGTTACAGGTTAGTGGTAACAAGTTACTTGTTTAAATGTTGAATGACACTGTATTACTCTATCACTCTACACACGGTGACTTAAAAAATATTTTGTTCACTTACCATGAATAAAGGATAAAAACTTTTAAACGCTTACTGCTCACATATTGTTGTGGGAGAGTTTGTGCTGAATCAGACTAGCCATGAAAATGTTATGTAAACGAGCACAAATGTCAGGGCATGTCAAAAAACCTCAGAGCTTAAAAACACTTTTTTAATGTGGGTGTATGTGTTTTTTATATATATATATATATATAAACACGCATACACATACACACAGTGGAATACGGTTATGTTGACGGCCTCGGGGGTTACAAAAAAGCGTTGAGATAACAGATTATCAAGATAACCAACAGCCAATATGCTGAATTTATTAGATGAAGCGATCGGCATGCTATAAAAATGTACATGCACTGTATATGTTTGCTAACAAAAAAAGGCATATGTGCACCAACTAACAGCAGAGGTTTACCAGTATACAATAAAAACACCTTGATTATATTCTCCAACATTGCAAACACAATTTCACAGCATAAACAGTCACAACTTATTCGTGAGGTCATCACGCTGTACTAGATTACACTCGCTGCTCATTGAGAAGCGTAAGAACGATTTGTGCTTCCACTTTAGAGAGTGCTGCTGTGAGCGACGTGCAAGGCAAACCCAGCGCATGTGCAGTGAACTAGGTACGCTCATTAGACATGAGAACCATGTGAAGTGGCAAATTTGTCTCTCTTTTGTGCTCGAGATATCAGGGTTCGACGACATAAAAGAATCGACATTACAGAAAAGAAAATGCTAAGACAAATAGGGAGTTTGGCGGTTCCACTTCAAAAACGTCGACATAATAGGATTGGCGAGTTAACCGTGAGTCGAGATAAGTGAACCACTGTATATATAAAATTAATGTGTGTGTGTATGTGTTTTGAGGTTTTAAAATTTGTGTTTGAGAAAAAAACCTTTATTCATGGTCAGTAGAAAAATTATTTTTAAGTCACTGAAATAAGGCCATAAAACAAAGCGCTGTGCAAAAGTTGTACTCAAGTTAGTATTTTCACACACTTTTTTTTTTTACACCAGTTATTTCTGTCTTTTGCTGTAGTGTCAGTAGGGTATATCAGTTTACAATTCCAAACATCCCTTTAGCTGTTTATTGAAATACTCCAGTGAGATTTCTGGTCACAAGGAATCTGACATGTAGATCTGATCTCACCATTATCGAGTTAGTGAATACTTCAAGAAACATGAAGAGACTACAGTGTTTAGTAAAAAGCAGTCTTTCATGCAGCACAGCCAATCACGTCTTCTTCAGAGTGAGAGTACAAGCGCCAGAGACAACAACCCTTGCAAGAAAGAAAATACAGCAAAAAAAAACCTTACGTCCTTAGG
Organism: Rhodeus uyekii; assembly: GCA_037043235.1. Lineage (NCBI taxonomy): Eukaryota > Metazoa > Chordata > Actinopteri > Cypriniformes > Acheilognathidae > Rhodeus > Rhodeus uyekii. Next base: position 1,171,797 of record JAWRVZ010000186.1, on the reverse strand, counting down.
GATGTAACAAATATTATATTAATATTAATATTGAAATATTATTATGTGTAAAAAATGTGCTATAGCCCGCACCCCCCGCGGGGTTTGTAAAATCTGGTATAACCCGCAGGAAAATACGGTAAATCTGTGGCAACACCTAATAATAATAATTCATTACATTTATATAGCGCTTCATCAAAGACTCTCAAAGTCGCTTTTACACGGACAGAGGAATCTCCTCAACCACCACCAGTGTACAGCATCCACCTGGATGATGCGACGGCAGCCATATTGCGCCAGAACGCTCACCACACACCAGCTTACTGGTGGAGAGGAAACAGAGTGATGAAGCCAATCAGAGAAAGGGGATGGTTAGGAAGCCATGATGTACAAATTTGGCCAGGATGCCGGGGTTACACACCTACTCTTGCGATGGACATTCTGGGATTTTTAATGACCACAGAGAGTCAGGACCTCGGTTTATCGTCTCATCAGTACAGTGTCCCCGTCACTATACTGGGGCGGTAGGACCCACATAGACCAGAGGGTGAGCACCCCCTGCTGGCCTCCTAACACCACTTCCAGCAGCAATCAATCAAGTCTCCCATCCAGGAAATAACCACACACAACCCTGCTTGGCTTCCGTGAGCAACCAGTCGTAGGCTACAGGGTGACATTGCTGCCAGCAATACCTAGATGCTTGAAGATGACGACCTGGAATACTACCTGGAAACATTATGCAAGATACAACCTGTTTTAAGTGTGCTCACACCAAATATTGATTTGATTTAGTTCATAAAAATGTATTGATAAAATCAATTTATGACAGTATTTTAGAGAGCATCCTCACTTTACAGCATTTTTGACACGCGTGCCTAAAACATTACAGTTTTGCAGGAGGGTTACTTAAAATGTTTTGGAGATGTTGCCACAGTTCTTCTGGATTTAGTTTTTTCACAACACTGTTTGCACTGATTGCAATTTTTCTTTCTAAGAATTATAATTGACAGCATATTCAATCAAAAATCTAATTTTCTTCAATGCAAAATTATAAAAAAAAACTAGTAAAGTCTGATATGAAATGGAAATGAAATAACTGTCTAACTGTATATGTAGGTAAGAAGTACTAAAGAAATTAATCTAATGTAAACACTGGATAGTCTTACAGTCCAAAATAGACTGTTTAACTGAAACACTGATTGTTTGGCCATTTAAAACATCACAAAAATCAACAACTTTAAATGTTTTATATGTTTACTCAAATTCCTGCCATTTTGCTTTAAAATTAATTGTGAGAATGACATCCTGGGTTTAAAATTACTTTGACGTGACAGCTTTTTCACATTTGATTCCTCTTTAAATGTTTTTGCAGAGCTGGTTTAATGTGCAAATCATATTAACATAATTATCAGGTATTACGCATTAAATCTCGAGGGATCTTATGATGTGGAGCCCATTGCTTCAGAGTGAGTTAAGTTTGTTGTATTTATCTGACGCGTTCAGTTCAACAGGCTCATGACCTGAATCAAGATTATTTAGAAAGGAAGATGTACAAAATGTGCAGTGGAGTGTGTACCAAGGAACAGGACTGAAAACCACTGTTCCAGTCGTTTAATTTGAGGTGTCTAATGAAAGTCTGGTCCTCCAGCAGTTGGTCTGGTCCTCCAGGAGTTGCCTGTCATTTACATCTAGTAGAAAACCTACATATTAGTACAGTGGAGTTCACTTATCTCGAGTCATGGTTAACTCTCCAATACTATTGTGTTGACGATTTTGAAGTGCAACCGCCAAACTCCCTATTTGTCTCAGTATTTTCTTGTGGGTTATGTCGATTCCTTAATGTCGACGAAATCTAGTATCTCGAGCATAAATGAGACACAAATTATCCACTTCACACGCCTATTTCATGACTCATGAGTGTACCTAGTTCACTGCGCATGCGCCGAGTTTGCGTTGCAGGTATTCTGTTTTTTTTTTTTTTTTTCTAAAAATGACTGAAGGTGTTAAGAGAGAACTGGACAATCAATCTATGCCGGATTCAAGTAATCAAAACCCGAACTTGAAAGATCTTTTTGCTGAAATTAGTCAAATGAATACCACTCTGCAGGGAGTAGCAAGTGATGTGACAACTATTAAAGCGACTACTACAGAACTAAAAGAGGCGATTAGCTCGGTACAGGCCAGACTCGACGAGGCCGAGAATCGCATTTCACACATAGAGGATGCATCAAATCGCCTGGCCGGGGACACGGAAAAGATGGCAAAACGTGTGGACGAAATCTGGAATAAAGTTGAGGATCTGGAGAATCGCAGCAGACGGAATAACATAAAAATAATCGGACTCAAGGAAGGGAAAGAAGCTGGATATAAAATGAACGAGTATGTACAAAAGATCCTGTCGGAGGGGCTCGCGCTGACGGGGCCGGAGTTCGAGATTGAACGCAGTCATCGGAGCCTTGGGCCCAAGCCTAATGGTGATCAACCCCCCCGGATCGTGTTGGTGAAATTTCTACGTTACACCGCGAGAGAGAAAGTTCTAGCAGCAGCGAAAAAGAGCAGGGGATTTGAATGGGAGGAATGTAAGATTTCTATATTCGAGGATATGTCGAGGGAGAGAGCAATGATGAGGAAAAAATTCTCTGCAGCGAAGAAGTTACTCTGGGACCGCGAAGTGCGACATACTCTGGCTCACCCCGCGGCATTGAGGTTCACCTGGCGGGGGAATAGGATGAGTTTTACTGACCACTTGGCTGCGGAAAAGTACATCAAAGAACACATCTCACTACAAAGAAGTGACAGATAAAGCACCAGGACTACTGGCAATACAATATGTAAGTCGAAGCACTATGAATCGTGAGGTAGTGGTGGGGACGGGGGAAGCTTTGGGGTCTGTCTTCCCGAGTCAGCGGCTGCGCGCGGACTGCGAGCATCACGGACCAAAGGTTTGACCCAGAAGTGGGATCGCTGCCCCTTATGGGCAGTGTTTTGTGTTTCTTTTCTTTTATTTGTTTCGTTCTCAGTAAGTTTTTCAAGGTTCTTTTTGTTCAAAAAATGTTGGAAATTAAATGTTGGTTTTCTATCAGTAAGAGCGGCGAGTATAATACCAGTTTACATGGCAAAGTTTCATTTAACTATTTTCTTTCAGTATGGAACAAAGAAGCTTCATCAGAGCACAACAGGTGCAGAGAGTTACAGTTTACTAATGTGTGATGGATAGACAATATGTAAACATTATATCTTGGAATATTAATGGCTGTGGGTCACCTGTTAAAAGAAAAAAAATACTAACTTATCTTAAAATCAGAAAAGCTGACATTGCCTTTTTACAAGAAACACACTTTAAAGATGAAAAGGAAGCCCTGAAACTTCGACGTGACTGGGTTGGGCAGGTTTTTCACAATTCTGTATCAAGCAAGAGGAGTGGAGTAGCCATTCTAGTGAGGAAGAAAATACATTTTGTTTTGTTGAATCAACATAAAGACAAGGAAGGTCGATTATTATGCATAGAAGCAAAGCTCAACGATGTTAAAGTAGTGTTGTGTAATGTATATGCACCAAATAAAGAGGAGCCTGAATACTTTCATGATGTTAATAAGATATTAGCTAGCCTCGAGGGGTATGTAATACTTGGAGGTGACTTTAATCAGACTATGGATGGCATCCTTGACAGAAGCCGAAGCAACATCAGATTAAGTCCTAGAGACAGGGCTGCTATTCATACTCTGAAAGATGACAATGGATTGACAGACATTTGGAGACTGGTCAATCCGCTGGAGAAGGAATACACATTCTTCTCTAATAGCCATAAGACCTTTTCAAGAATTGATTATTTCTTGATTTCTAATTCTTTAATTGACTCGGTCGTAGACTGTAAAATTGGAGCAATAGGACTCACAGATCATGCGCATGTGGAGTTAAAATTAGAACTGAAGGTAGATTGCGAAAAGAGAGGGAGATGGAGGTTAAATACTTTTATGCTGGAGGATAAGGAATTTGTAGGTTCATTACAGAAGGACATAAATATGTTTTTTGAAATTAATATTGGGTCAACTCCGAGATTAGCAACAGTATGGGACGCGTCTAAAGCATTTATCAGGGGGAAATGTATTGCTTACGCTAGTAGGAAAAAAAAAAGAAAGTGTTGAAAAAGTGAAACTCTTAGAAAAGCAAATCAAGAATCTAGAGAAAGAATTGGTGACAGGTTTTACAGACTTGAAATTTAAACAGCTTTGTAAATTAAAATTTGATCTTAATGACTTTTTTAATAAAAAGGCAGAATATGCTTTATTCAAATTGAAGACCAAATATTATGAGAGTGGGGAAAAAGCTGGGAAACTTCTTGCTAGACAGATAAAGCAACATGATGCATCTCATGTAATACCAGCAATTAAAGAGGGAGAGAAGGTGCTCACCTCCAACAAAGACATTAATAGGGTTTTTAACCAATTTTATTCAAAACTATATACATCAGAATCCAGTCATAATCAGAAGGAATTAATAGACTTTCTAACTAAGATTATATTACCCTCCTTAACTCCTGAAGAACGAGACTCAATAGATGCACCAATAACTCAAGAGGAAGTCAGGAAAACTATAATGTCTTTAAAATCTGGGAAATCACCAGGCTCTGACGGATTCCCTGTAGAATATTATAAGAAGTTTGTCGAGGAGTTGACCCCAATATTAACTGAGGTATATTCAAAGGTACTTGAGGAGGGTATGTTACCCGATACTTTTAATGAAGCTTTAATATCACTCATACCAAAACCAGGAAGAGATGCGATGGATCCTGCTAATTACCGTCCAATAAGTTTACTAAATGTAGATCTAAAAGTGTTAACTAAATTATTAGCCTCAAGATTAGAAAGTATTTTACCTAAAATTATACATGGAGACCAGGTGGGTTTTATTAAAAACAGGTCCTCATCTGATAATATGAGAAGGCTATTACATCTCATGTGGATGAATCATTCAAGTCTAGATCCCATTGCCGCAATATCACTGGATGCGGAAAAGGCCTTTGATAGGGTGGAGTGGGGGTTTCTCTTTGCAGCCTTGGAGAAATATGGTTTTGGTTCAGGTTTTGTGAAGTGGGTTAAAATTCTTTACTCCAACCCTAAAGCAGCTGTTATAACTAATGGAGTAACTTCTCCCTTTTTTAATATATCTATATCTACTCGTCAGGGCTGCCCTCTTAGCCCACTACTTTTTACATTAGTTTTGGAACCGCTTGCTTCAATGATTAGAGAAGAACCAAAAATTACAGGTGTTTTTGCGGGGGAAAGAGAACATAAATTACTATTATATGCCGATGACATATTGCTAATAGTTAAAGACCCTGCAGGTTCGTTACCAATACTTCTTAAATTGATTGAGTCTTATTCTAAATTCTCAGGATATAAAATCAATTGGCATAAATCAGAGGCTATGCCAGTATCAGCAACATGTTTTTCTTCCTCAGTCAGTGCATTTAAGTTTAAATGGATGCGTAAAGGATTTAAATATTTAGGGGTTCACCTGAGCTCTAAATTAGAAAACATAATGAATTTGAATATGGATCCTCTGTTGCAGAAAATACAGGCAAAATTAGATAGTTGGGGAAAATTGATGTTAACTCTATGGGGGAAGATTAATCTTATCAAAATGGTGGTAACCCCACAGTTTAATTATATATCGTGGATGGTCCCTATAGCCATGCCACATCAAATATATAAACGATATAATATTATGATTAAGAAATTTTTGTGGGAGGGTAAAAGACCTAGGATTGGCTTTGAAAAATTATGTTTGCCTAGAGATAGAGGGGGGTTATCGTTACCAAATGTAGAGCTTTATAAAATAGCATTTGAAATTTCTAAGCTTGCTAGACACTGGGGAGAAGATGATTCAGATTTAGATTGGGTATTAATAGAGCGTCAACTTACTTCCCCTTTTCGGCCAATAGAAGCTTTATCACAAAATCCAACAGGTGACCTACAGCATCACATGACTAATCCCATACTGACGCACTCCAAGGAAGTTTGGAAAGCTGTCCACAAAAAGTGCAAAATTTCTCATTTGTGTCAGCATTACTCGTCAATATGGAATAATCCTCAGGTTAAGATAGGGAAAAAAACCTTGTTTTGGGGAAAATGGTTTAGAAGCGGAATACGAACATTAAAAGCTTTATTTAGTAAGAATAAGCTATTATCTTACGATAATTTAAAAGAGAAATTTAATCTAGTTGGTCGGGACCATTTTTGGAAATATTTACAGATTAGGAATTGTTTGGAGACAAAATTCACTATGGGACAAGATAAGAATATTTTAGAAAAATTGTGAACTACCAAAACCTCTTCAAAAAGCATCCAAATTTTATCAACTTAGTTTAATAATTGGCGATAAGAATTGTGAAAACCTGAGATTAATTTGGCAAAGGGACATTAATAGTAATATAGATAAAGACACGTGGAGAAGAATTGTGTCCAACTGTGGAAGATACATTAAAGAAGCGAGAGGTAAATTGATCCAATACAAGGTATTACACAGGTATTATTATACACCTGCCCGACTTGCCAGAATGGGTTGTCTGAATGAAAATAAGTGTTGGAAATGCAAAATAGAAACGGGCACATACATACATGTGTTATGGCAATGCACAAAGATACAGCCCTTCTGGATAACTGTGTTGAAATCTCTGGAAAGATGTTTGGGAACTGACCTTCCATTGTCATCAAGGTTATGTCTTTTAGGAGACAAATCTGAGATCCCTCATATAAAAAATAATGAGTTCTCCCTTGTTACTGTGGGTATAATTACAGCAGTAAGACTGATACTTAGGTTTTGGAAAGAGATGCAATGTCCTACTTTTAAAATGTGGATTGAATTTATGATTGAAAATGCTTCATATGAAAAAATGTTAGCTAAAGTAAATGGAAACCAAACAGATGTTGACATGTGGGACAGTTTTGTTCGGACTGTGGCCTCAGGACATGGCTGATATTGTGTCCATACTTGTACTGTGACTTGTTTGCCCTGTTTTGTATTACAATGGTTATTTTTTGTTGTTGTTTCTTTGTTTGTAAATGATTGTCATTTTATTTTATGCTTGCATTGTTTTGTATTGTTTTTACTGGTATGTTATGTATAAGGAAAACCAATAAAAAAACTTAATTGAAAAGAAAAAAAAAGATGTTGACGGTGCAGTGTTTCAGTGGTTCACAAATGCACGAGCAACAAACCTTTCCGTCAATGGTCTCTTGCTGATGGAGAAAGCGGACATTCTTGCTGCAAAGCTTGGACACCCTGACTTTATGTGCACCTTTTGGCTGTTTTAAGGCGCTATATAAATAAATTTGATTTGATATCAAATCCGGGGTGGCTGAATCGTTTCAAAAAGAGGCACAACATTGTCTTCAAAGTGATTTGTGGAGAGAGCGCTGCGGTGGCTTAAGACTTAAATGTGCACAGTTCTGGATGAGACTCGGAACATTTCAACCGATCGCTTCATCAAACAAATCACGGCAACACTGTTGTGTGAAAAGACACAAAAAACACAAGCATCTACATTATCATTTAATCTCATTTACATCATGTACATCAATACATTTTCATTTCTTTCTTGAGGGTTATCATCTTTGGGCTCTGACAGCTGTGCTGCTTCCACTATCACTCTAACAGCTGTGCTGATTGGCTGTCTGACCTGTCAATCATGCAAAAAAAAATGTGATTGGCTGTGCTGACATGAGGGTGGGCTCTTCTCTTAAAGGGACGAGCGCAGCGCAGAGAGGAGAGAGGGAGAAACTGCTTTTTCTTTTTGTTCTGATTCTGACTTGTTTTCTTATTGTGTGAATTTCGTGCACAAGCACTGTGTACGAATTATCTGCATCTGAGGGTTATATGTGGGGAAATCGGTAATATATACTAAAAATAGTATATGGGTTGTATGTTAATATGTGATGTGATATGTATGGGTTATCTCACGAAACGGTTATCTCGATGCTTTTTCCCGACCCCCGACGCCATCGACATAACCGAACTCCACTGTATTACTGAATCAAAAGCTTCAAACTAGAAAAACACGAGGAGAACCAAGAAAAGGCCTAAAAACTGCATGAAAGTTATATTAAGCTTTTTATATTTTTTCTGTTATAGGTGGGAGACAGAGAGGACTCAAACTTGTACATCAGTATGAAGCTGAAAGCTGCTGCGGAGGTAAAGCCATCTCAACACATGTATAGATGGCTGTGCTTAAATGGAAGTTCACCAAAAATTTAAATTTGCTGTTAATTTACTCATGCCATCAAGATTTAGGCTTCTTTGGCATACTTCATGCCAATGGGTTCAAGCGTACTTCACTATCTCCAAGCATAGGTCAACCAGAGACTTTACATGAGACAAGCGTACTTCCTCTACTCATTAGCACTGCCAACATTGATCCAAAGGGGAGCAATATCCCTGCTTCATGACCCATCAATAGTCTGATGGAGGTAAACTAAACATGGTTCCATTTACCTTGTGGTACCCTAAAGGGCTAAGCAGCAAAATGTAGTGTTGCCCAGTAACCCTATCACCTGGGATCTAGCCTCAAAAAGAGAGACCGGGATGCTCAAGTTGAGCCCTTATCCAAAAAAGCGCTTGCGTCTACTAGAAGACCCAGTGATAGTTAATCTATTTAGTTAGCCATTTCCCACATTAGACATATAGGGGAAATGCTAGCAGAGAAAAGTGTGCCTGTAACTATCATTCCCTAGGCTCTAACCAGGGTGAGTAGTTCCTCAAAGGGAGCATGCAAAATTCTGACTGATCTACAGTATTAGCTCTGTTCTCTTAAAGACACCGTAGAATTGGAGGTCAGTGAACATCCCTTACGCACAACCCTAATTTAGCATTTTCTCTCGAGACTTAGTAGACTAGCTAGCCCTAATGGCATCATGGAGATTTGTTTCCCCACCACAAGCTCTGACCATTTCATCCTGGTTCCTAACAGCAGTGAGGGAACCATTCAGGGAACCATTGCATGTGGAGATGTGTGACCCTCTGAGAATATTCCTCCCCAGACCATTACTGACCCACCGCCAAATCGCTAATGCTGGATGAAGTTCATGCAGCATAACGTTCCCCAAGGCATCTCCAGAGTCTTTGACGTCTGTCACGTGCTCAGTGTGAACCCTCATGCCACCCTCACAAAGTCTGTTTCTGACAGGTTGGTCAGAAATATGCACATCAGTTCCTGCTGGAGGTAATTTTGTAGGGCTCTGGCAGCTCCTCCTGTTCCTCTTCTCATAAGGGAGCAGATCCCAGTCGTGCTAGTTGTTGCTCTTATATGTCCATGTCCATCTCTCCTCGTGGAACGCCTGTATCTCCTCCAAGCTCTTGAAACTGTGCTGGGTAAAACACCTGTTGTCACTTTCATTTCCACCAAAGCAGGCGAAAATGATTCACAATCACTTTTGCTTCCTAATTCAGCGCCTCCGTTAACGGGCGTCCGGGCGTAATTTACGTCCGAAAATCGCCAGCGTACGCCGAAATTTTAAGTTCAGGAAGTCCGTGGGACCTGTTTAATGGTTTTACGCCAGATCACAGAGCGCTCAACGTACATGTGCATTGCAAAGTGACCAAATGCATTGTAAATCACCACATGCGCCGTAGGCGTGTATGCTAAGCGACTCCATTGATAAGGACACAGCAGGTCACTTAATCTCTTTCGCCATACAACTCCTGTCAAGATGTACACTAGTGATGTAACTATGGTAATTCCCGCAAACTACTGAAACTCCGCCTACTGCGGGGATCGCGAAAGCCAACAGCGAGAGCTATGGCCATAAACTAATTGATAACTATGCACAAACGTGCGGGGATCGCGAAACTGTGAGAGATGTGTTATATTGACGGGTAAACTTTCCCGAAACTCCCCAAAATAGCCTGGTTGTCTGTGCATGATACGGAATGCTCCGCCTCCGTGAAATTTGTGGATATGTTAATAATTATCTACCACTACGGATCCTTCATCTACTACCATATATATATTCGATCTTACGAGAACGTCTACGCTTCGAAGAAATGATAGACCAAGCAATAATAGTAATGGGCGGAGTTTATGCAAATTAACCTTGACATAGACCTATGGACGAGCCGATTCGTCAAAGTTTGAATTGCAGCGACTGTTTAAAGTGCTGACATGTTTGTGTGCTCGATTGTCGGCAGTTAATAAGTGCAATCAAGGTATAGTTTGATTGTGGTTACTAATTGGCTTCGTCTATCCCGCTTGATTAATTTGTTCAGACGGCATTCAGTAGGTTTTGATGTCCATTCAATTGATTGTTACAGCCGTATTAATTCGACCTGTCTTTAAAATTAATACGCGCTTTGAAGTTAGTAATTAATACCATCGCCGATCAGTTAATAACACTTAGAATATTTAATTATTCAAAGCTTGTAGTAAGAAGTGATAATAATTGGATCCAAAACTAATATAAATTCTGTTTCTAAATTCTAATTTCATTCCATTGCGTCAACACACGGTCAAAACTGTGTGAATGCACTCGGTGTATTGTGGGTAAAGTAGTTCTTCAGGATGTAAACGGTCCATGTTTATAGAATGGGCATATTACTGTTTAACGAAAGCGAAAGAAGTACATACTATTTTTATGTAGGCACAAATCTCAAATTTTGGGTGAGTTATGAGTAAAAGTATAGAGATAATTTGAACGTAGTGACGTCACATGCTATGTATGGAATGAATTTCATTTGTTTGCAAAATGGCACAAAGGTCACTGCTTGATTTTGTTGTGTCTAAGACGCCGCGCAAGTTAAGCGAGTCGGAGGATGATGAGGCACTGCAGCAGCCAATTAAGAAAGTTGCCATTGAGTCGAAAATACAAACTTTTCAGTCTGTTTGGCTAAATCAGTTCTCGTGTCAGCATTGTATTCTAGCCATTAGGAAGATGTTTTGTAAAATATATAGAGCATCCAACAAACAGAACTCCTTCACGATGGGCGGTGCAGGCAACTTGCAGAGATCAACTGTTGTGAAGCACAATGAAAGCAAAGAGCATCGGCAAGCTGAAGAGGCAGATCAACTTTGCAGACAGATTTTCAATGTCGAAAAGTCACCAACAGAAGAAAGAAAAGTGGTGGCTTCAGAATCAGAGATGCACCTTTTCCGGACAGTTTACTTCGTCGCCAAAGAGCAGCTTCCGAACAGCTTTTTTAACATGCAGTTGAAGTTTTTAGCACTGAGTGGCCGACGAGCGTGGATGTTCCTTGTTTCCACTAAGAAGTGCCAGATTATTAGGCGTACGGCCGATTTTTTTTAGAAAATGTAAGGCTTAAATTGTGCCTTATGGTGCGGAAAATACGGTAGTACTACTAAAAAAATGTTGACCAGCGTTCCTGTGTTACTATGTGGTACTGTGCCAGGTAGGTCACCCAACAATGAAATTTATCATCTATTCACCCTGAAGTTGTTCCAAACCTGTGTGAATTTGTCTTCTGCTGAACACGCAAAAAATAAGCTATTTTGAAGAATGTTGACAAGCCCCATTGACTTTTATATTATGATCAAATAAATACTATGGAAGACATTAATTTTATTAACATATTTAAAATTTATATTAATAAATGAAACAGTTTACTGCATACCCAATGTATATACAGTGGAATATGGTTATGTCGACGGCCTCGGGATTTGCAAAAAAGCATTGAGATAACCAATGATAGAGAGAACCAACAGCCAATATGCAGATTTATTTTAAGCGATCGGCATGCTATAAAAATGTACACTGTATATGTTTGATAACAAAAGGCATATGTGTTAACCGTGAGTCGAGATAAGTGAACTCCACTGTGTTACATTGTGTCTACACTTTGTTGGTTATGATGAGAGCATTGAAGACAATCTGTTAACTTGCACTTAAGCTCTAGCCCAGACATGTCCAAAGTCCGGCCCGCGGGCCAAATGCGGCCCGCGGTCAAATTTCATCCGGCCCGCAGCCTCTGTCATAAAATCAATAACGTCTGGCCCGCACTTATACTTTACAAATTGGCCAGCAGTACTGCTATTCCTCATTTACCCGCTAGAGGGCAGCAGCTGGAGCTCATTGAGCTGCAGTGTGACGCAGAGAGTCGCAATCGGCACCAGCAGCTTTCTCTCGCCAACTTTTACTGACAGCTGGATAAGGACAGATATTTGAGCGTTTGCTAAGAAAATGCTGAGCTTGTTTGGGTCAACGTATTTCTGTGAGAAGACATTCTCATAACTCGTCTGTTCGTCCTTGTAGTGAGCGCGCGAGCCGAATGGTTCTATGTTTTGAGTGGGCGCGGTTTGTGTTTTCGCCGGCCGTGTGCTTTCATGTCTTGTGTTTTGGTGTTACGCGCGCAGTTTAGTTGTCACCAGCTGTGACCAAATCTCAGTATCACCCGTCACATTAATGCAGGCAAGTCATTTGACATTTACAATAAGCCTCTGAATAAATTTTGTTTTGTTAAAAATTAAAAGTTGATCAGTCATCAATTTAGACAAGTTCTCAGTTTTCACTCCAGAATAAACTTTTAATCAACATTTATATTTACTGATATGTCATATTTCACATGAGCCCTGCACTTGTAGATATGACTATTGCTTGCTCATTTCTCTGTTATTTTATTTTATTTTATTTAAAATTGAACTGCCATGGTGATATATTTTTATATATTTATACTCAAGAGTACAATTACTTCTGTTTAAAGAAAAGTTAAATGAATATTCAATTGCATGTGATATGCAAGTTTCAAATGTACCAAAAGAGATGCTTAAGATTGTTGAAATAAAAATAAAAAAGCAAATGTGAAACACAGAATGGCTTTCTAAAATTAGTTTAAATATATTGTTGTTCTGTGTAAAGAACGTCAGCCCGGATTAATTAATCACGGATAATTATCCACAAGCATACTTGTGGAAGTTCGGAAACATGTCTGTGCGCCAAAACTGGTTACAATAGGCAAATTCTTGCAGATATGACGGAAACAATGCTTGACTAGTTCCGTTATCTGGTACAATAGTTGTTAACGCTCGTGGTCTCCCTGCCATTGTGGATTTAAATGATTTCAATGTCATTTATGGTAGTGGGTACCGTCTAATTGCCGACGTTATAGCGGCGGTTTCCCCCTGCTGGTGCTAGTCTGTAATTACCCTTTGCTATATCGCAGGTTTACCGGCCCCCCACACATTTTACCACGTCAAATCTGGCCCCCTTTGCAAAAAGTTTGGACACCCCTGCTCTAGCCATTGTATTGAAGCGTTTATTGGCTGCAATGCTCAGCGCTGCAAAACGTTGTTAGAAGGAACCTTTGATGGAGTAGATGTACTTTAAAGGGAGCACTGTAATCCGCACTTTCCACAATTAGTTAATTGTTCCACATGTATAAGTCTTTATATGAATGGATGCAATGCAATCATAGCAGTATGCAATTTACATTGAACTCTTTAAGGAAACATAAACTTGAGTCTTCAAACCAGTGTTAATAACACTCCTTTTTTATGAAAAAAAAAATCTGACCTACAATGTAACTGGAATGTTCCGTCAGGTGCAACTGTGAAGTAATTAAGAAATGTAGTTCAGGACCAAGTTAATTACTATCGCTGAGTTGAACTTTTTATTTTTTTATAAGATCGGGATCAATGCTGTACATGTGAAACTACCACGGACTGCAACTGAAAATGAGGTAGGGCAGATCATCTGGAAGAGTAATTTAACATTCTGTACATCTGTTTTGTGTTTATTAACCATTCCTTCAGAGTTTGTCACTCATGATTAACTGTTATACATGTTGAAGGTTCTACACAGTGTAATTGAAGTCAATGAGAACTCCAAAGTTCATGGCCTCATAGTCCAGCTGCCCCTTGACTCCATCCACACTCTTAATACAGAAAGGATTATCAACGCGGTTTCTCCAGAGAAAGATGTTGATGGGTACATGAAATATAATTAAACTATTATGCCATTAAATTGTAATTCTGATTTAATGTGACTTTCAACAAATTGTATTTTGCTTCGTGAAATAATGAAGTTTGTTTGTTTGCTTGCTTCAGTTTGACTAGTATAAATGCAGGGAAACTGGCACGTGGTGATATTGGAGAATGTTTTGTCCCATGTACTCCTAATGGATGTATGGAGCTCATCAAACAAACGGGTGAGAAGAACACCTTAGACTAAAACACGGAACACAATATTTCACTGTCAGGCTGAGGATAATTGTAATTTGTTTGTGACAACTGATCATACCCAAACAGATCAGGCCTGTTCCAGTTGCTTACATATTGTTTGTTTAGTTTAATGTCTAAAAATTCTAGTACAGTAATACCTCGGTTTAGGAGCGACTTGGTATACAAGCAAATCGGTGTACGAGCATTGTATCGGTTGGTGTACGAGAAAAAAATTCCTTCACCTACGGGCATTTTTGTGTGGATAAAGTCCTAATGCTCAGCGTGGTGGCGTGCATTTTTACTGTAAATATTCTAAACACAGCCTCTCATAACAGTCACGCGATTCCAACCCCTTTATCACTCCTTAACTCATTCATTCTGTTAGCTTTGCTTGGTTTGGCTGCATCATTCACCACAGTGATACTTTTATAAGTGATTAAGTGGTTAACATTATAAGTGATAAGTGATTAAGTGGTTAAGAGCTAATCACAGTGATCACTTTTGTTCACGTAGTGAAATATACACTTACTGTGCCTCTAAGCAGTAACTGTCACGGTTCATGAATTCATTGTCTCCTAGTTCTGCCTGAGTCTGTATGTGTGTGGTCACTAAGCACCTGTTTCTCATATCATCTGCCTATCTCCCCGCTTTCCTTCACGGCTCCCGCAAATTCGTTCGTTCGAGGCTCCCGCGAATTTGTTCGTTCTTCGCAGCTCCTGCGCGTTCATTCCGTCTCACGGCTTTCACTCTGGATTATCACTTCATTTGTTTTCTGCACGATTATAATAAATTCACTCATTTGCACTTGAATCCTTGCTTTCCCCACTCCTCCCTCCTCTCTCCTCAGCTGTAGTGCATTACAGTAAATTGTCAAGTGTTTTTAGAGTTTAATAGTCAATTATTAATTATTATTTATATGAGATCTTAATGGTTATAATTTTAATTGCAATTAATAGGGTAAAACCCCCAAAATATGGGCATTTGTGGTCGTGTGGAACGAATTAATTGATTTTTAGTGCATTCCTATGGGGACATTTGTTTTGGTATACGAGCATTTTGGTTTATGAGCTCGCTCTTGGAACGAATTAAACTCGTAAACCGAGGTATTACTGTATTAGAATTTAAGAACTGCTGGGGAGATAACATTTACATTGGTGTGAAAAAGTCTTTGCCTCCTTCCTTATTTTTCTTTTTTGCATGTTTGTCACACTTAAGTGTTTCATAGCATCATCAAATTTAAAATTTAGTGAAGGAAAACTAAACGCCAAATGCAGTTTTAAAGGTTGTTATTATTAAGGGAAAACAAAAACTTTGTGCAATTTGAGTCATATGTTTTTTTTTACTTGTCCTATGTTGTGAAATGTTTAGGTCAATTACTTCACAACCAAGAGTTAGAACTGATGTTTGCCTTGCCATAGCAATCTTTAGAGTACCAAAAATTGGTCTCAATTTAATCCCAAATAATTGGATATTTTATTCTTTACCTCATTATTATTATTATTATTATTATTATTTTTAATTCGTATTTTGCTTTGTTGAATGTCTAATAAGCCTCTAGTAACTTCCCAATGGTTAATGGATATACTTTTCTTTTTTCACTCTGTTATATTGCAGCCATTTGCTAAAATCATTTAAGTTCTTTTTTTCTCATTAATGTACACACATCACCCCATATTGACAGAAAAACACAGAATTGTTGACATTTTTGCAGATTTATTAAAAAAAGAAAAACTGAAATGTCTTATGGTCCTATAGATGTATCATGTATTTTCTTTGGTTTTGGTCTTAAATTAAGTGTGACTTTGTTCTAGTGTAACATCTGTAAATTTACTTGAGAGTTCCTAAAAAGTGATCATTGCTTGATCATTCAATGAATTCTGGACTATGGAGTTTAGGATGTCTTTAAAATTCTTATCAGAGCTTGAAGCTAAAATGGGCATTTTTCTGTTTCTCAGAAGTGTTGAAGGCAAGTAAGCGCTGACAAAATGTTTGCTTGAACCATTCATCTACCTTAAATTAACTTTAATTAGAACAGTTTATATATTTTAAATGGTGATTATTCATGATTTGCATTTCCTCAATGTCTTGTGTGTGTGTGTGTGTGTTAGGTGTGTCTTTGGCAGGAAAAAGAGCTGTGGTAATTGGTCGCAGTAAGATAGTTGGTGCACCAATGCACGACCTTCTCCTATGGAATCATGCCACTGTAACTACTTGTCATTCAAAGACTGTAGACTTGGCTTCTGAGGTAAATGGCTTTATTTACACTTTTTATTTTTTTATTTCTCTGAATCAAAGGCTCACTCACTGTTCACAAAGTAGAAAATAAGAAATAAATACAATTTTGTCTGTATCAAGAGGCTTATGTGGCATTTGAAACTTTTAGTTTCATGAGGCATGCATTAATCTGGTTATGATTATGGTAACAGATTAATCAGAATCTGAAGAGAAGCTGAAAATGCTGGGAACAATCCTAGTCATTGCTTTTTAAGGAATAGTAAGGGTTTAACCATAAAACTGGAAACTTTATTTTTGTTTCTTCCTTCTCCTCTTCCCCGAACGTATATTGGTGTCAGAGACCCCAGATTTTGGCAGTTATAGTGCCATTTGTGCATATGCACATAAGATACACATTTGTCTGCCACTAGGCTGCTGTATGAATCAATTTGCATTTGGGATTATAAATCCCTTGAATCATTGAGTCAAGGCCTACAAAATGAATAGTGCCGATTTCATTTTTCTGCCGTTTTGAAAACCAGCCTTTATTTTTGTTTATTATTAATTTTTTTTATTTAGTTTTTTCTTCAATTTTCACCAAATTAGGCAGACGGACGATAGGGACAGTGTTGGCCAATGACTTTAAATTTGTCGAAGCATTGCAAAGATGAAGGTTAATTAACTTGCCAGCCAGTTGACCTATATCTGTTGAATGCAGTGCTCTTTGGTTTAAATTATTAAAATTATTTTAACAGCCTATTTTTAACACTAACTTTTTTTATTTTCCATCCCTGTCATATACAGTAATACCTCTACATATGAGCATAATCCTTTCCAGGGCGGAGCTCGTAACTCGAATTTCTCGTATCTCGAATCATGTTTTCCCATAAGAAATAATAGAAAACAAATTAATCCGTTCCAGATCCGTAACAATGGGGAAAAATATGTTTTGTATTGGTATAGACCAGGGGTGAGCAAACTATTTGTCTTGTGGGCCACATTGGTTTCTTAAAATTGACAGAGGGGCCGGGGTGAGCGTGATGCGTGATTGTTGACGGGGAGGGGGGGTGAGCGAAATACACGATTGTTGACGGGGGGTGAGCGCAATACACGATTGTTGACGGGGGCGCGCCTACTCTCCACCAAAGCTTCAGCATCACCGCTTGCAGTCGCGACATGATGACGTCACAGGGAAATTTTAAATGAAGGAGATTTAATACAAGTTCGGTGGGCCGGATTAAAAAGCACAAATTGCCGGATGTGGCTCGTGGGCCACAGTTTGCCCACCCCTGGCATAGACACACAGACACACACACACACACAATTATAGTATATGTATACCGTATGATACATGTGTGACATCAAATAAAATGTGGTTTTAATTATTACGTTTAAGGACAGTAGCGACAGGTGCGGAGGAGGGAGGGAGGGGTTGGTATGGAGACACATTCATTACAGGAACACTACATAACTTGGCTTTTTATTTTTATTTTTTTACTTTTCTATTTAATATTATTGTTTTTTGTATTTGTATTCTTTACCTTTGATCACTTTTCGTTCCTTTTTCGTTTAGTAAACCAATTTTCTTGAATAGCTGGAACTAAGCATAACTGAACTTTTTTTTTACTTTTTTATATTGTTTTTATTTTTTTCGATTTGTATTCTTTACTGTTGATCACCTTTTTTCACGTGACTACCTTCACTTTCACTTTGCGCAGAGCTTTTAACGGGATATCTATGGAGGGACATCTGCTTCTCCTTTATCCGCAACATCTCATCATTCATATTCAAACAAAACTTCGATATAATCCTCACGTCCTTGGAAGGATTTACATTCTTGATGACATCCTTCTGCTTTAGGATGGTATCGTGGATGTGCTGCGTTAAGTGCGTGCAGTTCACTCACGCGGACAACACGCTCATATTTATCCACAATTTCATGCTTCATTTCCATGGTCATCATGCGTTTCTTCTTCTCACCATCCTTACCACTCACTTTCTTAGAATTTATCGCTATTATGAAAAATAATGCACAAAATAGAGAGAAAATCAGCTACTCTTGGGTGTAGCGAATCTAGCTCAAGGGAAATGGTGCGGGATTTATGCATGCGTTTTAATCGTGTTATGATCATACATAAATGGCTGGTCGCGAATTCGTGCGTGTGAGGAATTCCGCGATCTGGACCGTGTTGGTTCTTTGTCGTGTAATGTCCTTTTAAAAAATGCCGCGCAGGAGGAGATCCGAGAATCCGCGCCGAAGAAGAGTAAGGATAGTAAGAAGATGCAAGAGAGCGGAAGAAGCAAGAGAGTGTTCCTTAGTTTTGCAGGTCCTTTTAAAGGAATTTACAAAGCACACCTCTTTTTGTTGCGACAGCCAATCAGAGCGAAGGAACTAAGCGGGAACCTTTCCTTTGTCTTCAGTCTCATCTGATTAACATGTTTTATGGCCTTCTTAAGAATGCAGACTTTTGGGGTTTTGGCATAAAAGAAAGAGTTTGATGCATCATAGCACAGCGAAACAAACATGATTAATCTAGAAATGATGAGCCAAAGATTTCAGGACGTGGGCGGTGGCGTCAAAAGAGCCATATGCAGCCATCAAAAGGGCCATATATGGCCCTATGCGTTAAGCTGTTGATCCGCAGACTGGATGGAGCCATCTGTGAAATCACTTTTTCAATCAAATAATGAATCTGATCGATCATTCATGAGGCACCGTCCATACTCTACACGGGCGACGCGTACAGAAGTCAGTGAACACTGAAGTGAACATGCGTCGGCGTCAGTATGCGTGCTCGTATCTCGGATATTTACTCGTATCTAGAAGCAAAAATCTGCCGGAAGGCTTGCTCGTATCTTGGAATACTCGTATGTAGAGACGCTCGTATCTCAAGGTATGTGTGTGTGTATATATGTGTGTGTGTGTGTGTGTGTGTATATATATAATATACATACACTTATTTTCTTTTGCACCCTTTGCTTTGTTGTAGGTGGGAAAGGCAGACATCCTGGTGACTGGGATTGGTAAACCAGAGATGGTTCGTGGAGATTGGCTGAAGAATGGTGCTGTGGTCATTGACTGTGGTATTAACACCATCACAGGTGTGGAACATACCGTATTTTCCACACTATAAGGCGCACCTAAAAGACTTAAATTTTCTCAAAAATCGGCCGTGCACCTTATAATCCGGTGCGCCTCATCTTTGGACTGAGTTCCAAAATCTATAAAATTGTTTTTGTGTGATTTTGATAAGCGCTTAGCTTGATTGACTGTAGGACCATTTCATACGGACACAGGGACAGTAGGACGCTGGCAGTGATAAACCAATCACAGAACATGAGACACCCAGAACGCATAAGCGGGTTAAAGATAGTTTTGTTTTGGACATTCGTCACACAGTCAGCATATAACTCTAAAACGACTCACTCAAAAAAAAATCTTAATGTATACTTATGGATGCATATGTCTTAATGTTTCACAAGCTTCTCTTTCGTTATTTTCGCTCGATATGAGCAAGGAGCCGTAAAACCCGTCTGAATGTGAGTTTTGCCTGGAAAGCTCGGCTCTTTGCCGAGCTGTGAGTAAGGGACCATGGGAAAAGTGCAATTTTCTTCTGGAGAAAGCTATTGGTAAAAGAAAGGGAAATTTGGACATTGCAAACACAATTTTGTTCACAGCGTAACAGTCACAACACACACAAACACATTCGCTCATAAGACAGTCATTTCTCTCGGACACAGTTCTGAAAAGTATTGCACACGTGGTTTCTTTACAAAGTCTGAAATGCTTTGTTGCTTTTTGCTTTTAACGGTCTGCTTGAAAACAAATGCTTCTATCAGTAAAGATGTCTTTGTCGATGTCAATGTAATCTGGGACAGTGAAGGTGAACTGTGCCTCCTCTTCCAAGATAGCATCTGCAAAGCTTGATTTGAGTTATTTTGTGCAAGTGAAGCGTCATTGGAGTGAGCGACCATACAGTGAACTCGGTACTATCATTAGCCACGGGGATCGAGATAACTGATGTTAATGATTTTATGTTTAAGTGCCGACTTTGTCCCTCTCTTGTGCTCAAGATGTCAGGGTTCGGTGACATAAAATAATTGACATAACCGATAAGAAAATGCTAAGAAAAATAAGGAGTTTGGTGATTCCACTTAAAAACGTCGACATAACAGGGTTGGTGAGATAACCGAGGTCGAGATAAGTGTGTGTGTGTGTATATATAGATGTACATACACAGTGGAGCTCGGTTATCTCGACGGCCTCGGGGGTTGCAAAAAAGCATAGAGATAACAGTTTATCGAGATAAATCGCCATATTGGGTGTTGGTTATTTGATGAAGCGATCAAATACACTGTATATGTTTGCTAACAACAAAAGGCATATGTGCACCAACTAACAGCAGAGATTTACCAGTAAAAAACACCTTCCATTCTCCATACAAACCTTTAATTATATTCTCCAACATTGCAAACACAATTTCGCTCACAGCGTAAACAGTCATAACATATTCGTGAGGTCATCACGCTGTACTAGATTGCATACTTTCTGGTGTTCAACCTGCCTAATGTGCTTTCTCAACAAATTCGGCTTTGTCTCATCTTCTAATAACCTTCAATCCGTTCTTCAGTCCGCAGCGGCATTGAGCGGAGTCACATCAGAACCAGAAACAGGGATGTGTGTGTGTGCGTGCGTGCATGCGCGTTGTGTGGCTGTAGTAGATTGCATACTTGTGTTCTGTCTGCCTAATGTGCTGTCAACAAGCGCGCAGGAGACGCGGATGAGCGCGCGGGAGACTCGGAAGGACTCAACAAGACAAGAGTGGAGATGTCAACTAAATAGGCAGATGATGAGAATCAGGTGCTCTCTCACACACACAGGCAGAACTAGGAGACAATGAATTCATGAACCATGACAGTTACTGCTTAGAGGTACTGTACGTGTATATTTCACTACGTGAACAATAGCGAATACAATTAATGTTAACAACAGGAGGTAAAACCGCTGTAAATCACTTATAAAAGTATCACTGTGGTGAATGATGCAGCCAAACCAAGCGACGCTGAGAGAATGAATTAGTGTTAAGTGAATGAGTTAAGTGGTGATAAAGGGGTTTCTAACCGCGTGACTGTTTTATGAGAGGCTGTCATTAGGATATTTCCAGTAAAAATGCGCATCACGATGCTGAGCGTTAAAACTTTTCCACACAAAACATGTGCGTGGATGAGGGAACATTTTTCTCATACACCGATTTGACCCTCCATGATAGTACACCGATTTGCTCGTATACCAAGTCGCTCGTAAACCGAGGTATTACTGTACTAGGATTCAGCAACATAACAGAATCAACATAACCCACAAGAAAATACTGAGACAAATAAGGAGTTTGGCGGTTCCACTTCAAAAACGTTGAGATAATAGTATTGGCGAGTTAACCGTGACTCGAGATAAGGGAACTCCACTGTGTGTGTATGTGTGTGTATATATATATATATCTATATCTCACATATACACATATATACATATGCTCAGTACTTAGTAGAAGCACCCTTTTGCTCTAACACAGCCATGAGTCTATTTGGGAGAGATGCAACAATTTTTTCACACCTGGATTTGGGGATCCTCTGCCATTCCTCCTTGCAGATCCTCTCCAGTTCTGTCAGGTTGGATGGTAAAGGTTGGTGGACAGACATTTTTAGGTCTCTCCAGAGATGCTGAATTGGGTTTAAGTCAGGGCTCTGGCTGGGCCATTCAAGAACAGTCACAGAGTTGTGGTGAAGCCACTCCTTCATTATATTAGATGTTTGTTTAGGGTCATTGTCTTGTTGAAAGGGTTACCTTCAGCCCAGTCTGAGGTCCTGAGCACTCTGGAGAAGTTTTTTTTCCCCTCTACTCGGCCGCATTCATCTTTTCCTCGATTACAACCAGTCATCCTGTTCCTGTAGCTGAAAAACACCCCCACATCACGATGCTGCCACCACCATGCTTCACTGTTGGGACTGTGTTTGACAGGTAATGAGCAGTGCCTGGTTTTCTCCACTCATACTGCTGAGAATTAAGGCATCAGGTATGAGACCAGAGAATCTTATTTCTCACCATCTTGGAGTCCTTCAGGTGTTTCTTATCAAACTCCATGCAGGCTTTCATGTGTCTTGCACTGAAGAGAGGCTACCTTCAGGCCACTCAGCCATAAAGCCCCGAGTGGTGGAAGGCTGCAGTGATGGTTGACTTTCTACAACTTTCTCCCAACTGCATCTCTGGAGCTCAGCCACAGTGATCTTTGGGTTCTTCTTTACCTCTCTCACCAAGGCTCTTCCTCCCCAATAGCTCAGTTTGGCCTGACGGCCAGCTCTAGGAAGGGTTCTGGTCGTGCCAAACATCTTCCTTTTCTGGATTATGGAGGCCACTGTGCTCTTAGGAACTTTAAGTGCAGCATTTTTTTTGTAACATTGGCCAGATCTGTGCATTGCCACAATTCTGTCTCTGAGCTCTTCAGGCAGTTCCTTTGATCTCATGATTCTCATTTGCTCTGACATGCACTGTGAGCTGTGAGCTGTAAGGTCTTATATAGACAGGATGGACAGCATGTTGATAGATACTGGACAATTTATATGAAATGTGAGAAATGCATGTAATTGTAAAAAGTGCCTCAGTTGTTTAACGTCTTTAGAAAGCTTTAAAAAAAAAAAGTAAATGTCAATCCATTCATGACCAGCATTTTAAATATCTAAAAATTACAAATGTTTGTAGTTGTAGCAAATCTGTCTGAAATGGGGTGGGATTTATGCATGTTCAAACACGCACATAAATCATCTGTGAAAGGAAAATGGGTATGTTAATAATTATGGATTGTAGTTTATGAATACATATGGCTTGATTCGGCCTGCAGAATTTGTCTTAGTTTTTAAATTAAATATGTGCACCAAACAAGGTCGTACAATCTTTTATGTACTCTCAGAAAGATTATTCTTATGGCTACAAAGAAGAATCCTTCTCTTTTATTGTACTAAAAGTACCAAAGCATGTGGCAAAATCAAACGTTAAAGTGATATTGCAGAGCATTACAGTGAGAATAGAACATGGGTAACATGGACTTTAATACACATTTGTAAACTACAAATACAGACAATTAGATCTAAAACACAGAATACATAGATTAATAAAGAGAGATAGAAAATAAAAGAATGGCAAATTATAGACAGCTAAACTTTTTGAGAGCCAGCATGAAAATCACCGTAATAGTGGCACATAAGCTTAAAATGCATCTAAAGATATACTTGCATTGGCCCCTTTGACTGAGCAAGGATGCGTGCATTCAGAGAGTTTTCCTCTGTTGCTGGGTACGTTCGTTTGGGGTTTCCTTTGTTGGTCCGTGGAAAGTTCAAATGGAGTTTGTCTCTGAAGGTAAGGTTGCTGGAAGAGGAACAAAGAGCGTTAAGAGGGAAGCAGAGTACCCAAAGCCAGCGCTTTAGGACTAGCAGAAGAGAGAGATTCTGGGTGTCTGTGATTCTTAAAAATACGCAGGGTCACTCCCACTTTTGGCTGGAGAGCCAGTCACGGAGGTGGAAATTGGGAGTTCTTTGTCTTTCCTCACCTAGTTAGCATGTTTTATGGCGGTGTCGGATTCGAACAGACTTTGGCTAAAAAAAGTGATAATATGAGGCATCTTAGCATAATATACATCATAATTTAAGTCATACAGAGAGAAACATTTAGAGACTTAAAATGGCAGAGTTACAAGTAATAGACAGAAGTCAAGTAACCTTTATTTATATAGCGCTTTTACAATGTAGATTGTTTCAAAGCAGCTTTACAGGAAAAACAATATAAACAAAGTTTGTTTGGCTGAACAGAAGCCCCAAAAGAGCAGGCGAATCAATACAATTGATGAATTTTAAGTGTTAAGTTTCCCCAACTGAGCAAGCCATAGGCGACAGTGGCAAGGAACCAAAACTCCGGCAGGTGACGTAACGAATGAAGAACAGAATGGAGAAAAAACCTTGGGAGAAACCAGGCTCAGTTGGGGGACCAGTTCTCCTCTGGCCAACAGCCAAACCGTACATGATTATTATACAACAATTCAAGTCCAATATGAAGTTCAATTTGGTCCGGTTAGAGATGGCACTATCTCCGCAGACCCTTCAGGGCAGTGCTGTGCTCGTGTCCAGATCCTTCATCTGATCTGGATACGGCCCGGATCCAGCTGCCCACGGTAACCTATAGAATATCTTCTCACACGTTACATGTATTTAAACATCCAAAGCTAACTACAAAACAACTATGCTATGTATTGCTGTATGGGGACATGCATACACAGTAATATGAAGTCAATGCCTCGGCTTAGAATGTCTCCGGCCTATTGTCTGCTGGCTCCTGCTCCTGGAAAGACACTAGGGGCAATTATACACCACCTCATGGCGCCTGAAATGTGGAATATCAAGGAACCCTCTGACGTTAATCTCATTTGATCCAGCACCATATGCTACAGTGGAACCCACTTATCTCGAGCTCTGTTAACTCACCAACCCTATTTTGTCGACGTTTTTGAAGTGGAACCGCCAAATTCCCCTCATTGTCTTAGCATTTTCTTATCGGTTATGACGATTCTTACCGAACCCTGATATCTCGAGCACAAAAGAGGGATAAATTCACCACTTTACATCGGTTATCTGGATCCCCAGGACTAATGATAGTACCGAGTTCACGGAGTTCACGTTGCACGTTGTAACTGCTATACAAGTGGTTGACGACTTCCCAGATGGAAAATGGAAATGAAAGTAAACTCGAGGCGATTAAGCTGGTCACACGAGTTTCTATAGATGGGTTACAGCACACTCCTCTCAAACATGTAAAGAGCGAAGTACAAAACAAGGAAAAGGGAAACACTCCGACAAATTAAAGGGGAAAAATGGAATCAGTAGATTATGCTATATAAGAGTCAGCGCCCATCTCTCTCCTCACTTAAAAAACAGACTCCCCAGATTACATTGACATCGATAAAGATGTCTTTACGGATAGCATTTGTTTTCAAGCAGACCGTTAAAGGCTAAAAGCAGCAAAGCATTTTAGACTGTAAAGAAACCATAGTAACCGTGTGTGCAGTACTTTTCAGAACTGTGTCCGAGCAAAGTGAAATTGTGTTTGCAGTGTTGGAGAATATAATCAAAGGTGTTTTTTATTGTATACTGGTAAATCTCTGCTGTTAGTTGGTGCACATATGCCTCTTTTTTTTATTTTATTTTTTTTAGCAAACATCTACAGTATATGTATATATTTTTTTATAGCATGCTGATCGCTTCATCAAACAAAATCCCCATATTGGCTTTTGGTTATCTCTACGCTTTTTTGCAACCCCCTAGGCCATAGGTGTCAAACTCAAGGCCCGCGGGCCACATCCGGCCCGGCGTGTAATTATGTCCGGCCCGCGAGAGCATTTTATTAATGGCCCGCGAGATGTCCCGCGCTCCAGCTGACTCGCCGAACACTTCCTGTATTAAACAGGAAGTAGCTAATGATGCTTCGCGCTCGCACCGCGCGATTGTTATCGTCAATTATCCATAACTGTTCAGGCTCGGTACACAGTGCTTGTGCGCGAAATGCAAGTGTTGATCATCAGATGAGAAGAGCCCGCCCTCATGGCAGCGCGTCTTCTTGCATGATTGACAGGTCAGACAGCATATCAGCGCCAGCTGTCAGAGTGATAGTACAAGCGCCAGAAAGAAAATACAGCGCAAAAAATAAAAAAAACATTACGTCCTTAGGGACGTAACAAATATATTGAAATATTATTACGTGTAAAAAAA
Source organism: Rhodeus uyekii (assembly GCA_037043235.1). Lineage (NCBI taxonomy): Eukaryota > Metazoa > Chordata > Actinopteri > Cypriniformes > Acheilognathidae > Rhodeus > Rhodeus uyekii. The sequence continues at coordinate 1,145,636 of JAWRVZ010000186.1, read as the reverse complement.
ATTGTGATATAGTTTGTAAAATCTGCTATAACCCATGGGTTGTATGCGGGATAATACGGTATATGTTTACTGACATACTGCCGGTATACCCATGTGTCTCATTTGCGGAACTAATGTGGCAGTAATTAAATAATTTAATAAGACGGCACTATAAGACAAATGACATAAGACCAAATTCAATTGAATGATTTGATTTGTTATTGCTGAAAAGCAAAAATTGTATTTAGATTTCCAGGTTTTGTTATGCAGCATGTCTATATTTTGAATTTGTATAATTTTGACAGGATATATTTTTATGGAGAGCAAAATCTTTTATATATAAATCTTTTTAAGTTTTATATAAAATGACATAAGAGTAAAGAAATTTGAATGTTTGTTCTTTTAACTTTTACTTTACTTGTTTACTTTATTTCTAACTTGTATAATTTAGACAGGATATATTTTAATTTTTTTAAAAGTATTTTTATATTTTTAAGTTATTTAAGGTATAAGTTGATTTATTCCAGAATTATATTTCTGTCTGTGTTTATTCACATCTAATTTAAAAAAAGGTAAGTTTTAAAAGTTTAGTTGTAGTGTTTTCAATAAATGTTTATCCTGTTCGGCCCGTGACCTATTTTTTGGGGGGATTTTGGCCCCCTGTGCAATTGAGTTTGACACCCCTGCCCTAGGCCCTCGACATAACCTGGTTCTACTGTACGTAGTTGCATGCTGATTTTGTGATTTTTCTTCTTTAGTATTATACCACTGAAAAGATTGTGACAATTGTCATTTATTCACTTGCATTTGATTGCAGACAGCAGCAGACCAAGTGGAAAGAGAGTTGTTGGAGACGTTCACTTTGACTCAGCCAAAGATCAGGCTGCGTTTATTACACCTGTGCCTGGAGGAGTCGGCCCGATGACTGTAGCCATGCTTATGCAGGTACATTTATTCCGGTTTCTCATGGAGATCACATCAGTTACAACTGTGGGGGTTTTCGTGACCGTGAAGTGTAGTAGTATGTTTTTATTATGGAAAATTCAGTGTTTGCTTTTAATGTCACAGAACACCGTTCTGAGTGCCAAGCATTTCCTTCAAGCACAAGAACCTGGGAAGTGGAATATAAGTTACACCAAACTCAACGTGCAAAGACCAGTTCCAAGGTGAGATACAATTTTCCTTTTCAGCTATGCAAAAAAAACTTACACTTATTATAAAGCTTGCAATACTCATTATAAAACTTGTAGTTACAAGATAAATACTCGTTATATAGCTTGGAAGAACCAGAATGTCTTTTAATTTGAACTTTGTATTGTGTTTGCCTGAAAGAAGAAACTCTTATAAATCCTAGGATGGTTTGAGGGAAATTATGAGATCACTTTCATTTTGGGGTGATCTAACCCTTTAACTAGAGAGTTACTTTTATAGGAATGGTTGAAAAATCGAAAGTTTGCCATTTACCCACTTTCTTGTCTTTTGAAAGCCAAAATCTGATGGCAATTCACAGAGACTGTCATTCTCTGAAAAGTAAAAAAAAAACAAAAAAAAACTTGAATGTGTTCTGTAGCCTTATGATAATTGTGATTTTTCAGTCTGTTTCCCCAATCAAACCAGCTGTATAGCTTTGGAAGATTTAGAAATGGGGTGGAGATTTTTATTTTTGATTAATTCCCTGAAGTAAATGGTTATAATATAATTTCCCTTTATTTTTGTCTTACAGTGATGTTGCCATCTCTCGCTCCTGTGTAGCTAAACCCATTGAGTGTCTTGCTAAGGAAATTGGTCTCTTTTCGGATGAAGTTGAGCTCTATGGCAGAACCAAGGCCAAAGTCCAACTAAAAACAGTTGACCGACTGCAGGCTCAACCTGATGGCAAATATGTGGTTGTTACTGGGTAATGTTTTTTTCTTTCTGTCAAGTGTTATACTGAAGAGATGCAAACAAATTCACATGTTATAGGTACGTATTGGGTTGGAGATTTTAATACAATATTTTGTTTTATGTAGAATCACTCCAACTCCTCTGGGTGAAGGAAAGAGCACAACTACAATAGGCTTGGTTCAAGCACTCGGGGCTCATCTCAAACTTAATGCATTTGCAGCTGTGCGGCAACCATCACAAGGCCCAACGTTTGGCATTAAAGGTCAGTTATGTGGCCAATTGGTTACTTTTTTGAAGTCTGTTAAAGAAATGTGTAAAAATGATGCACAAAGTTTTGTTTACCTAGCTGTAGTATATGGACGGTGCTTATAAATAATCGATTAGACAAGTATTTGATTGTGAAAGTCGAGTTAACAGAAGTGGCTCTGAAGAGTCTACGAACTGACAGTTTTAACACCTCTGGGACACAAACCATTCTCTTTCACCCATTTTCCTCTGTATTCCACAAGAAAGAGCCATAAAACGGCCCCAATCCTTACACATTTACACCCCTACGAACACACAAATGTGCCATGTTACCATAACCTGCTGTTATCTTAATTTAGATGTGCTGTATTCCCATGTATGCATGCCTCTTATGTTATAACTATTTTAATTATGTTTGGTAGTTTTGAAAGCTTATATTCGGTAAATGCTTATGTAAATCAAAGTTATCTTTATCCTTCCTCTAGTTCAAAAAGCTAACCCCATCATGCTTGGTCTCAAAACCTTCATCCTAGAATTTGTAGACTGATGATGTGCTTCATGCCCACTGATTGGCTGTTCCAACAAAAAGAATGCCCCGGAAAGTCTTTAAAAAGGCCTGCAAACCAAAAACCACTCTCTTATGCCTCTTTTGCCTCTTCCCAACTCTTTCGTTCTTACGCCATTCGCCTCCTTAAAGCCTTTCCCTGGCTTTTTGGGTGTTTCCCTCCTGCGCGCCCTATCCTCGATTTTCTAAAGGACATTACATACTAAGGAACCTAATTTGAACTTCCCGCGGATTCTAACGGACTCACCCTGCAAGCTTTCAAACACAGAGTAAGTCGCGTAATTCTTCACACGCATGAATCCGTGACCACCCACGAAAAGAATCACATATAAGTATCCCTTAACTATCGTTAGAGAGTCTTGAGTTTATGCCAATAAGGTGGTTTGAATTCTTGCTTGTTCTCAAAGAGGTTACTGTCTGTAATATTACCTTTCTCTGTTTCTCTCTATCTCATTCTCTCTCTTTTCATTGATCCGTGTATGTATGCGTTTATTATTTGTACTCGTAGTTTGTTGATTTAAAAAATAAATAAATAAAAAATAATATATATATATATATATATATATATATATATAGTTTGTTGAAATGTATATATTCACACGTGAGTGTCTCTGTACTGCTAATACATAAGTCACTTTAACGGTGGACCGACCCTTTTGCTACAAATTAATAGGAAAGATCATTCTTTGTGGCCATAAGAAGTCTTTCCAAGAGTTCATATAAGGCGAACCGTTTGGTGAACAACTATTCGTCCTTTGAACTCAGTTCTAGAATTAAAAGAAGCTGAATCAAGCCATCTGTATATTAATAATTGTTATAATTAATTGTTAATATCCAAATTCCCCTTTGTGCCTGATTTATGTGCTTTTTTGATCATAACACATGATTAAACGCTTGCATAGATCCCGTACCATTTGAGCTGGATTCGCTACATAGCATTTTATTTTTATAGTACCACATAGCAAAGAAACTGAGTTCCCTGTGCAATGATGATTTTTGTTTGTGTGCGTGTTTGCATGGTAGTGAGAGCCTCAATGGCAAATTACAATTTTACCCCAATTCTCATGTCTGTAGGTGGTGCTGCTGGTGGGGGCTACTCTCAAGTTATTCCCATGGAAGAGGTATTGGTGGGGGGGGGGAATGTTTAATGTTTTATGTTTAAGTTTTTTTTATTTATGGTCAGCTGATTATTAAATATGTATGAAGTCATGTGTTCAGAGATGGTCTTTTCTCCTTAGTTCAATCTTCATCTGACTGGTGACATTCATGCAATCACAGCAGCCAATAATCTAGTAGCTGCTGCAATTGATGCTCGTATCTTTCATGAAGCCACACAATCTGATAAGGTAATGTTTTTTGACCACTCAAGTCACATTGTGGTGTGATCGGATATAATGTTGTTTGAAACTTAATCCTGTCAGTTGATTAATTGTTTTAATCTAGTTACCGTATTGATTTGAGTATTGTAAGAATTGTAATTGACAAAAAACGTTGTTGAACACGTGCAGCCATGATAAAAAACATTTATTTATTGTATAACATATACTTATACAGTAATACCTCGGTTTACGAGTTTAATTCGTTCCAAGAGCGAGCTCGTAAACCAAAATGCTCGTACACCAAAACAAATGTCCCCATAGGAATGTACTAAAAATCTATTTATTTGTTCCACACCACCACAAATGCCCATTTTAAATATTTTTGGGGTTTTACCCTATTAATTGCAGTTAAAATTATAACCATTAAGATCTCATATAAATACTAATTAATTAACAATTAAACTCTAAAAACACTTGACAGTTTACTGTAATGCACTTCAGCTGAGGAGGGGGGAGCGGGGAAAGCAAGGATTCAAGTGCAAATGAGTGTATTTATTATAATAGTGCAGAAAACAAATGAAGTGATAATCCAGAGTGAAAGTCGTGAGACGGGGAGCCGCGAACGAACAAATGAACGAATTCGCGGGAGCCTCGAACGAAGGAATTCGCGGGAGCCTCGAACGAAGGAATTCACGGGAGCCTCGAACGAGCGAACGAAGGAAGGAATTCACGGGAGCCTCGAACGAGCGAACGAAGGAAGGAATTCGCGGGAGCCTCGAAGGAAGGAATTCGCGGGAGCCTCGAAGAAAGGAATTCGCGGGAGCCTCGAATGAAAGCGGGGAGATAGGCAGATGATATGAGAATCAGGTGCTCAGTGACCACACACATACAGACTCAGGCAGAACTAGGAGACAATGAATTCATAAACAGTGACGGTTACTGCTTAGAGGTACTGTACGTGTATATTTCACTACGTGAACAAAAGCGATCACAATTAATTAATGTTAACCACTTAATCACTTATAAAAGTATCACTGTGGTGAATGATGCAGCCAAACCAAGCGAAGCTAACAGAATGAATGAGTTAAGGGGTTTGAATCGCATGACTGTGTTATGAGTATACCGTAACAGGTGGGCGAGGAAATAAAGAGGCGAGGGGATTTTTTTTTTCTCTTCGCCCTCGCGTACAGTGAGCGGCTGCAGCTCATAAAATGCGCAGCGCAAACTCACAATTCACCGGCGCCCACAAAGGACCGGCCGTCAAAACAAACCCCACCCCATCCCAGCCCAGCCCTCGTGCATAATGTGCACCCTAACTTTGATTAGGTAAAAAATTTTGCACATTATACTTGAATAAATACGGTATATGTTGATTATTTAATTAAATTAGTTACGATTCATTGTTTATTAATATTAACTGATAAAACACTCTGAAATTCTCCAAATAAAGAAATTGGAGTATTTTATTGCAGAAAGAAGTATTGGATAGGCAACACAAAAAGTGCCTTTTGAATTAGATGTCAGTACTGGTATGTTGCAAAAAAAGTATTATTGTGTTGGTAAATGTTTGAACTGATCCAATGGTTGGAAAATATTTCTTGTATGGGTCAGCAGGCAAAATGAATTGCGACTTTAATGTGTACCATTCTATTATGCATGTATATTTCATCTTGGCATACTCACTATTCTGAAATATATGACAGTTCATATCTTACTGTAACCTACATGCATGACCCCTGAACACTATACCTGTGGCTAGCTAATTTAAGTAACTCTGCTATCATGCTTTTATCGCTTTGGATAAAAGCGTCTGCCAAATGCCATAAATATATGGTGCGTATTTTTATTTACCGCAATAGCAGCATTGATTTAGTGTAATAGTCGAGTTTTAGTTTGCACTGAATTCCCCTTAATCTCTTGTCTACTCGCCCATTTCTTTATCTTGCCCAGTTAGTCTCATGCCCACCGAGTTTTTTTGTAATTGGTATTCATTCAGTATTCATACGGTGGGGTACTTGTTCATGGTCTAACACAGCGTCAAAACATTGAGCAAGAGACGGATCTGTTTTTTGTGCAACTATTAACTGATCTCTATGAACAGCAAGGGTTTCTTTTGAGTTCTGTACGTCAACACTTTCGCCACATTCAGGCTCAACCATCAATTTACATTTGAGAGGTTCAAAAGGCACTTGCAAGGAGTCGTTAAGTCCTACAACATCTTTAAATTTCTTTAGCGAGTCACAGGAAATACAGTAGTACCTCAAGATACGAAAGGCTCAACTTACGAAAAATCCAAGTTACGAAAGCAAAGACGAAAACTATTCGTATGTAGAGCAGTAAAAATTTAAGATACGAAAGGTTTCTGAAAGTCCGAGATTTGCCCCATAACAACTTTGAAACTCACGCCGCACGCCGCCATCTTAGTTATAGTAGTCTCGTCACCATCCTCCTGCTCTCCCATTGGTTCCTGATGCTAGCCAAGCCATGATATCCTTCTGTCACGGTTCGCAGATTCATTGTCTCCTATTACTGCCTGTGTATGCATGCGTGGTGAGTGTGGGAGGTGTGGTTACTGATCACCGCCACTGCCATCATCACACACACACCTGATGCCCATCTTTTGTGCCTATTTAGTGTTCTCTCACCACCCACTTGTTGTCGAGTCGTTGTCTTCCATGTCCACGCCGACCTGCTCCAGTGTTCCCGTGTTCCTGTTTTCCTGTCTTCTGAGTATGCGTCTTCCGGTGATCAGCGTCAGTGTGTCTTTGTGTCCCGGTCTGCTGTTCTGTGTTCATTCACCACGCCTCGCACTTTGGGATTACACTGCACTGCACCGTCTGTCATCTGCCCATTGAGTCCCTGCGCCGCCTGCTTCTTCTGGACATTATTCTCTGTTTATCTCACCTCTTCAATGAACCACATTTGCATTTGAATCCTGTGTCTGCTGCTCACTGACACCTTCTCTCTAATTGGACAGCATCCCTCCCATCATGCATCTTCTATACGTACGTGCTGGCGTGCTTTAGCTCAGCCACTCCGCACCCGAAACTTTAAATTTATGTGTTTTCATAAAGTTAAGTGTATGTACATACGTACGTTATCTGCCGTTTGTCCTCCTCCTCTGCCGCCACTTTCAGAGATAGCCTCACTCGAAAGGTAAGCTTCGACATTTTCCGTTATTTCATTGTTTATAGGTCAATTTAGCTTTATTATGAAATTTAATGGGGTGTTTTTGGAGGGCTTGGAACGGATTAGCCATTTTACATGTAAAATGTGTTCCAAGATACGAAAAACTCATTATACGAAGGCTGCTTTGGAACGGATTAATTTTGTATCTCAAGGTACCACTGTACAGACAAAAATTTACAGGAAAGGGTAGATGCGTGATCGGCTTTACCGTTGCTCACCACGATGGGTCTGGGAAAAACTTGACCACCTGCCAAATTATTTCCCATAATAAGACTCACACCCTTCAAATGGTAACTGCTCACGCACTCCAAGACTAACTACTCCACTCACAAGGTCAGATTTTAGGTGTACCTGATGGAGAGGAACACTATCACACCTCATCTCAATACCACGTATTAGTCGTCAGCACCAGTGTATGACTTTTTTGAAAAGGGCAATACCCCTTTTAGAATAAAGGACTGTGCTGAGCCAGTATCTCACAGAATGACAACCGACTGATGCTCCGTGTCAGACAAGAACACGGTGCCAGAAAGGAGAAAAGGTTGTATAGACTCAACTTTAACAGCAGACAGATTTTGTACTAATGCCGCGTTCTTGGTTTTGGATTCAGCAGTTTTCTTTTTCCATGCCTGACAATCAGCAATCAGATGACCCTCCTCTAGGCAGTAACGACTACGGCTTCCGTAAGGTTTTGACATTCTTAACGGTGCTCGTGAAAAAAATCTCGAACCCCCGTATTTTTATTAGGAAGCAGAGAGTTTAACTGTCGTACGGACGGAAATACATTTTGGTGCGTTAAGACAAATTCATCCGCTAACACAGCGGCATCAAATAATGAAGTGGCTTTTTGTTCATTTAAATCGGTGGTCGCCAACTTAGCGACTTTGTCCCGTCCTGTTTGACTGTAGCAATAACGGCCACATATCACTCTGCCATTTAAGTTTCCCTGCTCTGCGTTCGAAAGCAATAAAGTATGCATCAACCTCCGACTCTCGAAAAAAAGGCACAAGTTTGATGTATTTATTAACGTCAAATTCTTGAGTCTACCGCTCTGCATTCAGGGTTACAGGTGTGTGATCGAACGTAGAGGAACCAGAGTGTGAGGGAGGTTTAGAGCAGTGTTTTTCAACCTTTCTTGAGCCAAGGTACATATTTTCATTGAAAAAATCACAAGGCACACCACCAACCGAAGATGTTAAAAAATAACGCGATACTCGTTTGTTGACGGGGGGTGGAGCGCGATACTCTGTTGTTGATGGGGGGGTGGGGGTGGAGCGTGATCTATTGTTGGCGGAGGACAGACGCGCAAAATGTGTTTTTAGAAAAATTTGGTGAAATTGGTAAATAATTTTCCGCGGTACACCTTACTGGTTGAAAAACACTGGTATAGAGCGTGGAGTGGGAATAGGTTTCCTGCTCATTTCCTCAGATCTCCTCGCTTACGTGTGGAATTTAACATCTCTATCGGTTTCTGAGTTTTTAAACGTTTTCATTCTCCTGTTCTTTAGCCTTGAGGTCTAACTCTTTTAAACAAATGGCTAATACTGGATCAAAAGTAATACTTTCCATAGCATTTACACTAAGAGGAACCTCCTCTTTTCGACAACCGGTTGTTCTCCACCTTCCACACCTGGTAAAATACCACTGCGCACAAGTTCTCCAAACAAAAATCCTTAATCACTTGCTTTTTCCCCTTTTTCAATCCCTATGTTAAACTCTGCAATCAACAGAAAATTCTTTCTGCATTTCTGAAAAACCTCTATAGTGGGAGAAAGAGTGAATGCTTACTAGTCAAACTCCATTTCTGCCACTACAGTAACTTGAAGCAAATAAGCGAAGACAACAAGTAGCAGACTATGAGAGAAAAGAGAAGTTGTACTCACCAAAGTCGTTCTTTAAAAAAAACAAAAAAAAACAAATGAGATCCCAGACGAGCCCCCACTTGATATGCGCCATGAGCTTATAGATGGGTATACACACGTAGCACTTGAACTGAAACACGATTCAGATTGTGGCTCCACTAACACAATACCCAGCGTACACATTGGGACCAGAAGATGGTTGTCTCTCTCTCTCTGGGCTGGACTTCACTGGGTTCTCTTTACTCCACTTAATGAAGTGAAACAGGCATCAGCCTTTTAGGGAGACAGAAGGCGGAGCAAGAACCTGGAACACAACACAGTCACAGGAAAACAGTATCCACCTCAAATACACAAATCATTTAAATAAAATTAATACTTGCAATCTTAGGGAGGTAACAGAGTGCTTTAAAAGTTTTATTTCCCTTTTTGAAAAATCTCCATGATTCCATATAACAGACAGTGTTCAAATTAAAGCCCTTGTGTTGCTTTTAAATAAGATGGGAATCATGGTTGCATCCTTAAATGCTGACTTTGTGCAGTGAACAACAGCTAAATATGATTCTATCACTGCTCTAGGCTCTCTTTAATCGCTTGGCACCCTTGACTGAAGGTCAGAGGAAGTTTTCCCCAGTTCAGATCAACAGACTTGAAGTAAGAATATTGTATGTCTGTGTGTGTGTTTGTCCCCCACTCTAAGGGTTTGTTCACACTAGGCACACTAGGCATCACACTAGCTTTCTTGTAGCTCAATCAGTAGAGCATTGGTGTTTACAACGCCAAGGTCATGGGTTCGATCCCAGGGAATGTTGGGATCGAAGTTGCTTTGGTTAAAAGCGTCTGCCAAATGCTTAAATGTCACAAGATGCGACCCTAAAAAGGACCGAATGCTCAGATGACCCGTTTTTCTCGTCGTAGTCTTTGTTGCTCATCACAGTTCAGTGCAGACGTCAGAACAGCGTCTCATAGCAGATCTTCATTTGTGTGTGTGACAAAGCGCAAAGTTTTGTGTCCTTCAGGCATTCTATAAATTCTTCACAAGTTGCCAAGTCCATCATATACCTTCATATGCAACGAGTTTAAGTGTTTGACAAGTTCTGCCATTATATATTTCCTGATAAAAGTGATCCGAACTGTGAAGTGTGAACAACCTAAAATTAAGTTTTATATTTGCTCTTGCATTTACACATTGACATGTAATTTAATATTTGATGTTCTTGTACCCACAGAAACTAGGCATAAAGAAAACAGACCCCACCATGTTAACCGAGGAGGAAATCACACGCTTCGTCAGGCTGGACATCGACCCCGAGTCCGTTACATGGCAGCGAGGTGCTTTTTTTTCTTCTTTTTTTTTTTTTTTAAACAATATGTATTATTGTTTTCGTTGTTCTTACAATATATACTATAGAGATGAACAAAATGATTGTCAAATGGAATGGGCCTTTTAAAACTAGAACATGTTTGTAGATTGCTGTTTGCTTTAATGGCGTTCTGAATTTGTACCGTATATACACATTTCAGTGAAATGTAAGTCTTTTTATTTTTTATTTATTACAGTACTTGACACAAATGATCGTTTTCTGAGAAAAATCACCATTGGCCAGTCTCCAACTGAGAAGGGCTTTACCAGAACTGTAAGCATCACACATTGCATCAGTGGTCCCCAACCTTTTTTGCGGCGTGGACCGGCAACGGGGGTGGGGGGGGATTCTGTTGTCTCACAGTACACAATATTTAAGTATCTTGCATTAAATTCAAAATTAAATAAGGTTGTTCAAAGACAGCTGGACAAAGCGTAAAAAAATGCAGAGGATCGCAAATCACAATTTGTCTGGCTGAAAGCCTCCAATGGACAAAGATGTTCACCTGATATTTAGACCAATTGAAAAACACGGCGTAAGAAATGCGTTCTTATTTGAAGCACCTTGCATAACTGTTGTTAACTCTTGCACTGGCCTTGTTAGGTTAGTCTGGCATCTAACTATCCAGTAAGTTAAACAGTGCCTCAAAAAACTTCGCTGGAGACATCAGGTCGTTTATGAAGTCTTTATGAAGTCAACTGTGAAACTAAAATATGCAAAAGATGCAATCACTACACGTGAAATATAAATATTAGTTGACTAAACTGCTTTTAGTCAATTAGCAGTTGACTAAACTGCTTTTCAAAATTAAAGTCCTCATTAAAGTAGACATACAAAATAATACATTTCTTGAAAAAACTAAATCAATTCAGCCCTGCACAACTCCCCGTCTGGGATTCTTCGAATTTCAAATCAATTTATAGCTTGTCATTGGGTGACAGAAGAACCAGTTCGGAGATCGGACGTGACATGACTTTGTGAATGCCATCCTTAGTCACTTTAACATCAGCTTTCCTCACCATCTTTGCTTTGTGAGGTTTTCACAACAATTGCCATTGGCCACTCGTTTCTGTGAACTTGAATGTTCTTTACTAAGACGATATCCCCTTCTTTCAAATGAGTTTTTTTGTCTTGCCACTTTCGTCGGTATTGTAAAGTATTCAGGTATTCTTTTTTCCATCTTGTCCATAAGATGTCTGCTAATCTTTGCACTTGTTTCCATTCTTCCTTAAGCAACTCATTACTCCCAAAGTCTCCAGGTGGGGGAGGTGCTGCACCTGTCTTTTGCGTCAAAAGAGTAGCTGGGGTGAGAATGAAAGGAAATTCTGGGTCAGAGGACACTGGGATTAAAGGCCGTGAATTAATCACTGCAGTAACTTACGCCATGAACGTTGTTAAGACCTCATGTGAGAGATGGGAAGATTTCTCAGTAAGCAGCATGAAATCAAGAATACGACGTGCAATCCCGATCATTCGCTCCCAGTGACCACCCATATGAGAGGCGTGAGGTGGATTGAATGTCCAGGAGCAGTGGTTTTCTTTCAGATATCTTTGCACATCCTCAGAACTGACACAAGATCTATCCATTTTGAGTTCCCGAGAGGCTCCAACAAAATTTGTGCCACGATCTGAATGCAGTTGTTTAACTGGCCCTCTGATTGCAAAAAATCTCCTTAATCTCTCATCAATCTCCTTGATGAAACTACTGGAGCTCATTGCTTCGATAATTTCGATGTGGACAGCTCTTGTACACATACATGAAAACATAACTGCCCACCTCTTTGAATTGGCCTGACCTCCTCTGGTTTTACGAGCAGTCACTTCCCATGGTCCAAAAATATCAACACCCACATAGGTAAAGGGTGGAGCTACTGTCAACCGTTCCACTGGCAAATCGGACATCTGCTGACATCTGTTCTGTCTTCCCTCGCAGCTTCTTGCAGATTACACACTTGAAAAGAAAACTGCGTATGCACTTCTTACCTCCTACTAGCCAGAATCCAGCAGCTCTTACAGCACCTTCGGTAAAGTGTCTGCCTTGATGTTTCACAGCCTCATGATAATGTCGCACAATCAGTGTTGCCACACGATGTGTTCCTGGGATGATAATAGGATTGACTTCACAAGTTTCCAGATCTGATTTCGCAATACGACCCCCTACTCGAAGTAAGCCATTACTGTCAAGGACAGGAGACCGTTTCCTCAACACACTCTTAGGTTCTGAGATGCAGTGATGCTTTTAATCTCTGTTGGATAACTCTCGTATTGAGCATTCTTCAACACAATGACTTTTGCTTTCTCCATCTCTTCCTCTGAAGGGCCTTTGCAACAGATATGCCATCCTCTGCAACTATCATCTTGCGAATGTTTGGAGAAAGAATTAGCAATGTGAATGAGACGTGCTATTGCTCTGATGAGAGCGTTCAAGTTAGAGAATTTGCTGAGTCTCTCAGAGTTCCATATGAACTTGGGAACTTCGGTATGTGTTGAAAACACATGTGGGCGTATTTCAGAATCTGAGGTTGGATCCAGAAGCTCAAATGATTCTCGTGATTCAAACCGAAGCTGAGAATTACTTAAGAAGCGTGGGCCTGTGAGCCATGAACTGGAACCTAGGCATGCTGCAGGTACAGATCTGGATCTGCTGGGTTGAGTTCTGTTTGCGCAGGCAAACTGGACTTTTGGATTCGTTGAATCCTGTTGTTCACGTAGACATAAAATCTCCTTGTTTGATTATGGATGTAGCCAAGTACCACTTTACTGTCAGTATAATACCAGATATGATCAAAGGTCATGTCCATCTCTTCCACAATCAACTCTGCAATCTCCACTGCTAACACAGCAGCACACAACTCTAGTCTAGGGATAGTAATGTCTGGCTGTGGTGCTAATTTGGATTTCCCAAATAGGAAGTTAACATCTGCGTGACCATTTTTATCTGTCACCTTCAGGTATCCTACAGCAGCAATGGCTTTGACTGATGCATCAGCAAAAATGCAAAGTTCTTTACTCTGGACTTCAGACAGAGGGATGGATATGCAAACACGTGGTATTTGAAGTTCTTTCAAATCTTGAAGAGAATTTTTCCATTTTCTCCATTCAGCCTCCATGTACTGTGGCAAAGGGGAATCCCAGCCCTCGCCTTGTTTGGTTAATTCCCTTAACAGTAACCTCCCTTGTATGGTAACAGGCGCAAGGAATCCAAGAGGATCATACAAGCCATTCACGGTAGATAGTACTCCCCTCCGAGTGAAAGGCTTGTAGTTGTCTGAAACTTGAAACATGAAGGAGTACGTTGCAACATTCCAGGACACACAAAGACTACGCAGGATGGGAAGGCCATTAGAGAAAAGTTGCAGATCTTTAATACCTTCAGCACGATCTTCTACAGGAAAGGCTTCAATCACGTTTGGACAGTTAGAAATGATCTTGTGCAGTCTAAGATTAGACACTGCGAGCATCTCTTGTGCACGTTTGAGAAGATCAATCGCCTCTGCCTCTGTAGCACATGATTTCAGCATGTCATCAACATAGAACTCTTTCTCCACCAGCTTTCTGGTGTCACTGCCGAAACTCTCCTCATATTCTTTTGCCGCTCTCCGTAGGCCATAGATAGCCACTGCTGGGGATGGGCTATTCCCAAAAACATGCACGCATTGTTTTTGGGAATAGCCCAAAAACACGGTATGATCATTGGCATTCTGTGATCCACAATTTCACTGTCAAAGTCATTGTTTCTGTACCACAAGAACCTAAGATAATCCCTGTGATCCTCTCTAACCAGAAAACAATGGAACATGTGCTGTATGTCAGCAGTAATAGCCACAGGCTGTTTACGGAATCTCATCAGGACTCCTATCAGGCTGTTATTCAAGTCAGGGCCCGTGAGAAGTACATTGTTCAGTGAAACTCCCTCATATGGCGCACTTGAATCAAAGACGACACGAATTTTGTCAGGTTTCTTAGGATGATAAACCCCAAACAGCGACAAGTACCACACTTCCTGACCTTGCTGAAGAGGTGGTGCTATCTCTGCATGTTCATTTTTTAGCAAGTAATCCAGGAAGTGTGCTTTCATCTGTGGTCTCTTGTTCAGAGTGTGCCGCAGCGCAAGAAAACATTTGAATGCATAGTCTCTGTTGTTAGGTAGGCTTTGTCTGGGCTCACGGAAGGGTAACGGAGCAACCAAACTGTTGCAGCTGTCCTGAATTAACTCTTTGTCCATGATTTGAAGAAATCTATTGTCTTCCACAGATGGAGCCACCTTATGATCATTGGCAGTGCAAGAGAAAACTGAATGACCAATGCTTTCACCATCAAGTGCTAACAGAATGGACTCTTCGCACATGGTTTGAGTTTGTTGCCATTGTGAATTTACATCCAATTTCTCTTTTACGTTGATTTGACTGTAGCATGGACTCGGAAAGCTGTGACGGCCATTTTCTAGAACGAAAGTCTTGAAAGTATGAACTGAAGATGGCCTATGTGCTCCCTTAAGACACACATCCCCAACAACAACCCAGCCCAAGTCCAGCTTTTGAGCAAAAGGAGCGCTGTTTGGACCATTAATTTGTTTGCGTACTTTGTGTACTTGCAGAATGTCTCTCCCTAGTAAAAGAAGAATCTCCGCATCAGAGTCGAGAGGTGGTATTTCCTGCACTATGTGTCTCAGGTGGCTTTGATGGAACACTGCATCAGGAGTTGGAATCTCTGAGCGATTGTTTGGGATCTGATTACATTCTAGTAGAGTTGGAAGAGATAGACTTGTCTTTCCATCGATTGACTCTACAATGAAATCTGAAATTCTTCTACCCACTGTGTTTAGAAGACCTGCACATGTTTTCAGTGTGTAGGGCAATGGACTTGTTTTAATGTCAAAGAAATCTTTTCTCACCAAAGAGCGATTGCTTTGCTCATCCAAGATAGCATACATCCTCCTTGCCTTCTCTTTGTGTCCAGCTGGATAGACGGAAACTAGACAGATTTTTGAACAAGAACGTGCACTCAGACCTTTTCCGCAGACTTCTGTGCACTCCGATGTAACTTCATGACTAGCTGCTTTGTCTTTCTCCCCGCCGTACTCTGAGGTGGGTGTAGATGCCTGAGATTTCTAGGGGGCGGGACCTGGATGAAGGGCAGTAGGATGACGATTGCTACCATACTCTTTGCACTGAACTTCTGCAGTGCAATGTTTGGCGAGATGCTCTGTAGAAGAACAGCAATGGTAACACACAGAATGCTCTTTCAGGAACTGCATTCTATCTTGCGAAGTCTTTTCTCTAAAACCCCTGCATTTTCTTAGAGAATGAGGTTTTCCATGTATTGGACAGGATTTGTTTGGGCTAACTGGTCTCTTTTCCTGTTCAGAAAACACTTTGGCTGAATGATTGATCTGAGTCTTGTGAACAGATATTGGCATTTGTCTTTGTCTGTCAAATCTTTCACCTTTCTCATATTTCACATGAGGAAATGTACTGAAACTCGGATCTGTACGTGCTTTTGCTTCTGAACGAACAAAATTAGCAAACACTGAGAAAGGTGGAAAAGCAACATGATGTTCTTGCTTATATTTAGATCCAATTGACATCCACTTTTCTTGAATGTTGTATGGAAGTTTTTCAACAATAGGATTCACCCCCTTGGAAGTGTCCAAGTATGCCAGACCTGGTAAGTATCCTTCTAGCTTAGCTGCTTCTAGTTCCGAGAGGACATCTCCTAAATCTCGAAGCTTTTGTGGGTCTTTGTGTGTAACTCTGGGAAAGTTTTCCAGTTTGGTAAAAAGTGCATGCTCAATGTCTTCTGGAGAACCATATATTTCTTCAAGTCTCTGCCATGTCATTGTCAGAGCATCTGATGGGTTTCTGATATGAACAGCTTTCAGTCTCTGTGCATGCTCAGAAGATTCTCTACCCAGGTATTTAATTAAGAGATCAAGCTCTTCTGCGGGGGAAGATCTAGGCCAGAAATAGCACCTTGGAAAGATGACCTCCATGCCCAGTAATTAATAGGTTTGTCATCAAAATAAGTAAGGCCGCTGTCAAAAGTTGCGTACGAGCAAGATACTTTGCGAGGTCGAAGGTAATGGACAAGGGATCTTTATCAGGTTTACTCTGTATTTGGTATTGATAAAGAGGAGACTGCATTTTGATGGCATTTTGAGACAGGTCTGTACTGTGGTGGCAAAAATCTTTTACTAGTTCTGAGTAAGAGACAAAATAACCCAATTGTGAATTTAAAAGGTTTATTTCTTTGCAAAGAAAGGACACAGTCATACAGACATCCGAAGCTGCCCTGCAGAGTGTGACAAAGAAGGGAGGGCCGCTTCGACACTTATATCTCTAGTCAAGGCTAAAGACTCAGTTGTTATTTTCCATTCCTTATCAGGAACACATTACCCTCTCTATACCTCAAGTGTATTTCTTCAGACTTATTATATTTTACTTACTACTTCTACAGAACAAAAATACAATTAATGTCACACAATAATCAATAATGTCAAGAGAAAACATATCTATAAAATTCCATCACAGTACCAAAGTCCATGTTTTGTGAACTCATTGGGAAGTTCTTGAAATCTGACTCACTTTTAATTTGGTTTAGATTAACAAAATGAGAAGCTTGAAGTGGTTGTTGTGTTTTTTCTCTTCCACTAGATGGCAGTGTACCACTACTGAGCTTAGATTGCGTTTTCACATAATCCTCTGTTCGGATTCGGCTATCTTCGATGGGAACAGGAACTGATACTCTACTTGCAACGCTACGTTCTGTTTCTAGCAATGCCTCCTCCAACACCTGAGCTTCAACCAAAGCAGCGTCCTTTTCTTTTTCCTCTTGCAAAGCCTCGAGTGTTGCTTGAAGACGTGCCTGTTCAACTTTCAATTCGATTTCTCTTTTAGCGTATGCTGCTCTGGCTTATGCGGCTTCAGCTTTTGCTCTTGCCTTGAAAACAGCTATGCTGGCGCTTGAGTGGCGACTGGATGCTTTTGAGGAACGTGCAGTGACAGAATGCACATCTTCGGCTGTGCCTTCGAGTTCTGCGGAGTGCGTCTGACCTTCTGCCATGCTTATATGAGACTTGATCATATGCAGAAATATCAGATCAATGTGAAAGTCTTTGGAATGTCTAAATCTTGATTCCACGCAGCATTTGAATGTGCTTCTCAGTCTGCTGTATTGATGTTTTTTCACTGTACTGGCCTTGTTAGGTTAGTCTGGCATCTAACTATCCAGTAAGTTAAACAGTGCCTCAAAAAACTTCGCTGGAGACATCAGGTCGTTTATGAAGTCTTTATGAAGTCAACTGTGAAACTAAAATATGCAAAAGATGCAATCACTACACGTGAAATATAAATATTACACATTAACAATAGAGAATAATTATCCAAAGAAAATAAACATCTTAATATCCAAATAACTTAACAATTCAATCTCAACTGGCTTATACAATAAACTTAACATTGAATACTTACAAACAATGCGTCTAACAGACACAAAGAAAGACGATGTTCAAAGATGTTGTACAGCTACCACATTTTACTGAACTGCTGCAGTACCACCTGCTTCCTGAACAAACAGGTTGACTAAACTGCTTTTCAAAATTAAAGTCCTCATTAAAGTAGACATACAAAATAATACATTTCTTGAAAAAACTAAATCAAATTCAGCCCTGCACAACTTTTTATATTTCTTTTTTTATTATTGTTTAGCATTTATTTCCGATGTTAGCCATATAACCTTGCTAGTGACAGTCATTTCTTTGTAAACAGAATAAATAATGCCGTTTAAAACGGCTAAACATTCATGTGCAATCAATTGTCATGACAAGGAAATGAACCTTTTATTATATTCTGTTAGCAGATCAGGGCAAGTAACCTTTCTTGTGCTGTTGTTTTGCAGGCCCAGTTTGACATCACTGTAGCCAGTGAGATTATGGCAGTTTTAGCTCTCACCACCAGTCTGGAGGACATGAAGCAGAGACTTGCAAAAATGGTGGTGGCCACCAGTCGCAGTGGTCAGCCTGTCACCACCGAGGATTTGGTGTGCTGCTGTCTTCTGTCTCATTTGATCGCAAATTAAATTGTCTGAGAGTTTTTTTATGTTTGATTCTGTAATGTTTGTGTCTCAGGGAGTGTGTGGAGCTCTGACCGTACTCATGAGAGATGCCATCAAGCCAAACCTCATGCAGACACTAGAGGTAATATGTGAATCACCTAGAGCTACACAGGCCTTGAAGACTTCATAGATAAATGTTCACTACTCTAAGAGTTGTATCTTAAGCTGTTGTATGAACAATTGTTTAGGGAAACCCAGTGTTTGTTCATGCTGGACCTTTTGCAAATATTGCGCACGGAAACTCCTCAATCTTGGCTGATAAAATTGCTCTGAAACTAGTTGGACCTCAGGGATTTGTGGGTAAGTTACACAGATGAAAGCCTTCTATTGTCATAAATCTGTCTGTGAAGAACCAGTACAATTTGCAATCATTGCAATTAAAGTTTTGTCAATTAAAAAGACTGTTCAGTTAAAAGTAGTCGTTGTCAAGGGCCAAAAGAAATTTAATGTTTAGAAAAATGTACAAAAAGTTGTCATGATCCTATCGACTCTACTTGTTGTCTTCTGGCAGTCACAGAAGCAGGTTTTGGAGCAGATATTGGGATGGAGAAATTTTTTAACATCAAGTGTCGTTACTCTGGTCTCAAGCCTCATGTTGTGGTCTTGGTTGCCACAGTTCGAGCACTTAAGATGCATGGAGGTGGGCCAACGGTGAGTCTGAGAATAAACCCTTTACTGGAATGTGGGAGAGAAAATAAAAAATTAATTGAAAGCTGTTGGCATAAAGCATAATTAGGTTTCATGCTGTTGGATATAATTTTGGACAGGGAGTTCTTAATGTACATTGTATTGCATCATTTCTATAGGTCACTGCTGGTGCACCTCTGCCGAAAGAATATATTGAAGAGGTATGTAAGATTATTTTGTTTTTCTTATTGCTATTCTTCAATTGCAAACTTTAATGAATTTATGCTGAGAAACAGGATTCATAGTAAGGTTATCCAAAACTCCCTGTATGCATGGTCTAAATCGGTGCTTCTCAGTTATTTTCTGTTAGACATGAATGAGTTTTGCTGATTAAAAGCCTTTATCATGTCAGACGATTTATGAAGCGCAATGGCCGCCAGTTTGCGCTGCAATTCAGAGAATCTGATCTGTCGGATTTACAACACAAATTCAGTCACTTTTCCCGCAGTACATGAGTGGGTGAGGTGGGAGAAGAAAAGAATGAACTTTATAGTTTACCTATGCAATGTGTATCTGATATGAATAATACGTCTCGTCAATTTATAATTGCTATTTCCACTTTTATAGACATCAGCGTGTATTTTTCTAACTATAAATGTATTGTTTTGCCAGTACTTATGAGTATTTAAATGTTTGAAACCTAAAAGAAACCTTATGTGGTTGAAAACACTGAATTGTTGTGATATATGATAAGCTCTGAGCGCGTCCGTCTGTGGATCAACGCCAGATATTGCGTGAAAACACGTGATCAACTGTAAAATTCAAACGTGACTCACTGAATGTTCTAATCACACCGGTGTGATCATGCGTGTCAAAGGTTTAAGGGTTTGTTATCTGCTCTTCAACATTAGACTTCAGAAAAGAATAAAAATTGTAACATTTCTAAACCTTTAGATCTGTTGTGTATACCATTACCATATGATATAGAATTACTCATAGCATGTCAGATGTTGGTCACCTCATGCCAAATGTTTGATTTTATAGGCGTTATAGTCCATGCATTTATCTGCTAAAAAATTATTTTCCCCTTTAGTGTACAAATAAGGGATTAATGAAAGGCCACATACACATTGTAAAGTTTTGAGTGGCAGCCACATTTAATTTAATCCTGAAATCAAAATGTACCCTATTTATTTAGCACGCATGTTAGCACACATTAGTCATGCGGTGAACAATTAATCCATTGAGGTTCATAAACTGAAAAAAAGTTTTGAGATAATCTAATTTCCAGCAAGCAGTCAGAAAGTGTTGCTGAGATACCTGTGATATTCGATTTCAAACTAATATAGATTTGGGTATCATTAGCATAAAAGTGGAATCCCAAACCATGCTTTCTAATAATCTGCACTAGAGGAAGCATGTAAATCATGTAAATGCAAAAAAAGTTTTATCAGCTGGGACAGTGGGGCACCATTATTTATTTACTATATATAAACAATTGGATGCAGCTACGGAGGTGTTATTTACTGGCTCTTATTTTCTATAATAACCCAATGGATAAAGGCCCGTTGGGCTTTTTAATCCGGCCCGCCGAACTCGTCGAACTTGTATCAAACCTCCTTCATTTTACATTTCCGTGTAACGTCTCTGTCACGGCTGCAAGCGGCAGCGGCGCTGAAGCTGTGGTCGAGAGTAGGCGTGTGTCGCAAACCCCTCTACACCCCCCCCGCCCCATCAACAATCGCGAACCGCGCTCATGCTCGGCAGTGGCGCTGAAGCTGTGGCCAACTAGCGGGATGCTCCGGAAATGGCTCGTATCTCGGATTTGGGCTCGTATCTTGAATTAAAATATGGCCTGAGCTCTGGCTCGTATCTCAAAAAACTTGTATGTTAGGCTGCTTGTATCTCGAGGTTCCACTGTATTCCGTTGACTATGTAACCGAGGCGGGTAACTGTGGCCCCTGAGCGGAGCTCCACTCCCCTCGGTGAGATCATAAGTGTTGCTCGTTAATTGGCATATTAACGAGCAACACTTCACTCTAGCAAATTGTCCGCACGATGGTGTGGCAATCATATCGGCATCAACTTTCAAACAAATCAGCCCATTTCAAATAATGGAAAAACAAAATACAATTCGCATGACACCGAATCCAACGGCGGTAGCATTGACTTCGTCTAGCTCGAAATCAAACATGCTCATTTCAAACACAGTAATTAGTAGGGATGTGTGAGTGTAGTCGACTAGCTACATCTGCGACGAGTCGACACTGAAAACAATAGTGGACCACACAAGAAAAAAATTACTGTTTTAATTTTACATTTTAGAACAGTTTTTAAAAATAAAACGTTTGGAAAAAAATGAGCGGGAACTAAATTTTCTTTACTTCAGATCTCGCATGCATTTTCTTTCTGTCAGTTGCGGCGGGTTTAAAAATGACCACAATTTACCTGTTAAACTCATTGTCTCAGGTAACAAACACCATGCAAACTGACACGCACGTCTCTATATAAAGCAGCAGATTCCTAGTAAGAAGTATCAATTCTATGATGGTTATGTGATGTTACACTGTTTGCCCTGACCCCGGCGGCCATATACAGTTATACCTCGGTGTACGAGCATTGTATTGGAATGCGATAAATTTTCCCCTCGCCCACACACATTTTTTGTGGAAATATCCTAACGACAGCCTCTCACAAAGCCCATCAACCCTTCACTTGTTCATTCTCTCAGCGTCGCTCTGTTTGTATCTTTACCACTGTTGTTACCACGGTTTTACCTCGTGTTGTTACATTAATTGTGATCGCTATTGTTCACGTAGTGAAATATACACGTACAGTACAGCATATAGACAATGGCCCCCAAGATGAGTAAGAAAGAAGGTACGAAATTCTCCCTCTAAGTAGTAAAACCCCCTCCTCTCGTCTCCTTCACGCCAGCAGCGACGCTACTCAGAGCTAAAGTGAGCGAGTTTGAGACCACTGATAGTAGCTAGTGTAGGGCCAAGACAGACCCCTGAGGAACACCAGGAGAGACCATTAGATTTTTTGTTATGCAAGACAACAAACTGTGTATGATCAGTAAGATAAGACATAAACCACTTCAGTACTGCACCAGAAATGCCAAGTCTGCAGTCTCACAATCAATATAGAGTGACACACCATATCAAAGGCTACTGTCAGATCTAACAGCACCAAGAGTCAACAGAGACAACACATCCCAGAACTTTTGCCAAAAAATATGGGCCTGTAGTGTCATAGATCGAACATATCTCAACCATAACCATGCTTTTTAAGGACTAGTGGCAGCAACCTTAAGGGCTTGGGGAACAAATCCATTAACAAGGGAAGTGTCATAGATGGTATAAGAAGAACAGAAATTGGAGTAGTGTCCAGGGTCAATGGTGACGGTTTTAAAACTAGAAAACTGATTTAACAGAAAATAAAAAAGGGACGTATCTCAGGAGGAAATAAGATGGAGAAACAGAACTAATGGACTGATAAATATTCTCAAGAAACTTATTGCACTGCTGCACAGGGGAACAGATAAGTGAGGTTGATGGGTTTAAGGATTTTGTTGACTACCTTAAACATTTTGTTCGGATTTAAATGCTGACCTAATTTTTTATTTTATGGTGAACTATCCCTTTAATTAATTGACATAGTGCTATTTTAAATGCCATGCTCTTTAGCTGAAGAGACCGAGACAGTGTGAACATTTGTAAATGACTTTTGTGAGTGTTTTTGTTGTATGCAGTTGTTTTTCTGTAAATAAAACAAGCTACTCTGCAAGTGGCATCTTGGATACTCAGTAATGTGATTAAACTATAACTAAGAGAAACCACCAGAACTGTTCTGAGTGTTGATGTGGTACTTATGAATGTGGTTTGAACTCTCACAGAATCTGGAGCTGCTGGAAGCCGGCTGTAGTAACATGAGGAAACAAGTGGAGAATGCTCAGCTTTTTGGAGTTCCAGTAGTTGTAGCTGTCAATGCTTTCAAGTAAGACTGCACCTGCTAATTAAACTTATACAGGACAGATACAGTGGAATACGGTTATCTCAACGGCCTCGGGGGTTGCAAAAAAGCATCGAGATAACAGTTTACCGAGATGACCAACAGCCAATATGGCGATTTATTTGATGATCTGCTTGCTATAAAAATGTAAATACTCTATACTGTATATGTTTGCTAGCAACAAAAGGCATATGTGCACCAACTAACAGCAGAGATTTACCAGTATACAATAAAAAACATCTTCGATTCTCCATACAAACCTTTAATTATATTCTCCAACATTGCAAACACAATTTCGCTCACAGCGTAAACAGTCATAACATATTTGTGAGGTCCTCACGCTGTACTAGATTGACGCACGCTCTGCTCAGCGCCGCAGAACAAAGTATTAGGCTTAGATCAACACACACACCTGCTTTAGTTCTGACGCGCGCTCTATCCTTCTGTCGTTCTTTTGTGCTCGAGATATTAGGGTTCAGCGACATTAAGGAATCGACGTTACCAAAAAAAAATATACTAAGACAAATAGGGAGTTTGGCGGTTCCACTTCAAAAAACGTCGACATAATAGGATTGGCGAGTTAACCGTGACTCCACTGTGATTCAAATAAATATACCAGTTCTCTGTATTGAGTAGTTGGTCACAGTTCTATAATAGTTTAAGAATAACACGCATAAAAAAAGTGAAGCATAAAATGTCTTAAGACACATTTTTTACTTGGCTAACTGATAGTTACAACAACAAAAAATTCACCTAAAACAATACATAAGTTGTGTAAAAGCAAAAGAAAAAACTTTGTTCACTGAAAGTTTACCTACCTCAAGAGATTTGTAAGACGCAGTGGCCAAAGACATCAGATTACACGTGCACAGACAACACAAAATGAAAACATTGCTCTCAATAAATGTGATTGGAGGCCCAACATAATATGGTGATTTAATCTGATTAAATCACCATAGGTTAAAATTTACCATTAAGTCGACAGCATGTTTGACTGTAATTGATTCATGACTGTGATTAGACTGTCAGTGGAGTTCGGTTATCTCGACGGCCTCAGGGGTTGCAAAAAAGCGTCGAGATAACTGAACTCCACTGTAAATCACAAGTACCTGATATCATTCAACATCAGGCACCTTTACTGAAAGAAATGAATCTAATCACAGTTTAGCGAGATAACCAACACCCAATATGGCGATTTGTTTGACGCGATTGGCATGCTGTAAAAATGTACATACACTGTATATGTTTGCTAACAACAAAAGGCATATGTGCACCAACTAACAGCAGAGATTCACCAGTATACAATAAAAAACACCTTCCATTCTCCATACAAACCTTTAATTATATTCTCCAACATTGCAAACACAATTTCACTCACAGCGTAAACACAGTCACACACACATTAACACATTCGCATTCATAACAGTCATTTCGCTCTGATTTCGCTCTCACAGACTCGCTCGACTCACTGAACACACACTAATGCACTCACAGACGCGCTCGACTCAGCTCAACTCCTGCGCCTCCTCTTTCAAGACAGAATCTAGAAGGCTTTAGACTTCCGCGAGTCTTAGACACCCACCACTTCCACGAGTTCTTCTGTGGCTGCGCCGTGAGTGAAGTGATCCACGTGCAATGCGAACTCAGCGCATGCGCAGTGAACTCACGAGATAACCATGTGAAGTGACGACTTTATCTGAGATATTTGCTCAAGATATTAGTGTTTCGGCGACATTAAAGAATCGAAAATACTAAGACAAAAACGTCGACATAATAGGATTGGCGAGTTAACCGTGAGTCGAGATGACAGTGAACTCCAGTGTATTTAATTCTTTACACAGACAAATGTAAATCAAACTGCTGTTTCGCTAATATGCTGTTCAAACTGATTCTTGTATTCTTGCTGTCTCATGTATGCAGGACCGACACACAGGCTGAACTGGATCTGATCTGTAAACTTGCCAGAGAGGCTGGAGCGTTTGACGCTGTGCATTGCTCTCATTGGGCTGATGGAGGCGCTGGAGCTGTAGATCTGGCCAGAGCAGTGCAAAAAGCTGCAGACTCTCCCAGCAACTTCAAGTTTCTCTATGACATTATGGTAAAAAATAAGAATGTTGGTGTTGTAGCATTGTGATTTATTCAATAATTATTTCACAATATTAGAGGGTTTACTCTGAAGCCGTGTTTTACCAAAAAAAAAAACGATTCACACCATTTGCTTATTTTTGTTGTCGTCTTAGTTGCCTATTGCAGATAAGATCAGAATCATTGCGCAGAAGATCTATGGTGCAGATGACATTGAACTTCTCCCAGAGGCCCAGCAAAAGGTGGACCTTTATAGCAAACAGGTATGAATAGTGAATTGATTGTACCCTGTAAAGTAAAGGGTCTCTGGTCTTGGAAGTTTTCTGGTGGCATTCGAGATGCATAAACATGAGACTGACATTTTATTTATACAGCTTTTTTGTCTCCTTCAAGGGTTTTTCAAGTCTACCCATATGTATGGCAAAAACTCATCTGTCTTTGTCACATGATGCTGAAAAGAAAGGTGTCCCCACTGGATTTGTTCTTCCCATCCGTGACATTCGTGCCAGTGTAGGGGCAGGCTTTCTCTACCCACTGGTTGGCACCGTAAGTAATATGAACATTTTTACACAATAGACAGCCATTTTAAAATAATATTTTCCATATTTTTTATGTAAATAGTAAACATGTGATTGTTTCCATGTAAACTAAATATTCACAATTTTATACAGATGCCAACTATTCCTGGCCTTCCTACTCGACCATGTTTCTATGACATTGATCTTGACACTGAGAGTGGAGAGGTTGTTGGACTTTTTTAATTGAGGTATATTGGGATTTGAAATTATCTGTCATTTAATTGTTACCAAATTTATCCATGGTACATGTGGAACAGCAATTGTACATCTTTTATATTTTCTTGTTTAAGATTACAGTTTGTGGCAGTCCATATAGGATTCCATGCAATGGACTGAATTCTTCCATCCTCTCAGATTAGAGGTTATTGGTGGTTTATATTTCTAACAGAACAGATGGGTTGGCCTAACTTTTTATATACTCTACATTTTGCATTTGCCTTGATTACATTTATCCAGCTTCCTAATAAAATCTATTTCTAATAAATATTTTTGCTACTGTACGGGAGCACAAAATAAAACTGTCCTTTTCTTTATGGATTGTCATTTCTAAACATTTTGAACCCTTTCAGCCTAGAACTATATTCTATTTCTATGGTTTCTGGCTATAATTTAATGTTCATAAGTGCCATATGAGAGCATGTGAGCTTCTGTATACTGAAAGATTGTCAGATTCTGTTTGAGTTATTTGCATTATGTAATACAAAATTCAAATAAATTGTTACTTTGACTCAGATCAGTCTCATCTTTGTCTGATTTGAGAATCTAAGAAGCAACATGCTTCACGAAAGGTTTCTAATTAGTTTGTATTAATTTCCATTGCTGTGTAAATCAAAAATAAATCTCATTTGTGATTTTTTTCTTTAGTAATACTTGTTGCTACTTAACTGAATTAAGTGATAAAATATATATGCGTGTATACTGCTAAATAATTAAGGGAACACTTAAGCCATGTATTGGATCTGAATGATTGAAATATATTATGTTATTGAAATATACTAATGATGCACCAATCTCTTTCTTTTATGCCAAAACCCAAAAATCTGTCCACATGAGGCAGTTCATAAAGATGTTAATTGGGTGAGACTAGAGACAAAGGGAATTTTCCTCATGCCCACCGATTGGCTGTTCCAACATAAAGAGGTGTGCCCTGGAAAGTTCTTAAAAACACCTGCAGGCCAGGAATCACTCTCGTATCCTATTTGCTCTATTATCCTGCTCTTACTATCTCCCTTACGCTCTTCACCTCCTTAAAGCCTTTCCCTGGCTTTTTACTGGGTTTTCCCTCCTATCTTCGATTTTTTCCAAAGGAAATTACATGCTAAGGAACCTAATTTGAACTTCCCGTGGATTCTAACGAACTCGCCCTGCAAGCTTTCAAACACAGAGTAAGTTGCGTAATTCTTCACAAGCATGAATCTGCGACCAGCCACGAAAGATAATCGCATGCAAATATTCCTTAACTATCGTTAGAGAAGTTCTTGAGTTTATGCCCTTAAGGTTTGATTTCTTGCTCGTTCTCCCAGGTTATCTGTCTGTAATTTGCCATAATCTCTCTCTCTCTCTCTCTCTCTCTCTCTTTCTCTGTATGTATGTGTTTATTGTTTGTACTCGTAGTTTTGTTGATAAAATACAGTGGAGTTTGCTTATGTCGATGGTCTCCGGGGTTGCAAAAAAGCGTTGAGATGACCATTTAGGAGATAACCCATTAAACATATATACCATATATTTTTGTGTAAAAAATCATTGGCATAACCCGCACCCATAGATTAGCTTTTTTGTGTAAGATCCATTATCCATAACTGTTCAGGCTCAGTGCTTGTGTGCGAAATTCACACAATAAGAAAAACACAAGTCAGAATCAGAAGAAAAAGAAAAAGCAGTCTCTCCCGCTGCACTGTTCAGCAGCTCGTCCCTTTAAGAAGTGTGTTGGATGAGATGAATAGCCCGCCCTCATGGCAGCACAGCCAATCACGTCTTCTTGCATGATTGACAGGTCAGACCAATCAGCCTATCAGCACCAGCTGTCAGAGTGATATTGCAAGCGCCAAAGATAACAACCCTCACAAGAAAGAAAAATAAAAATTTATAGATGTACATGATGTGAGTTATTAAATGAGTATGTACATGCTCGTGTTTTTGGTGTCTTTTTAGACAACAGTGTTGCCGCGATTTGAAGCGATCGGCATTCATCTAAAAAATTACATACACTGTTAATATGTTTGCTAACAACAAAAGGCATATGTAAAACCACCACAATAAAAGCCACCTTCGATTCTTGATACAGACCTTTAATTATATTCTCCAACAATGCAAACACAAAGATTGCTCATAAAATGCGGGATGCTACAGTGTGTTATCCCTCAGATGAGATCAACGACAGGAGTGGATCATTGGAGTGAGCGGATCGCGATCCACGTGGAAGGCAAACTTAGCGCATACACAGTGAACTAGGTACGCAAATTAGTCACGAAATAACCATGTCAAGTGGCAATTTTGTCCCTCTTTTTATGCTCAAGATATTAGATTTCGGCGACATTAACTAATCGATATAACCCACAAGAAAATGCTAAGACAAATAGGGAGTTTGGCGGTTCCACTTCAAAAACGTCGACATAATAGGATTGGCGAGTTAACTGTGAGTCGAGATACGTGAACTCCACTTAAACTCCACTTAACGATTCGTACATACATATATTCACACGTGATTGTCTCTGTACTGCTCATACACAAGTCACTTTAACGGTGAACCCTTTTACTAGGTGCTTTATTACAAATTAATAGGAAAGATCATTCTTTGTGGCCATAAGAAGTCTTCCAAGAGTTCATATAAGGCGAATCGTTTGGTGGACAACTATTCGTCCTTTGAACTCAGTTCTGGAATTCAAATAAATTCTACAAGCTGAATCAAGCCATAAATATTAATAATTGTTATATTCCGTTATTCCATAAAGAATCTTTCCGTTTTCGTACTAAATGGTACCAAAGCATGTAGCAAAGATCAAAAATTTAAGTGACTTATTCATGATTCGTGATTTCATGACTTATCCATTTAAGTGACTTATTCCTCAGTTTTAACATCTCATCTGAAGGACGGTGATTGTTACAGTATAGTGTCCCCAACACTAGGACCCACACAGACCACAGGGTGAACACCCCCTGCTGGCCCTCACTAACACCTCTTCTAACAGCAACCTAGTTCCCTTTCAAGGGAACGAGACGCTATGTCGAACGCTTTGGGGAATACCTTGACGAAGTCTCGTGAAGCACTATGTAAATGATCGAACGATCGACTAAGTGTGAGTAACAGCCGCAAGTCGGTGACGTCACGAACCAGAATGATAAAGGTGCGCCGTAAACCGGAGACCGTAGCTTTGAGTGTCTTCAGCAAGCATTGTTTGAGTGTGTGTGTTGTTGTCGTGCTGGTTGTTTGAGTTTCCTTCGACTGAACTATTCCCTAGACTAGTTTAAAAGAAAAGTGTTCTCCAATTTTACAAAATGGCAAATCAAACATTTGTGCAGTGTACTTCTCCCTGTCCTCACAATAATTCAACAAACGCACACTCACTGTTTGTATGTTGGGAGCAGAGCATGCTCTGTTAGCGCTTAAGAGCGCTGACTGTCATCACTGCACCCGGCCACCGCTGCTGGTGCTCCACTTTGATATTTTGGTCTTTGATACTGAGTCCGCCCAGGCTCATGCTCCCCAGGGCTCAGGTCCCGCTGTAGTCGAGGCTCTGCGGTGATCTAGGTCCTGGGGTTTGCAAATGGATCTGTGAGACGGGCACTGAACTTATCTCAGCCCTTATCCGCCAGTGCACGCCCGAGGGCGGTTACTTCTGATCAAGCAGAGGCACAGGCGCTGCAACAATCTATCTCTGAGGAGATAGAGGTTGTCAGCATTAAATGCTGAGAAAAGATTCGGCACTTTTCTCTCCAGCATATGAGGAGTTAATCATGGTAGTGACTCGCGATGTTGACTATTTATTACCAGCGGAACAAAGGAGTGTTCGTCCTAAAAAAAATAATAATTAGACGAACGCGTCCTGCAAGAAATAAATTTGCTGCAGGGCTGTCCCCTTCCACCCTGAATGTTTACGTGGCTGTCATAGTCGCTTACCACGTACCTCTGGGTGGCATGTCTATTGGAAGGAACCCCCTGGTCATACGCTTCCTCCGTGGTACCCTCATGCTGAGGCCAGCGGTACAGACCAAGGTTCCTACTTGGGACTTGTCCCTGGTCCTCCAGGGTCTGTCCTAGGCACCCTTTGAACCTCTTGAAGAGGTTCCTCTTAAGTTTCTTTCTTTAAAGACTCTTTTTGTTTTATCCATCACATTGCTAAAAAGAATTGGAGACCTAAAGGCGCTTTCTGTAGCTGCCTCTTGCCTTGAGTTTGCGCCTGGGATGGCTAAGGCTTTCCTCCATCCCAGGCCAGGCTATGTACCTAAGGTACCCACTAATGTCGGCCAGATACCCGTCTCCTCTGAGGGTCCATGCCCACTCCACCAGGAGCTTGGTTGCCTCTAAGGCTATTTTATCAGGTTTCTCCCTGTCTGATGTCTGTGATGCAGCAGGCTGGTCCTCCCTGCATGCTTTCGTGAGGTTTTATCAGCTCGACCTCAAGGATCCCGGGTCCTCTCATAGTGAGCTACGAGACACTCATTGGCCTGCGTCACTGAGGTGGCACTGGTATATTGTTCCCCAAAGTGTTCGACGGAGCGCGAGTTCCCTTGAAAGGGAACATCTCAGGTTACGTATGTAACCATAGTTCCCTGAAGAGGGAACAAGATGCTGCGTCTTTTTCCTTCCGGGCTTGCTTCAGACCCTCCTCTAAGCCACTTCTCTATTTTCCGGCACAGATTTGTCACCCTGGTTCGTGACGTCACCGACTTGTAGTTTTCACTCACACTCGGTAGATCATTCGATTGTTTACATAGTGCTTCACGACACTTTGTCAAGGTATTCCCCAAAGCACTCGACGCACGTCTTGTTTCCTCTTTAGAGAACTATGGTTACATATATGACCTGAGACATTTTCCCAGGAGGTTACCCATCCAGGTACCAACCAGGCTCAGACTGACAGTCTTGGGCTACAGGGTAATATGCCTGCTAGAGTTTACATATTGGCACCTTTTTGGAGAGTTTTTTTAAAGACTGTTTGTTTATTACAAATACTTGCATGTCTATTCGGTTCAGTCATTACAATTACAACATATGTTCTCAATGAAAAATGCAGAAAATGTAGTTCATGAGCTCAAGGCTGGATTATTGTAATGCTCTACTGGGTGGTTGCCCTGCATGCTTAATAAACAAACTCCAGTTGGTGTCACAGCAGCTCAAGTTTGAAGCTGCTGTGGAAGTATGAGCATATTAGCCCAGTTCTGTCAACACTGCTTTGGCTCCCTATTAAACACTGAATAAATTTTAAAATCTTGCTAATTACTTACAAAGCATTAAATGGTTTAGCTTCCCAGTACTTGAGCCATCTCTTAACACATTATAGTCCTTCACGTCTATTGCGATCCTAAAATTCTGGCCAGTGGATGATACCTAGAATATCAAAGTCAACTGTAGGTGGACAATCTTTTGCCTATTTAGAACCTAACCTGTGGAACAGTCTTCCTATCATTGTTTGGGAAGCAGACACACTCTGAGTACATTACTGTTAGTCTAAATCTCCAGGAATATCAGAAGTTGGCACTGATACCCAAAACAGGTTAACAGCAGTCTTGTCTAATGCCTACCACAAATTACTACTACTACAGACTCTTTGATTTCAGCAATCCTAAAAGATCACTGCAATCACACTGTATGACATTGATCTAATAAATCTCTCTCTTTCTCTCTTTCTCTCTCTCTCTCCTTGCACTTAACTAGCCACACACGATGCTTGTAAGGAGTGAGCTACTGCTGTATTAGAGCACCGTGAACACTGTTTTACTTCTTCCCTGAGTTGTATGGTTGAGGGCTAATCTGCTGTCTCGATCTGTTGAATTGCAGTTTATTTATATCCCTTATTATTTGTTTCGTTTGCACCACACTTTGACCTATTTCCAAAGAAATGAATGATACTAATAAAAACGTTTTAACAGGAGCAATTAAGTGGCATCTCACACTATACTCCGTGAAAGATCTAAGTCACTTTAAAGATGATTAACCTGTGCAGTCATCCATTTTTAATAACATTCAAGGTAATGGAGACAGAGACATCATTAATAAAATATGGCTCAGAAACTGATATGGTTTCTAAAGTTTCCACAGATCTCAATGGAGTTTTATTTTGTCTATAGTATGCTTTCCATTTCAATGTTTTATTTATAATGTATTATTCTAGTTAAATTAATTAGCTCAAGATTTCAAACTACATTGTTTGCTTTATTGCACCAGTCTTTAATTCCAAATTTTAAGACCGTTAACTTCTCAAAAGGTTGAAGTAAACGGTCCTGTTGAATGCATGTTTAATGCACCTGGCATGCATTATACATGACATCACATGACCGGTTTTATTATTGTAGAAAAAGGCGCCGCTTATGTCATTGTGAAGAGAGAGCAAGACTGAACAATGACATTTATAGCTAAGACTTTTTATGACCTACGTGCAACTACGCTGGAAGGGGAAACTATAGATTTCAATATTTTCAGAGGAAGAGTGGTGCTAATAGAGAATGTGGCATCACTCTGAGGCACAACCACCAAGGATTATATCCAGCTTAATGAGCTCCAGAGCAGATATCCTCACCGACTTGTGGTCCTGGGCTTTCCCTGCAACCAGTTTGGATACCAGGTTTGTAAATGAGGCAGTGCAATTCACCTTCTTTTGA
This sequence comes from Rhodeus uyekii, assembly GCA_037043235.1. NCBI lineage: Eukaryota > Metazoa > Chordata > Actinopteri > Cypriniformes > Acheilognathidae > Rhodeus > Rhodeus uyekii. The sequence continues at coordinate 1,112,996 of JAWRVZ010000186.1, read as the reverse complement.
CTATTTCAGTTATATTTAGTTGTAGTTTTATCCACATGTGTAATTTACTTAGTGCATGGGCTTAGTATCATTAAATTGTAAGTGTAACTATTCATGCTGCGACTGGTTTTGAGAATAACTTTGTAAGAATATTATAGATAATGTTTATTTTCATAGAAATCATTGAATTCTCCCTACTTTGTCCATTTTGTCATTTTCCAGGAGAACTGCTCTGATGCAGAAATTCTAAATTCCTTGAAGTATGTACGTCCAGGTGAAGGGTATAAGCCTGCATTCACCATTTTTGAGAAGTGCGTTGTAAACGGGAGTGATGCACATCCTGTCTTTTCCTACTTGAAAGACAAGCTACCTCATCCAGATGATGATCCTATGTCACTTATGCAGGACCCCAAATATCTGGTCTGGAGTCCCATCAGTCGGAATGATATTTCATGGAATTTTGAAAAGTTTCTGATTGGGCCAGAGGGTGAGCCCTTTAAGAGATATAGTAGAAAGTTTCAGACTATCAATATTGAACCAGACATTCAAAGACTGCTGAAGCTGACCTCAAAAACACATTAGTTGATCATGTGTTATAATTTAGTCATGCATTAACTCAATACAACTAGGCTGACAATGGTTATTAATTCACATTATCTTTGTTAGCAAGAGTGTGACATCATCTTGCTTTCTTTTATATTACTTAATGAGAGTGACACACCAAAATGTAAAAGGGTTTCACCTGAGATTGTATATATGAAAGAATTATGGATGATGCCATTAACAAATTCTCTGTAATGGAAATGCCTTAATAAAATATTGATCAACACAATGACGGTTCTGGCTAATTGGACTTGGTTCAATTATTGGACTTAGCATCACTTGTCTCAATGAACATCTCATCTGTGTCTCAAAGTGGCTGCATTGTGCTTTTATACAAAAATATGTTAATAAAAAATATGGGGAAACAAAGACTGATACACCCAAACCTTGGTTACTAAAATGCCACTTAAGAACTAGAAAGTATGGCTTTGGCTGCTTCAGGAAAATTGTATCTAAGTATAGTATTATATATATATATATATATAAAGAGAGAGAGAGAGAGACTAACTAAGAGTTTAATTCTTCAGGCCAAGTCATAAGTGAATTTGTTTTTTTGCCATAAACCTGATTATGAGGTTATCTTCAAAATTCAAATAATTTATTGAGATCAAATCAGATTTATTGAGTGAATTGGTTGAATGAACTGGTCTACTGGAGGTGTACAATCCTGCCCCTGAGAGCCAACGTCCTGCAAAGTTTGACTCCAACACACTCACTGGGAAGTTTCTAGTGAGTCTACAAACTTGATTAACTGGTTTCACTTCATGAAAGACGTTTCAACATACTACTACATTTCTTTCCGATACGGTAGGAAACCAAACTAAATTCAACGTGGAGGATTTTAACTGTGAAGAAATGATTAGATGGTGACAGAATGCATATAATTAATTGACAAAATTAAATCTCCAGAATTAATCTGTCCATTAAAGACATTAGTATGCCCCAAAGCTCGCCTGCTCTTCTGCTACACACACAAAAGTATGTACTTTTTCTTCAAAAAAACAGTGCATACTATTCAGGCTTAGTATAAGTAGGCAAATTGGGATGCAGCACTGGTCTACTCGGACTCAATAAAAATAAAGCTCAAAAGCACCACCTCATAGCACAATTGCAAAAGCAATTGGTTTTTATCAAGTACTTTCTAGTCCTTTTCATATTTTCATACCAAGATAGCTCCCCATCACAGATCATCCTGGGCGCAATATTTGATTCGTCCTAAATTTGCTGCCTGAATGCTCCCTGAAAATTCAGAACTTAGCGGTGGCATTCAGATTGGGGAGCAACTTCCCCTTGCAAATGTTTCAGAAGCTACTGGGCCACATGGCAGGAAGCTCCTCGGTAGTTCCCTTGGGCTTGTTACACATACGGCCACTGCAACGCCCATGAAAAGCCCATGACACACTCAAGCTTGGTACGAGTGTCACATTATTCTCAGGGTGACCCCCTGGAAATCGCTCCATCTGGATCAGATGGGAGTGGAACTGGATTCGGATTTTCAGATGGCCGCTTCCTCCTGAAGACACAGGACAATCTCAGTAAGCGCAATACATGTGCTGGGCTGCATGAACACAGGAGTAGATATCCTCCCCCAGAATGGACCACCTCCAGAGGAGAATGGCCTCCTCTTGAGCTTAGTCTAGTAAATACTCATCAGTTACATCTGTACAACGGCCGGTTGGTCTTCAGCGTTTCCTGAGAGAATAAGAACGAGCATTGCATACATTGCCGTGCCATTGCACAAATGAGCGAGATGATGCTACTTTTACTCAGTTGAAAAATAACCCTGACTCGAAAATGGCTTTTAGCCCTGTTTGTGAAGCCCTCTCTGTGAAACCGGGTCTACATCTTTTACAGACTAAAACCTAATTTTGGAAAAATACTTTGTATTAAAAATCTTTTTATTAACTGGCTTTCATTGTGGTCTCCCAGTGGCTTATATTGTTGACAGTTTAGTATAATTAATTAAACTTACACCCAAACCTAATAGATAACATCTATGACTTTTCAAAATGAACTGAGACAAGCTCAGTGTCAAGTCGTTTTCCCTCAGTTCTGTTTCGTGAATTGGAATATGTGCAAATGATTGCTGGTGATTAAAGGATGCAAAATATACACTTGATGCATCCTTCAAAATGAGCTGAATGAAGGACTTGAGACGAAGGCTGCCTTGCAAGGATCCTTGAAGCTGAGAGTTGGAGCCCTGCGTGAAGACAATAAACACAAGAATACAAAAATTATGTTTGTGCGTTTAAAGCTATCTTGGGGGGAATTTTATAACAATAAAGAGTATGAATAATGCACTGCTAATCGACATAGCCTTTATTAAACTATAAAATATATTTCCTTTTTCTGAACATGCGGTGGTGATAAATAAACCAATCATAAAATTTGGGGAAAATATTTCAGTGCAAATGGTAGAATATTGTTCAGCAGTTGTAAGTGCATTTCTGAAGTAGATGAAGCTGCACGTGTGCGCATGCGCTGCTCCAGGACAGCTGGCGGCAGTAAAACACCCAGTGATGTTTTGGAGAGCGTCGCAGAATTCGGCGAAGAAGAGAAAGAGCGGCGGCGCGCACGTGTGACTGTGTTACTGAAGAACAGAAATGAGCGAAACTCCTTCAACTTCATCAGTGTCAAAGGTAATATAATGCGTTCATCCTCTCATGGTTGCTGACTTACTCACTCATAATAGAAAAAGTCGTACACATTTCTATTACACAAACCGGACTAATTATTGATGTTTTGCAGGGATGTTTTGTTTTTAAGTCGCGCTCTAAAAAGAGAAAGCGACATGTGGGAGTTGGTGAGTAATGATAACGGCGATTCACAACATCCTGTCGACTGCGCCCTGTCCTCCTTTAAAGCTCTTCTCGTTGTGTTTTGTTGTTGTTGTTGTTGTTGTTTAGGTGGGCATCTGGTGGACGACAGCGACCGCTTCCGGATCTGTCAGAGGTTATGGGATGCGGTTCAGATGAACACTGAGGTGGATGTGTTTCCTCGTCTGCGCTAGAGTTGTCGCTGTTTGTTACTTAATAAGTGCATGTTCTTACAGGCGATACAGGACGAGCTGAACAGGCATGTGTTGGACAGTCTTGTGGGGTTTATCAGAAAGCATGAGGTCGGCGGCTCGTCTGCTGAGTGGAGCCAGAGAGCCAGTGAAATCCCCACAGCTGCTCTCATGCTGGGTATTTAAATATATATATATATGTATGTTCCCTCATCCTCACCATTTTCTGAATCATTGCTCCTAGTTGTAATTCTACCATTGCGTTCAAGAAGGGAGAGCAGATGTACAGATTTGTGTTATTATTCGTGATTTTTGTCCACCTATTCAAAATCATTGTTTATGGACCCTTTTTTATTTAATTTTTAAAATGATGCTTTAAACAGGAAAAAAAGACAATTATATATACTTTGAAGCCAAGTACAAGTAACACACACACACACACACATGCATACATACACACTCTCTCAGACTTGCTCGCTGTGAAGTTTGTTTATTTGTAATTTTTAACTTTTTAATATATTTTTTTTATAAAGCACATATTGTCCTACTTTTGAGTGTTTTTTTTTTCATAGCCTCACTCCTTGTTTTTGTAAAACCTTTTATTGTCATCTAGGGGTAAATGTGCCGGATCATGCCATGACATTTCGAAGTTTGTGTAATCTCCTTCAGGATTCTGTCACTCCGTTTGTGGTGTCTGTTCATGCCAAAGAATGTGCAGGTATGTGTCAAACTCTACTCGCGTACATGCGCACTACCTTTCATAAAGACTGAGGTGTTCAAACATGCAAACTGTTGATTACAGGAATCATGCTGGGCCTTTTTATTTGTATCCACATCATTAAATAAATGTTTTATGTTGTCTGAAACGGATGCATGTTTTTTTTCTCACTGTACACACTAAAAGTCACTTACTGTTCAAGATCATGCTTGAGTTCTGCATAGCCTCATCTGCATGACAATGGAATTTGCATGTTGTCATCAAGACACCATACCGGCTGAAACAATAATCCTGCAGTTCTGTTGTTTTTTGACAGCTGTGAAGCTCTTGATTCAAAAGGTTCTAGAGCAGCTGATGGGAAAAGGAGTGTCTGTGGACGAAGAACAGGAGGATGATACAGCTTTGCTTCAAAGGACACATTGTACTATTGGTGCTCTGTGTCAGTGGTACAAGACTGTTAGCAAGGTAGAAGATAAACTGCTTAACTGCTATATAAAGATGTCTGTATTCTGGAACAATAGAATGTGCAGTAATACCTCGAGATACGAGCATAATCCGTTCCAGGGCGGAGCTCGTATCTAGAATCATGTTTTCCCATAAGAAATAATAGAAAACAAATTAATCCGTTCCAGATCCATAACAACGGAAAAAAACATGTTTTTTTTATTGGTATAGACACACACACACACACACACACACACACACTTATAGTACATGTATACAGTGTAAGGATTCGTGTGATATCAAATAAAATGTGGTTTCAATTATACGTTTTGACAGACAGTAGCGGCAGGTGCGGAGGAGGGAGGGATGGTACACAGACACTCCTCAGTCCACATTTCCTCCTGCTGCTCGATCACTCATGCGGTACCGCGTTCATATTTATCCACAATTTCGTGCTTCATTTCCATGGTCATCATGCGCTTCTTCTCACTACCATCCTTACCACTCACTTTCTTAGAGCTCATCGCTAATATGAAGAATAATGCACAAAATGGAGAGAAAATCAGCTACTCGCGTGCGATGCGTACAGAAATCAGTGAACACTGAAGTGAAAGTGCATCGGCGTCAGTATGCGTGCTCGTATCTCGAATATTTACTCATATCTAGAAGCAAAAATCTGCCCGAAGGCTTGCTCGTATCTTGGAATACTCGTATGCAGAGGTATCGTATCTCAAGGTATTACTGAACCATATCATGCTCTTTGTTTGTTTTTTTGTGTGTGCATTTTTATGTGTATATTCTTGTTTGAAATGCTTAAAGGGCTGCATGTGATTGTAGCAGCAATATTGCAGTGCTTGATTTTAAAACTTGTAAACTATTTTGAGTTCCAGCTTGAAAGATATTCTGTCCTGTTTTTTGCTGAACTTTGTACTGCTTTAAACATTGAGAATAATTGATCTTTTGTAGAAATGCACACAACTTTCTCCACAAAGGAAAGGAGACTTGCCTCGGATTTTGCCTGTTGTTGTGATCTTCAGAGACTTTGAGGCATTCAACTCAAAAGTTTTACAGGATTTTATCCTCATCTGCAGGTGGGATTTCTCTAATGAAATATAGTATGTAAAGAGTGATAGAATAATGTTTTTTTTTTTTAATTCTTTACGTCTGTATATGGACGACAGGTGCATCATGATTCATAAGTGAATTGCTTTAATTTTAATCAGCAACGCTATTATCGATGTAGGCTTTATAATGTGGATTCAGTTAATGGGTAAACTGTTTTTTTTCCAGTTGAAGTACATTTTAACTGTTACATCAAAGCCAGTGCACACATGTGCAGCATGTCGTGTTTGAAGTGTTAATTGAAAATTTCCCATGAACAATGCTTGACCACTCCATGGCCCTCAGTAAAACTCATTTCATTTAACCATAACCTAAGCCTAATATGTGATATTAAAATGCGTTGAAAACGCTATTATTTGCAGGAAATGTTCATATTTTGCATAGCTGAAATTGAAAGTCTGTTGTATATGGTCATGATCTGAGAATCTCTAATCTCTCTCCTTTTTTTTCTGAACCCTACTAACAGTCGATACACCAAAGAGCTTCCATTCATCTTTATTTTTGGCGTTGCCACGTCTCCCAGCGCTATCCCGCACCGGCTTCCCCACTCTGTGTCGTCTCTGCTCTGTATCGAGGTCTTTCAGTCTCTCTCCTGCACTCAGCATTTAACCTCTGTTTTTGACAAGGTAAATAACTCTAGTAATTCTGTATTGCAAGTTAACATTTTAGTACTTTACAGTCATTTCCTCTGTATGTTGTAACTTTATTATGTGTTTGTGTTTATTATAGCTAATTCTGAACGTTGAGTTCCCGTTTAAGCTCAGTGGGAAGGTGATTCAGGTGCTGCTTGGCATTTTCCTCTACCATGACTTCTCTGTTCAAAACTTTGTTAAGGGTCTACAGGTGAGCTGACAAATACAGTGCTATGCTTGTGGAAACATTCTTTCAAATTGCATTGGGTTGTGTATGTTTTCTTTGCTGATCATGTGTTAAAATGTATGTCGTTAAGAAAAATGTCAGTAGTGCTACTTATTTGTCCTTTTGTTATGTGCATCTATAAAAGATGACTACTTTCATTACTACAGGTCCACTCACACTGCCTGTCACCCTCAAATATATCTGTCGACCACTAGCTAGTGCCATAACTAAATTTGTGATTTAAGTTAATAACTAACCCAAATCATTGGTACAATTGGTCTGTAAAATTGTTGTTGTTTTTATTATCAGGACCCAAAGTTTGATATGCATCATGACATCATGCAAAATCCTCGTGACTTTTTAAAAAGAATATATAAGCCAATTGAAAGCTCTGGTCCATTTTGGCTAAATAACCTATATCTGCAGAACATAGTCCAAACTGAAGAAGCCTGATGCATGTAGACTTCAGTACGTAATTGTGACAAGTTTGTCGCCACCTGTAAAGATGTAATTGAAAGAGTCAATTAACTTTAAAAAGGTGATTTGCTCTATTTTGATTGCTTCTGTAGACAACACTGTTTAGATCTAAACTATAAACTTTATCTTTAAAGAGATAAAAGTACTTTTGCTGTAGAATAATTGTAATGCAGAAATATTGATATTGGGTAGTTGAAGAGCTGTTATTACCTATAACCCTAACCCACGCGCACACACACACACACACAAAAACACACAACGCACTTATCTCGACCTCGGTTGTCTCGCCAACCCTGTCATGTCGATGTTTTTGAAGTGGAACCGCCAAATTTCCTCAGTGTCTTAGCATTTTCGTATCGGTTATGTCAATTCTTCTATGTCGCCGAACCCTGATATCTCAAGCACAAAAGAGGGACAAAGTGATCAGTGATCTCGATCCCCGTGACTAATGATAGTACCGAGTTCACTGCGCATTCGCTGAGTTCACGTTGCACGAGCATCACGGTCTGTATGGTCACTCACTCCAATGACGCTTCACTCACTCTTGCGGCGCAGTGCCGTGCAGACGCTGAAGAACTTGTGGAAGTGGCGCTTTCTTGGAAGAGGAGGCACAGGAGTTCGCCTTAATTGTCCAGGAGTTCCCAGATTACATTGACATCGACAAAGATGTCGTTACTGATATAAGCATTTGTTTTCAAGCAGACCGTTAAAAGCAACAAAGCATTTTAGACTTTGTTGTTTGCAATGTTGGAGAATATAATTAAAGGTTTGTATGGAGAATGGAAGGTGTTTTTATTGTATACTGGTAAACCTCTGCTGTTAGTTGCTGCACATATGCCTTTTGTTGTTAGCAAACATATACAGTGTATGTACATTCTTATAGCAAGCCGATCGCTTAAACAAAATTGTTATTGGCTTTTGGTTATCGCAACGCTTTTTTGCAACCCCCTAGGCCAGGGGTGTCAAACTCATTTTGGTCGGGGGGCCGCATACTGCTTAATCTGATGTCAAGGGGGCCAGACCACTAAACTCAAAATTACATATATCTGACAATAAGTCTGCTTTTTTGTGGACTATATTATATTAGTGTATTATTTTATAAATGATATTAAGTTATAAAAATCTTTAAATTAAATGAATTGTCCTTTTACAAAATATATTATGAACAACCTACGTAGTATGTGCAATTTTAAAAACACCATTACTCAGTTTAACATTTATTTAAGTGCATTATGCATTAAAAAAGTGTCTTATTTTACAATGATGCAAAGCATTTAGTCACAGTTTTGTGGAACTTAAAAACACTGTCCTGCATGTTAACAAAAATCAAATATCACTTTTTTTAAATTCATTTTCCGACTCTGGGAAGCAATTCTGAACACATGAATTTACTTCACACACTTAAAATCTTAAAGTGGCAGCTGTTTATTTTATTTTTTTAAGTTTATGCAAAAGTATGTGTGGTTTTTTTTTATGTAAACAAAATAACTTTAATTTGCAATTAGAGTTCACTAAAGACCTGAAATCGTTTCTCAAACTCCCTCAGCAACTCTGAAATATTGTCTTTGTACTGCCTCACGTCAGGATGAACGCTTGCTGCACCTAACTGGCTTTCACTGCAGCCTCACTGAACTCTCAGCTTCGGGTGAAAACAGATGAAATCGTCTCTTTGTACTGTCTGTGGTCAGGATGAACCCTTCTGCGCGGAGCTGTTCTCACTGCAGCATCACTGGCCTCTCCGGGTGAAAACGGATCGCTGTTTCCTCAGACCCACCAACATTTCAATTACCTTCTGGATTCTCAGTTTTCCGTGCAAGCTGGGGTATTTCTCGCCATGCTGAGTTTCATGTAGTCATGGAGTTTAGGTTCAAATGGCCACAGATCTGCTATATTATCATTATCTGCTATAGCTGCCAATTATCCCGTGTAGGTGTTCGGTTAAAACTGATGATGAGGTTGCCAGGGCCAACAGAAAAGCGCGTAAACTGACAGAACTAAACGCCACACAGACCCTGAAGCTCAGAGCTGCCATCTGCTGTTAGCTCCGCCGAAAATGAAAAAGATTTTTCTCTTACTGCAGATTTATCTCCTGGGCCGGACTGAACCCCCTGGCGGGCCGGATCCGGCCCGCGGGCCGTACGTTTGACACCCCTGCCCTAGGCTATCGACATAACCGGGTTCCTGTGTGTGTGTGGATGTCTGGGTCAGGCATTTTTTGACAGGACAAGTAGGAATGGGATTGTGTGTTCTTGCTCTACTACAGCCTCTAAAACATTTATTGTTAATGTGAGTTTGGATGGGATTGAAGAATAATTGAGGAATATGGATGTGTTGCACTACAATTAAATATTTTGTCTCAGTTTTCTATGTTAGAGCACTTTAATAGCCAGCCTCTCAGTGTGCTTTGCTGTGAGAAGAAGGAGGCTCTGCTTTGTGCCAAGACCTTGAGCCAACAGAATGTGGAAAGAATCCGTCATCTTCCATCATTCATGAGGTATAGATGAATACACAGATGTTCGCTCCACTGAAGGAGGGCAGATCTCTAACTACACAACGTGTGTTTGTAGGTATGTGGAGACTCAGGAGCCCCAGGAGCAGGTGCGGCTCCTCACCAGTGATGAGCATGTTAAGGTAACTACTATTTATTTAAATTCCACGATAGTGTAATGTAGTTGTCATAATTGTTGTCTGTTTACTTCTTTTGCAAGTTCTCATGCCTGGTGTGTAAACGTATTGCTCCCACCGCTAACTGCTGAAGAATTTGACAAATGACCAAAATCATCCTTTTGCTGTTCCCATAAAATTCATAGTATTTGCTTTGTTTGGCAGTTAAATGGTTAAAAATGAAAGAAATTCAGTCACACACTAAAATAGGGGTGTAATGTGACTCATGTCACAATTCGATACAAATCGTCATACTGAACTTATGATGCGATACTACAACGATTACTTTAAGCCAAAACAAAGATTAGTACATAATTATTAAAATTTAATATCAGGACCCACAAAAATTTCCCCATTGCATTATAGTTTAACACAAACGAATTTGAACCAAAGGGCTTTACATTAAAATTTAAATCAGACATTTAAGAGAGAAAAGAAAGAAACACTATTTTTATATATATATATATATATACACATACATGCAGTAATACCTCGGTTTTAAATATATTTTTAGTTTTAACCTATTAATTAAAATTATAACCATTAAGATCTCATATAAATACTAATTAATAATTGACAATTAAACTATAAAAATATTTGACAATTTGCTAGTACGTTTGACACCCCTGGCTTAGAGGTACTGTACGTGTATATTTCACTACGTGACCATAGGGATAACAATTAATTAATGTTAACAGGAGGTAAAACCGCTGTAAATCACGTATAAAAGTATCACTGTGGTGAATGATGCAGCCAAACCAAGCAACGCTGAGAGAATGAAAGAGTTAAGGCGTGATAAAGGGGTTGGAACCGCATGACTGTTATGAGAGGTTGTCATTAGGATATTTCTAGTAAAAATGCGCACGACGATGCTGAGCATTAGGACTTTCCTCACAAAACATGCACGTGGGTGAGGGAAAATTTTTTTTCGTACACCGATACAATGCTCGTACCCCGATTTGACCCTCCATGGTCGTACACCGATTTGCTCGTATACCAAGTCTCTTGTAAACCGAGGTATTACTGTAGTGTTATATATAAAACGTATTTTCCGCACATAAGAGCCTTTAATTTTCTACCAAATCGACCATGCTCCTAATAATCCGGTGCACCTTACGTGTAGATAGTGTTTCCCGCTGACACAGGGATGTAATACGTACAGTATGTATGCTTGCCTCCACCACGCCTCCGGTAGGTTTACTACTGCTGCTGAAAGGGAAAATGGTGTTGCACTGAAAGCTGACTCCCCATCGCATGCATTCATTAGTACGGGCTTCCTTGAGCATATTCCTTTATCAATCAAATTTTTTTTACACAGTAAACACCCAGAACGTGTACAGAAGTTTTGAGTACACTTAAATTAAAATAACACCTTTTATACATATTATTTCATGCAACGGGAACAAGTGTGATGCAGGACTCGGAGAATAAGTTCCAAACATAAGAGCTTTATTCAAGGAAACAAAAGAAACCAAGATACAACAGAAACGCACTTCTTAGTGGAAACAAAGAACATCCACACTCCTCACGTAACATGAAGCTAGAAACGTTCACAACTGACAAAGACAAAGGAGCACAAACAGCTGAGGAGATTTAGGATTGTGATTAGACACAGACACACATATACGGGATTGTGCAGGACACCCACATGATGGGTGGGTGTTTGCACGTTCTGGGTGTTTGCTGTGTGGAAAAAAATATCGATAGATAGGCGAATATGCTCAAGGAAGCTTGTATTAATGAATGCACGCAAGGGGAGTCAGATTTGTGGGTTAAGTACAGAAATAGACCCTGTTATTGAGACTGTGCCTTATGGTGCGGAAAATACGGTGTATATATAAATGAGGGAGTAGGAGACAGCGAGAGAGTCTGTGTGTACGGCTTATCTGTTTTTGTGCAAGTGAGATTAGTAAATGCTCACATTTAGTCTAAAACTTCAATAACCATCATGTTCACACACGACTAAATGCTGTTTGAATACTTGATTCTGATTGGTTGATGAATATTCTGCGATAATGGTTATAATTTATTTTGGACCTGCACCCATACCCATTACTGCCCCTCATCAAATAAAATTAACTGTTCCCAAAATATAAATGATGAATATTATTCTGTCTTCATTATAATTGGGCCTCTTATTATATTTACCATACCATTCAAATGTCACAATTCTTTTGAAAAGGAACTGATGCTTTGATTCCGCAAGGATCCATTGAATTGGTGCATCAAGTGCAAGGATTTGTTTTACAAAGATGTTCAGCAAATTATTATTATTTTTTTTTTCTTCTACAGTGCTTTAGCGTTTGGCGACGTTGCAGTGTCTTTAAATTTGCCCCAAAGTTTAAAGTGTCATGAAACCCCTATTTCAGCTGCAGTTAGTTCTCTCAGCAGTTTTGAGAAAATGCTTCAAAAGTGTGAAGTTGTGTGAAGTGTTAAGTGTGAAGTGTTCAAGAGGGGCTTCTGATTTAGACATTTACTTTTGCTAACTTTGACTTAAATGCAGTAAAATCAGCAAATATATTATGCATGGTGTAAGCTCACGGCACATTACACCGATACATACAATACATGTCCTGGACAGCTATAAATGAATTCTCAAATAAATGCATAGCACTTCGAATGCATATTTGTTCTCTGTATGTATGAACGCGAAGTTTCACTTTAGTAACTCTTGAGGCTTTTTTTGCAGCATTTTTATAAACCCTTTGCTCAGATTTGCTGCCGTATAGACTCAGTGTGGATGTGTTTTGTTGAAGACTCAGGAACTATACAGGAGAACTTTTACAAAGTGAAAACAAGCACTCATTTTTGACCCATTAATGTAACTTTCACTGCATGCATTTTCTCACTGTTTGAAGCGCCTGTCATTGGAGATCAATGCATGTTGTTGTGAATAATTAAGCGAGACATGTTATCGTAGGAGAAGGATATGCAGTTTGTGGTATTTGAAATAAGAGATAGTTTTTAACCCCCTGGGGTCAGTAGGGGGTTTTGGGACCCTGGAAAAGTTTTGACATGCTCTGACATTTGTGCTTTTTCCAATTGCTTTAAAAAATATTAATGGTAAAAGTGTAATGGTACTGTGTTCAGCATGAATTCTGCTACAATAATATGTCAGCAATATATACGTATTTGTATTGAGAGAATAACGTTTAGGTATGGTTATTTAAAAAGCAGAAATTTAAGTCACAAAACGCATACAAAATATTTTACTTTTGAGAACTCAATTTTGCAGCCAAGAGTTTTTTTGCTTCAAAATGATGTGAAAATCATCCTGCTCACTCCTATGATATATAGATTTGAATTTTGTAATACACTTTTTGTTTAGACAGTATGCGTGAATGATCCTGAATAATGCTCTGAATTACTCCTGAGAAGACAATGGGTTGCATAATGAGCCTTTCAATCAAGACTGTGAGGACTATATAATAATAATAATTCATTACATTACATAGCGCCTTATCATAGACACTCAAAGTGCTATACATGGACGGGTGAATCTCCTCAACCGCCACTAGAGTGCAGCTCCACCTGGATGATGCGACGGCAGCCATATTGCGCCAGAACGCTCACCACACACCAGCTTACTGGTGGAGAGGAAACAGAGTGATGAAGCCAATCAGAGAATGGGGATGATTAGATTAGATTAGATTAGATTCAACTTTATTGTCATTACACAAGTACAGGTACAAGGCAACGAAATGCAGTTTAGGTCTAACCAGAAGTGCAATAGCAGCAAGTGCAGGATATATACAATGGTTGCATAAGTGCAGGATATGGAGATGTACAGGATTTACAGGTAATATGTACAATGAATATATATATTCCTAATATATGATTAGGAAGCCATGATGTACAAATTTGGCCAGGATGCCGGGGTTACACCCCTACTCTTGCGATGGACATTCTGGGATTTTTAATGACCACAGAGAGTCAGGACTTTGGTTTATCGTCTCATCCGAAGGACGGTGCTTGTTACAGTACAGTGTCCCCGTCACTATACTGGGGCTTTAGGACCCACACAGACTGCAGGGTGAGCACCCTCTGTTGGCCTCCTAACACCACTTCCAGCAGCAACCTAGTTGTTCCCAGGAGGTCTCCTATCCAGGAACTAAGCAGCCTCAACCCTGCTTAGCTTCAGTGGTCAACCAGTCTTGGCCTACAGGGTGACATTGCTACTATTTCTCTCTCTCTATCTCTATATACAAACACACTCAAATTCCTGTTCAATTTCTCATTAATGCAATTATCTAATCAACCAATCACATGGCAGTTGCTTCAATGCATTTAGGGGTTGGTCCTGGTCAAGACAATCTCCTGAACTCCAAACTGAATGCCAGAATGGGAAATAAAGGTGATTTAAACAATTTTGAGTGTCGCATGATTGTTGGTGCCAGACGGGCCGGTCTGAGTATTTCACAATCTGCTCAGTGTTGGAAATTCTCTTCAGCGTCTTTGTGTGTGTCGATCTCTGCTCATCAAAGTCTGGTACCAGGGAGTGCAAGTAAATGAACCAAAACGAAGTCAATCAGTAATGGTTTATTCAGAATGCAGCTCAGCTCAGTACAGAATGCATGCAGTATATATAGTGCCCCAAAAGGAAAAAGGGCACACAGAAGAATGAGAAAAACAACTCCATATGAGGCACATGAAATGATACTCAGTTATTTCTTGTTGCAAATTCTAGAACAGAACAGTCCTCAGCTCAATGTCAAGAGGAGCTAGATAAAGGAACAATAGTGGATGTGTGATTTCACTCGTACACACACAGAAGCTTGCTTAACCAATTTCTGCAGAGTCACTGTAAGGGCACAGTTTACTTTTATAACATATAAAACATACATTTTCCTTCAATCCCCTCTTTTAAGCTCTTTAAAGCTTAACCATTGACAGGTTTATATCTTCGATCACGAGTGACAGAGTCAACCATTCCATACATACGGTTCATCAAACATTGCATCATACACGGCCCAAAAATGCAAATGGCCACCAAAATCAATAATACAGGAGCTATCATGGTGATAAGTGGTGTGACCCAACCAAACAAGTTATGCATAAAACCCCAGCCCCAGTCTTTGTCTCTTGTCTCATCTTCATACAGTTTGTGCGCGGTCTTTTTCATTTCCTCAACAGCATGACCCACAGCTCCTTCTGCTTCATCTTCAGCCGGGACAAAGGTGCAGCACTGATCCCCCACCATGGCACAGACTCCTCCTTTGTCAGCTAACAACATGTCCAGTGCCAGGCGGTTTTGTATGGTCATCAGGCGCAGGGCACCTAATTCCTTCCTTACACCGGCCATTCCTTCAGTTGTGTCGTTTACAAACTTAGCCAGTCGGTAATGTAGAACTTCGATGTGCTTCCATTGTTGGGCGGTGCCAAACGAAGAGAACATTGACGTCCACCATCTTTGCCATTCGGTGGTCAAGTGGTGTTCTGCTGGGACGTCATCGACAAGTGCTCTCTTGTGTCGTCCTGTGGGTCTATGTTGGTCGGTTCTCTGGAATATCTGAACAGGGTAAGAAAGTTGAATTGGGGCACAGAGGCCAGACCAGTTGCTTGGAATGTCCTTAAACAATGCTTTAGGGCCACAATACCACCACCAATCAATATCTAAGCTAAAGGTACTAGCTGTCAAGCCGCTGCCATTTCGAACGCGGGTTGTCCAGAAATCTTTCAGATCACTAACGTGCGCAGTACTCCATACAATGTGAGTTGTGGTGGTGTTCCGTTTGACCACCTGGAGGCACTGTTCTTTAGTTACCTTTCCGTGTGGTTCGGATTTATTCAGGCTATTGCCTTTATAACAAGCACTAAATTTAAATTTTGGAGGAAACACGGGGTGTATTCTAACGTGTTCTTGCATAAAGGGACGGGTCGGCTTGCTCATATTGACCCTCCATTCCCCGCACCCGTCTGAAACATCCCGTCTCCACGCCTTATCATTTCCATTTGGCCATACATATCGCTTAACACAGCTTGTGTTCATGTGGTCCTGTAGCAGTACAGACATTGAAACACTTACAACAGATGACATCACTTGTTGACATACATAGCAGGACTCATTCGTGTGCATTCTAGCGGTAAAATTAGCATACTGCCAAAACGTATTATCAGTAGGTCTCACAGAAAAGGTGGCTGGTATAATACACCAGAGAAATAAACAACACGCATGCATTCTGAATCAGAGCAGTAATAACAACAATGATAATGAAAAGTACAATGTAATGCTAAAATGTCGACAAAGCAATAATGATTAAAGGATATGGTGCTGCCGTGTTATGTCATACAGCAGTGCTGCGTGTTCAGCTCCCGTCTACTGATGCAATAACAGATGGTCAGCAAAATAAAAGAAACAGTTGTGGGCAGATAGGTCGTGGTCAGTCCTCAGTCAGTCCAGTATTCGCGCAACACCCCAGCCGCTCCGTCCCTTGACGCGGCAGTGACCCCTCTTTGACAGCTCCTACCCCAAGTGGCCTGAGCCCCTCCGTCCCTTGACGCAGTAGTGAACTCTCTTGGACAGGTCCCACCCAAGTGGCCCCTGGTGTGTCTCCCCGTCCCTTGACGATTGCAGTGACCTTTACAGTCCTACAAAGGAGACCTCAGGAAACAGGTGTCTCTAACGAACCTAGAAAGACAAAATTAGTAATCACAGTACCTATAGCCTCCCTTTCCTCCCGGCGTAACACAAAGGTTTAGTTTATTCAGTGTGTTCCGGGGCTCTCCTTAAGCGCGTTGCGTGGATCCACTGTGGAAAAGATTCAGTTAATACTGCAGTTCGAGTTACAGCCACAACTTTGGTGGGGGTGCTAAATTTTGGTGCTTCAATAGGATCCCCCATTTTTAAGAATTGTTTGACCATCACCTCATCTCCTACTTGAAAGGGATGGGTGGGGTCCAATGGTAGTGGCACGGAACTCGAATGCATTTTCCTCCAATTTTCATGGAGTGCTTCACATAATAACCTAGAATATTCACCCAGGGGCACATCACATCCCACACCTCCCAGTATTCCGCCCCCTCTCCAGGGAGCTGGGAATGGTCTTCCCATGATCATTTCATATGGGGACAGCCCTTTTAACCCTTTGTGGGGGGCCATCCTCATTTCGGCCAGTACAACAGGGAGCAGTGAGGGCCAATCATTGTGACCTGCTGAATGCATTGCTTTGCGTAATTTGTCTTTGATTGTTCTATTTGCCCTCTCCACAATACCAGACGACTGTGGGTGATAAGGAATGTGGTGTTGCCAATCAATCTGTAGTTGTTTTGTCATGTCCATCAGGACTTTGGCCACGAAAGCAGGTCCTCTATCAGAGTCTATAGCGAGTGGAATTCCATATCTAGGAATTATTTCGCGCGTCAAATGTGTCACCACTGTCTTTGCATCCTCCTTTGAGCAGGGAAAAGCCTCCACCCATCTCGAAAATTTGTCTACAAAAACTAGTAAGTACTTATACCGTCCCTTCCTGGGGAGGTGAGTGAAGTCAACCTGCCATTGCTGTAAAGGACTCTCAGGTAGAGGCAGAGTCTGGTGTTTTGTTATTGGTTTCGAATTATTACTCATTGCACATGTAACACAACGGTCTAACGTGTCTTTTACTTTCGTCGACAACCCTTTTATGCACAAAAATCGATCCATCTCCTCATATACCCCTCTTTGGCCGCGGTGTGTGACACCATGGAACTCCCAAATGAGGAAATATGCACACGATGCTGGCACACAAACGCGGCCACGATTGTCTACCATGACCCCTTCTGTGTTTGCTTTAGCGCCTAAATCTGCCCAGTGGTGGCGATCATCATCAGAGGCAGCCTGTTGCATGGCTATGAGATCAGTGTTAGGAATAATTCCACATGTCATAACGTGAGGTGTGTGAGAGGCAGCAGCAACATTCAACCAAGGGGGAAACCGGCCAGACTGGGCCCCCTCTTTGGCAGCCTTATCAGCTAATGCATTACCTCTAGCCTCGCTTGTGTCAAGTGTTGAATGACCTTTCGTTTTAATTATAGATAGACGTTTAGGTAGGCGACAGGCTTGTATTAAATCCATCACTAGAGAGCTGTGTGCTATTGGTTTACCATCAGCAGCGACAAACCCTCTTGTGGCCCAAATTTGGCCAAAATCATGTGCTACACCAAAAGCATACCTGCTGTCTGTGTATATGTTGACATCCTGATCCTCAGCTAAAACGCAGGCACGGGTCAAAGCAACAAGCTCTGCTGCTTGAGCGGATGCAAAAGGCAGGGCTGCAGATTCAAAAACAGTGTTAGGCAATTCACACACAGCATAACCACAGAGATACACGCCATCCTGTGGTTTCGAGCATGAACCATCAACAAACAATGAACGTGATGTAGGAGACGGTGTGCTTGACATATCAGGTCTGATAGAACAGTCGTTAACTATGGAAGAGAGGCAATCATGATCATCGTCAACACAATCATCCTGAGCATGTACCAAGCGCTGCAGTGCGTGTGCTACTGTGTCGTGGGAGGAAGTGGGTATTATGGTTAGATTTTCTGTGTTGAGTAGAACACTCTCATACCCACTCCTTCTCTGTACTGATAAATGTTGTGTGGATAGGTGTTTCAACATGTACTGCACTTGATGATTACAGTGGAGCACTAGGGAGTGCCCTTGCACAATTTTTTGACAGTCTGTGACCATCACAGCTGCAGCAGCAATTGCCTTGAGGCAAGCTGGCAGCCCCCTAGCGACAGAATCGAGAGTTTTGGATAAATAAGAGCAAGGCCTAAAGCCTCCACCATGCTCCTGTGCAAGCACAGCACTGGCTGTGTCACCATGGTGAGTGACATATAAATGAAAAGGAATGGAGTAATTCGGAAGGCCCAGTGCTGGTGCTGAGCAAAGGGCTGATTTCAATGCATTAAATGACTGCACCATGTCTGAGGTCCAGGTTAGCGGGCCTGACATGGGATCATCGTGTGTGAATGCCCCTCTTAGAATCCTGTCATGAAAAGAACAATCAGGAATCCACTGTCTGCAATAATTAATCAGTCCCAAAAAAGCCATAAGGGCGTGCTTAGTGGCTGGGCGTTTGGTGTCTAAAATGATTTGTATGCGTTCAGGAGACAGCACTTTCTGTCCCTGTGACAAAACATGCCCCAAGTAGTTAACCTGTTCTTTACAAAATTGCATTTTCTGTTTTGATACCTTGAAACCACACTTAGCCAGCCGCTGTAGGAGTGCCAACGTGGCCTGCCTGCAAGTTTAACTTTCAATGTGTTTCGATCGGTTAAGTGGTATCTCAGAACATCGTAGTGATCTACATGACAGTTATTCATGAAAGTGGACAAAAACATCGGGTTTGGTTCGCCCTCATTTAAATCCATTTCCCCTACACTGGTCCACACGTCGCTAAATCGCTGGAAAAAACGAGACGGGGTTTCACCCTTTTCCTGTTTACAGTTAGTCACTTGTGATAGATCGCGATTTGCCGCTTTCAAATTCAGTAAATATTTTTTAAGCTGTTTATCTAGGTCTTTCAGCATATTCGCGGTATCATCTCTCCATTTAAATGTGGTAACCGTTTTAGTTCGCCCGGTTCGCCTAGTTTGAACTGCAGGATAAATCTGTAATCCGCGCCTGTCAATTGACAATGGCGTGATGCTTTGATAAGCATATCAACGAATTGGACGGGTTTCGATGGCGACGGCAACATGTCTATTATGTCTTTCAGCGCGCTGACAGAAGGCGGTGTGATATCAACTTTATTACCTCTTAGCGCCCATACAGCAGCCACATTTAATTTTGGTGGGTCAATTTCAGATCCTGAATCAGGACCTGCATCGTCATCATATTCACCGTCTGTATCATCATCATTTTTACTCGCTTTTATGGGTTCTTTCTCTTTGTCGCGAATTATGGACGGTGCGCTTAGTGCGCTCGGTGCGCTCGGTTTAGAGACACACGCGGTATTTATGCTCGGTTGCACATATGGCGGTGGCGGGCATTTTCCCGGCTTGTAGGCAGGATACTCAGTCAATGTTGTCAGTTTTTTTCCCTTCAAGGGTTTTGGTACAGTTTTTAATACTGCTTTAGGAACATATGCGCCAGTTTTACTGCGCCATATGTCGGCCATTCTGTACCACACATCATACCCTGCGCGCATATATGTAAAATCCCAATTTGGATCGCCTTGGTTACCATATGTCAAATCATAAGCGGTCTGTAAAAACCCTGGGTCAAATGTTCCCTCTCGCGGATAAGAACGCCACTGACTGTCCTCTGTCCAACCAGCCAAATTGTCTATATATGGATTAGTGTAATATCCCCACCCACATCGTTCCATCCAAGCTTTTGGAGTTTCACTCGGGTCTGGTTTGGGATATGATTGCCCCATTACAAAAATGGCCAGGCACCGACACACACAGTCTTAAAATTACGTTTGCGCAAAAAACTGCAATTTTTTCCCGATCTATTGATCTATCCAGAACAGGTAGTGAATCTTAATTTTCTCTTACCTGTCTGGATAGATCCCGGAACGAGCCCCCAGAACACTGTTGGAAATTCTCTTCAGCGTCTTTGTGTGTGTCGATCTCTGCTCATCAAAGTCTGGTACCAGGGAGTGCAAGTAAATGAACCAAAACGAAGTCAATCAGTAATGGTTTATTCAGAATGCAGCTCAGCTCAGTACAGAATGCATGCAGTATATATAGTGCCCCAAAAGGAAAAAGGGCACACAGAAGAATGAGAAAAACAACTCCATATGAGGCACATGAAATGATACTCAGTTATTTCTTGTTGCAAATTCTAGAACAGAACAGTCCTCAGCTCAATGTCAAGAGGAGCTAGATAAAGGAACAATAGTGGATGTGTGATTTCACTCGTACACACACAGAAGCTTGCTTAACCAATTTCTGCAGAGTCACTGTAAGGGCACAGTTTACTTTTATAACATATAAAACAACAATTTTGAGTGTCGCATGATTGTTGGTGCCAGACGGGCCGGTCTGAGTATTTCACAATCTGCTCAGTTACTGAGATTTTCATGCACAGCCATTTCTAGGGTTTACAAAGATCTGTCCATCATGCCTTGTTACCACTGTACAGGCTGCTGGTGGTGGTGGTGTAATGGTGTGGAGGATGTTTTCTTGGCACACTTTAGGCCCCTTAGTGCCTCTAAATTGGGCATAAATAGAAAACAAATTTATTCCTGTGATTAATACTGTGTATTTTCAGCATCGTTACCACAGTCTTCAGTGTCACACGATCTTCACAAATCATTCTGGTATGGTGATTTGTCAATGTCGGAAACTGTTTTACTGCTTAATTGTATAACATAATACTTTTTTTTCAGAATTCTTTGAAGTGACAGAAATAATTATCACAGAAAGAAATTGTTTTAAAGTTTATTAAAATTGAATACAATTGAACACAATACAGTATTACCTTTTTTTCTCCTGTATTTTTGATCACATAAATGCAGGCTTGGTGAGCATAAGAGACTTTCAAAAACGTTAAATCATAAACCCCAAAGAAACTGTTGGAAATCTCAAAAGTGAAGCCCAGGAGACTTGGTTGTGTTTTCAGCAGGATTCTTTACTGAGAAAGTGCGGTTTGGTTCGAAACCTCTGGCAGAAACCTCTTGTTGGTGACTTTTCTTAACAGAATCATTCATCTGCTATCATCTTAACATGAAATTCTACTTGCAATTCACTTCACCTTGGTTTTCATGTTGTGTTATATCTGGACGGAGGATCAGCAGATCTTAAACATATCCTTAAATTTGTAATCCCACAAAATCTGGTCAAAACATCTATATTATGCTCAACATTTTATTTATCGTATTTATGGAGTCTATAAATGATAATTTGCAGTTTAATACAATGCTAAGACATCTCAGTCGATTTCACTTCTCAGTAAAGCAGTATATTTCGGGAAAAGTTAAGTTGATACAATATCATGTTTCCTATTGTAAATTCTTCCCGCTTTATTCCTCACCGTGTCTCAAAATGATGTAAAGTGCATGAATCCGACTAAATTGTTTCTGTTCATTTTCCGACATGTTTCAGAATGAACTTCACTGAGAGAGAGACGGCGGAGCGTCCCGTTTCGTTTTCTTTTTTATTGTAAGCACTAAACTAATCTTCTTTTGTGATTTTTGTCTTTTCAGGATGCATGTCAAAAATTACTGAAAAACCTCCATAAATACCACAAAAATTACTATCCAGTTCTGCAGTGTCTGCACTCTTTGACATCAGTCCTGCCCAAGTTTCCTCTCGGGAAGCATGTAAGTACTTTTAGCAACTTTTTCTTTTATTGACAGTGTCCTTAGAACACAGTACTAGTAACTAGTTAACTAATAATACTGTGCCAAATGAAGTGATCAAGTAATCATTTACTTCTGAGATTCACGTCATGAGTTTCATGCTCAGTGACACGTATGTGTTGATATTGATGCTTGTTTTGGGTCATTGTTCAAGGCCGTCATGTTGTTTTTTTCTTTTTAATCTGTTGGTATTTGAAAGAATCCATGGTCCTATGAATCTGAACAAAATGTCCAGGACCTTCATGCAAAAATTTGGCTCACAACATTAAAGATCCAGCAGTAAATTTGACACTGACCCCCTTTTTTTTACTACTTTATTTATACCTGTTTGCACCAAAGCCATTTGGTTTGCTGCCAAAAGTTCTCTTTTAGTTTCATCTGACCACAGAAGCCAGTCCCGGTTGAAGCTTGTCGTGTCTGACAGTGGAATATGCTGTTTGTTTGTGAACGAGCAAGGAGGGTTTTTCCTGAAACCCTCAAAACAGCATGTGACATGGAGGCTGTCTGAAATAATTACAGTGGAGTTCACTTATCTTGAGTCACGGTTAACTCGCCAATCCTATTATGTCAACGTTTTTGAAGTGGAACCGCCAAACTCCCTATTTGTCTTAGTATTTTCTCATCGGTTATGTCGATTCTTTTACGTTGCCGAATTCTGGTATCTCGAGCACAAAACGGGGACAAATTCGTCACTTCACATGGTTATCTCGTGACTAATGATCGTACAGTCACTGCGCATGCTCCGAGCTCGCTGCACGTCATGCCATGACCATTTTTGGTCTTTCTGGCCGCTTGTCATTTTGTCAGATTGTGATGTTACAGCGGAAGGACGCATTAGTTTGTCATGTCATAAAGGCCGTATTTTGTGTAATTGTTGATTTTATGTTATGTAATTGTGACCTCGAGCACTTTTGTGATATACACAATGTTTCGTTGATTATTTTTCTTCTTTGAAATTGTTTTATTTACTCTCTTTCTTTCACAGCGCATCGTGTATTGCTGCGTGCGTGTTTTCATTGTTTCAGAGTCCTCAAACTTATTGGATTGGATTGGATTACTGGACTAACTCAATTGGATTACTGGACTAACTCAAATAAGTTTGAGGACTCTGAAACAATGAAAACAGCGCGCGCAGCAATACACGATGCGCTGTGAAAGATGATGGGACGAATGCTGGTGTTCAAGAATGATTACGAATTACTCAACGCAGATTACACTGACATCAACAAAGACGTCGTTACTGATAGAAGCTTAGAAGCATTTGTTTTCAAGCAGACCGTTAAAGGCAAAACTCAACAAACCATTAGACGTAGTAACCGCGTGCATTACTCTTCAGAACTGTGTCCGAGCGAAATGAGCGTGAGTGAAATTGTTTGCAATGTTGGAGAATATAATTAAAGGTTTGTATCAAGAATCAAAGGTGTTTTTTATTGTATACTGGTAAATCTTCAAAGTCAGCCCCGACTGTCCAGATGCCCAGATGACAAGCTTTATAGATGGGTTTCACACTTTTCTCAAACATGTAAAGAGCGTAAGTACGAACCAGGAAAAAGAAATACTCTGACAAACATCACAAATAAAAGAAGGAAAATAGAAACAGTAGATTATGCTCTATAACAGTCAGCGGTAGAGCGGCATCTCTCTCCTCACTCAAATCACACTCTCCCCGCGCACACACACCAGAACAGCTCACACAGAACTACATACACCGTTTTAAAGGTATATTCCCAACATAAACAAAGTAGCCATTACAATCTCTGCTGTTATTTGGTGCACATATGCCTTTTGTTGTTAGCAAACATATACAGTGTATGTACATTTTTATAGCATGCCATTCATCAATTCATCAAACAAATCACCATATTGGCTCTTGTTTATCTCGATAAACGGTTATCTCCACGCTTTTTTGCAACCCCCGAGGCCGTCGACATAACCCAACTCCACTGTATGTATATATATGTGTGTTTATGTATGTATTTTTTGGCTTACTGACCCCAAGATTCCACTAATCTCTGCAATTTTCTGGCTGTTATCCTTGGTGAGTCTCTGACCACTCAAACCTAACTTCTCATTGTACGTTGAGACGATTTAGATAATTGTTGCCCTGATGGTAGAATCAGTTTTCAGTGCATTAGCTGTTTTCTTACAGACACTTTCTATTTTAAGTTCAGCTGTTTTTCTGCACTTCAGAGCTATATTCTTTGGTTTTAATTTGGCCTTTTGTTTACTTTTGTGAAACAAGATGTCAAGGGTGGACAATTTCACGTTCCTAAAAAATGGAAATATGAATGGGAAGATGCATCACAAATATTTACTCTGGCCAATTTTCTTTTAGCTGAATTAAGAACTAAAGTCAGTGGATAGTGTTTGCTGTTCCTCACTTGTAAGTGTTACTCTGTGCCTATAGCTACGGGAACTCCACGTGTCCTGCCTTGAGAGGAATTTGTGGGAGACGGAGGAATATGACTCAGCCATGCAACTTCTGAGGTAACCCAGTCTACTAACCAGTCAGAAATTACCCTTTGTCTTTTTGCTTATTTTTTATTTTGGATGTAATTATAGTCTGAAGAGGTTAAAATCAGAATCTGAGGGTTTTTCTTTCTTCATGTTATTTTACATTTTGTTTAATGTTGGTGTCCTGAGTTGACGTCATTCTCCGCTTGTTTTTTCAATGATGTACTGCTTGAAACCTATCCGAGAATATGGGAATTCATGTGCTTTTTTCATGGATTGTGTCCAATCTGTGCTATGCAGGTGGAAAACATCAGAATTGGGTCACTTGATATAATGTAAATGCAGTCTAAGTGCTTCTGCCTTTTTTGGATGTCTCCCACATCTAACACACCTGATTCAGCTGATCAGTTCATTAGGAGAGATCGCAGGACGTGACCTGGGCCATATGTGATGAGGGAGACATACAAATTGATTCATTTGAAAGTCTTATCTTCTGGCGATTTTCAAAAATCGATACCTGGGCCGTGGTCAGGTTTTCTTTCTTTCTCTTTAGCTGGTCACATACCTAAACAATCCGATCAGTCAAGGGGCATTTAAGTGTTTAAATGCCCCACTTTGCACTTAAAGTGTTTAAGTGCAAAGTATGCACTCAAGAGTCTCACATACTTTGGCCAGAGTTCATTTTGGAAGAATCCACCACCCGCTAAATATTTTTTGCTGGACTGTAATACTTCTACCACCTTAAGAAACTTGTTTTATTCTGTTGATACTTTTGAAAAAGTTTAACCAAGTGAATCAGAATTTAGTCTTTTTTAGAAAAGCAATCAACTTTTTATTTCTGAGTAACTAAACCTGCTCTTGTTATGACCATCGCCATAGAAATGGAATTGAATTAAAAAAGGATAGAAAAAAACCTCCCCAAAGATGTGGCTTTTGTTTTTCTTCAGGATACACCTCATATGTATGTGTACATATACATATATTTTCTTGTAGTTGTTTTTAGTTTTGATTCCTGTATTTATTGCTTCCATTGCTCTTGATTATTTCTCCCCAGGATTTTAGCAAAAGATGAGTTAATTGCAGCTTTAAAGAAGTGTGCTGAAATTCTTAAATCTGCCAATGTCAAAAGAATGCGGATTGTGCTGCAACAAGTGGAGGATTTTATTGGCGGGTTGGAAGCGCTGGAGGGTAAGTCAGTGTTGTTTGCATTCAAGTTTCAAATTTAATTTATAGAAACAAATCGACTTGCACTTCCATTCAAGAGATTACACTGGCCACTTCTAGAGAAGAGTTTGAAATGCCTTTGCGAAACAAGCCGATGTAAATAAATGTAGTAAATTAATTTCAATATTTTCAGAATGACCCAATCATTTGCAGTGCTTTGCAAACATTGATCTAGCATTTTGAATAAAGCCCCATTCACACGAAAGACAACTGCTTGTTTTAATAGTCATTCTAATTCTTTGAGAATAGAAGTCGATAATGTCACTGACAAACTGTATCACTACAATTATTAAATTAAATTTATTCCAGCTGATAAAGATGATAAAAACATTGACAATCCAACGGCAGAAAACATCACTGCAGTTCACACTATAAAAAAAACTAATGAAAGATGCTTTCTTGTGGCTCAAACAGTAGAGAGAGGTGCTTGCAACGCCTCGGCTATGGGTTCGATTCCTAGGGAAAGAAAAATCTGATTAGTATGTCAGTTTTTCTTGTTGGTCACTTTGGATAAAAGCGTCTGCCAAATGAGTGAATGTTGATGTGTAAACAATGTTATCATCTGTTGGTGCTAATATTGTTGCTTTCAGTACTTTTGTTTATTGTTTTCGTTCTTGGTGTGAATGGGCCTAAATCGTTATATATAAAAACAAAAATCTTATTAGACCAATCTACAGTTTTATGTAACTGACTTATGGTTATGACCAGTTAGACCAGGGGTGGGTAAACTATTTGTCTCGCGGGCCACATTGGTTTCTTAAATTTGACAGAGGGGCCGGGCCAGAATAGAAGGATGGTGTGTTTGTGTGAACTATTATTAACGGAATATAAAAACCATTACATGAAAACATTTTGTTGTTGACGGGTGTGGGGAAGCGCGATACTCGATTGTTGACGTGGAGGGGCTGAGCGCGATACTCGATTGTTGACGTGGAGGGGCTGAGCGCGATACTCGATTGTTGACGTGGAGGGGGAGGGGCTGAGCGCGATACACGATTGTTGACAGGGGAGCGCGATACACCACTTCAGCACCACTGCAGCTTACAGCAGCGAAAGAGTGACACGGACGTTACAGAGAAATGTAAAATGAAGGACGTTTAATTATAATAAAAATTTATTTCATAATATAACTTCAAGTTCGGCGGGCCGGATTAAAAAGCCCAACGGGCCGTAGTTTGCCCACCCCTGAGTTAGACTGAGATCAGAAGAATTTGTAAGACTTGACTTGGGGTCGAGGACAAGCTGTCATCGTTTTCAAAGAATTGAATGTACCGTGAGATACGAGCATAATCCGTTCCAGGACGAGTTCGTAACTCGAGTTGCTCGTATCGCAAATCATCTTTTTCCATAAGAAATAACAGAACCTCTAAGAACCGTTCCGGCCCTCTAAAAAACTCCCTTATTAGTGCTAATAACACCGGAAAAAAAAACATGTTTTTAATTGCTATAGAGACACACACACACACACAGAAAATTATAGTATATAAGGATTCCTGTGATTTATAAAATGTGGTTTTAATTATGACCCTTGAGTCAGACGATACAGTAGCGGCTAATGACGGCATGTGCGGAGGAGGGAGGGATTACGTAGATAACCCAAACACAATACGGAAGTCTAGTGTTTCTTCCCATATATTGGATAAACTACACACACAATAATATTTCCCTCAGAACCTCATATTTATTATTATTGATCACTCATAACTCGTGCTGCTCCCAGCTTAATAATCATGAATCGCTTGTCGCCCCCGGTAACCCCCGCTGTAAAACAAGGTGGACCTCTAGTGGAGATCATATGCAGTTACCCCATAAATGTATATAACACACACCACAGGAAGACTCACGGGAGATGCTTACGGAAGTCAACGAACGCGTGAAGTGAAGGAGTGAGGCGCGTGGGCTCTGAGTGCTTCAACACCTCTAGCGTCTGTAAACTGCTCGTAATCTCAGAATGTTTTATTTATTTGTCCAGGAAAATCTCATTGAGATCTCATAATCCCTTCTTCCAGTCAGACCTGGTCAGAAACGGCAGCACTCATGGTTTCAGACAAATAATAAAAAACGTAAACAATCCAACATATCAAATAGGTTAAAGTTAAGAAAAGCACTTACAAGACTCTTTGAACGCAGAATACATTTAAAAGTGGCAAAGACACTTTGTAAGTCATTCCAAAGCTCTAGTGGCATAAAAAGAAAAAGCATGCTTTACAAATTCAGAAAATACCCGTGGGACTTTTAAAGATGCAGCTGTGATCTAGCACCATAACCATTAGTATTAAAAGTAAAAAAAAGTTGTACTATAAGTTGGAATACTCGTATGTCAGGACACTCGTATCTCATGGTATTAATGTATAAAAAATTCAATCACTAGATGTTCAATAACTGCATTGCTTTGCCTGTCAGGTGTCACTTCAGAAGATTCGTCTGGGGATGGTGTGATCTTAGAGAAGAACCGAAGAACCGATCTCTTTCAGCTTCAAAAGGCAAAGTATTTATTGTCTGATTTATTTGGAATTTAAATACAAAGTTTATGGTTTTAATTCATCTGTTTTTTGGGAGTTTGCACTTTGAAATCTTGAGGTTTGCTGGGTGTCTGGAACATGTAGGGAGTTTTCTGTTTTTGTTTGAGAAGGTGTCGTGTACGTGACCACTAACTTAACTAATGATTCTACAACTAAATTAATTAATCTAAACTTAAGCATTACAATGACTTCTTCTTCTAGAGCTGCTGTACAGCCAAAACAATCTTTATTACATTCATTTCCTGTTATCTCTATAAAATTGCTTTGAAACAATCTCTATTGTAAAAAGCGCTGCATCTTTTGACGTCTGCCGAGTGCATGAATCTGAACTTCTGAAATATGGTTTTCTGACACATAAAATGATTCACTACACACAATAAATGTAAATAAGCAAAATGCACAGGGAAAGAAAACACTTTCCCAGGACCAACCCCCACACTACATTTCCCATGATTCCTGGCAAATGGTATAAAAGCAACCAGGAAATTGGCGCACCCCTTTGACAACAGGCCCTTTCCTGCAGCCATGGAACCGGATGGAAATATGGGTGAGACACAAAATCAAACAATAACAATAAAGAAAACAATAAAGAAAACATGTTAAACCCCTAACTTGTGTAACTCTTGTATTACTCCCTCCCTAGCGTGCACTCTAGTCCCGGGGTTAGTGATGCTGTACTCTTAGATAGAATAAATGCGCATCAAGAGACAGCACCACTTCAACACAGTTCAGGGCAACAAACATATGAAAAAAAACAATAAACTTAGCATAACACTACACATTAAGAGTATATACACTGGCCCTGTTGCAAAGTGTGGCCTTCACAGTCTCTGACCGTAAACCACAGTAAAGAACCGCATGTATGAGATCTGTGTATTAAAGTGACAGCTGTGTAATATAAAGAACCTGCTGCTATACATGCTGTTAATATCAATCAAACAAGAAAAGAAATGCTGCTCTCGACTGAATAACTTTATTAGCTTTAATAAGAATACATTTCTTTCTTGAATGCTGCGGTTAAGTGCTCTGGCGAGGAGATGAACATGGTGGACCGTGTTCAGCAGACTGCAGTTGTGGACCCAAGCATGTGATGTCACATGGGAGTATAAAATATAAAACACAGCATAACAATTGCATAATGTCCTCTTTTAGTCCAGTTGATGTTATGGGGGACTTTTTTTTCCCCCCTATTTTTTCCAAATGTGCTGTTAATCTGCTTACAAACAGATTATTAGGATCCGTGTGAAACGGCTACTGTTGCACACATGGTTAAGGCTGGAATTCACTTTCCCCCAAATTGTTGCATACGTTTTTGCCCTGATTTGTTGACTGGATGAGTTGATTCCAGTTGCTGAAAGTAAGGGCCAGTCTTTACGTTTTACAGATAATCATACAGTGAATGATAGGCACAGGATCCGACATTTGTGATTTTGTCCTCACTAGATGTGTGTATATTATGTTACCGTTAACCACGTCAGCTGCCGTGTTACACTCCAGAGTCTGGTTTCTCCCAAGGTTTTTTCTCCATTCTGTTCTTCATTCATTCTGTCTCCTGCTGGAGTTTTGGTTCTTGCCGCTGTCGCCTATGGTTGCTTAGTTGGGGACACTTAACACTTAATACTCATCAATAGTATTGATTGTCCTGCTCTTCTAGAGTTGAAAACAAAATTTGTTGCATAATTTTCCTGTTACCTCTGTAAAGCTGCTGCGGTGTAAGTAAAGTTGACGTGGTGAATCAGCACAGAAGATGTGAAGCCAGTCAAAATAGAAGCCAGTCGTGGCCTAATGGTGCGAGTCAGAGTGGTAACCTGAAGGTTGCGGGTTTGATTTTCAGTGCCAATAGGAAATGACTGAGCAAGACACCGAACTCCCAATCGCTCCCTGGGTGCCAAAGCAGAAATACCACTTTAACTTTGGTTTTTCACTATCAGTAGACTCTGCTGATGCTAACGAATTAAAGAATAAAAAAAAATGCTGTAACATTTTGTCAGCTTACTGATAAAATACTTCATACCTTTTTTTTCCTGGATTACCAATCATGATGTTTATGAATACCTTATATATTATTATTATTATTATTATACCTTATAGCTGTATATTGAATAGCGACTAACTAGAAATGTCTAGCAACAACCAGCAACGCTATGTCTAAACTCAATATACTTGAGTTGCTTTTGTCGACACTGGATGCGGCCCACTGCGTCGTCACCTTATTTCTGATGTACTTTGTGATTGCTACATTCACAAGAAAAAAAAAATGTATTTCCGTTTTGACATCTTGTGTAGACGGCCTCAATAATTTGCATCAAGAATTGTGACAATTTGCTGCTATATGACTACTTGCATATGGTATCATGGAAACGAAGGACAAAGGACTGGTCCTCAGAGTGTACTATAAATCAAGTACTTTGGTTTCAGCTTTGGAAAATCCTATTGCTGAATTTAAAATGAACAATTCACATGTTTGTGTGCAGACGCTGCTCGAAAAAGAGTCCCGAAGAACAAAGAGAATGAATCCCTATGAAGTGCTCCGAAGTCAGGTGATGGAGTTCATCGACAGCCTTGTGAGGTGAGGGGTCTATAACCGTGATGGGGGAATGCACTGCATTATACTATTGTGTTACTCCCTCAAGAAGTAATTAATGCAAGGTACTTTTTACTTTTACACGTGTTACTTTTTCTCTTATCTCGGCTTGTTTGTTTGATTTGTTTTTTTAATAATAAAAAAAGTTCAGACTCATGCAAGTGTAGTAGAGCAGTGGTCCCCAACCCCGGGCCGCAGGAATCTAATGGTACCAGACTGCCCAAGGAACATTAAATTATTTCCATTTTATTTACTGTGGTGTATTTCTCTCGGGTTTGTGTGACTTTCCATGGACGAGAGGTGGCGAGGACAAAGCTACAACGCCTCTGCCGATGGCAGCCGCTCAGCTCCAGACGTCACCTAAAGCCGCACCAATACCGCACCGCGCAAGCGCAAAATATGGTGATATTGGGGGGGTTTAGGTGTCGTCTGGAGCTGAGTGGCTGAGCATTGGCGTTGTAGCTTTGGTGGAGAGAAGGTGTGTATCCCTCTTCTCTCTGTTCACCGGTACTTTCTCATGTTTAAAAGTGCTTGGTGTACGTGTATATTGTGTCTGCTCAAATTTAACCCACAAATGAGCAAAAATGAGTACGAAAGAGACGTTTCGTAGAAAGTTACTTGTAGTTACTCCCTGTAAGTTACTTGTAATGCGTTACACCAACACTGGTCAACACCATGAGCATGTACTTGATTTCATGCTTGTCTCACGAAAGGTTTGTGTGTGTGTCTTCAGAGAATACCTGGCTCCAGCAGGAGTCCAGCCTCTCAGTGAAGTGTGTTACTACAGTTCTTCTGGGGTCCTGCGACAGCGGCTCAACGTCGCCCCTCGCACATCCATTCAAACGGCTCTCAGTCATCCTTTCTACTACCTGCAGGTAATGCTGATTCTGACTAATCATTGGAATTCATTCAAGTTCCAAGTGAATACCGTATTTTCTGCACTATAAGGCACACCTAAAAGCCTAACATTTTCTCAAATTGGCTGTGCGCCTAATAATCCGTTGCGCCTTATGTGTGGACCGAACTCCAAAATCTGTAAAAATGTTGTTGTGCGACTTTGGTAAGCGCTTGACTGACTGTCGGACCATTTTCCGCTGACACAGGGACGTAATGCGTACGCTGGCAGCGATAAACCAATCAGAGAACGTTACGTAATACGTACACTTGCCTCCGCCACGCCTCCGGTAGGTTTACTGCTTAGGTAGGCATACTGCTAGGTATAAGAATACGCGTTTCCTGGAGCATATTTGCTTATCAATCAATATTTTTTTCACACGGCAAACACCCAGGATGTGCACGGAAGTTTTGAGTATATAGTACATAGAAATATTGAGTACATAGAAAATGAAATGTGTATACAAAAAACATGTCAGATGGATTGCAACTGTAAACTTCCTGAGCTTTGTCAGGATGAGAGATAAAGACACCAGCAAAACTGTTGATTTCACAGCGCTAAAACCAATCAGAGTACGTACGCTTGCCTCCACCATGCCTCCGGTAGGTTTACTGTTACAGCTGAGCTTATGAACTTTATAGCTTATAAATAACTTTAAAGTCAAGTCACCTTTATTTATATAGCACTTTTTACAATACAGATTGTTTTAAAGCAGCTTTACAGTGGTCACATGAAAACAATAAAAACAAAGTTTGTTTTGGCTGAACAGCAGCTCTAAAAGAGCAGGTGAATCAATAAAATTGAAGAATATTAGTCCAACAAGGGTCATCACAAGGCCCTTTTTTGAGGGCATTTTAACTGTTTTCAAGTTACTTTGTAATTTTCCTACTCTCGCTATTCTTGATACTGAGTGCAATAAATTTGCTATAATTTTTTAGAATATTTTATTGTAAATGCCAAAGCAAAACATGAATAACTTAATTCATTAATTAACTTAATTCTGTATTCATGAATTGACTTGACAGCTCTGTAGAACCAGCTGTATTGTTTGTGGCATGTCTAACCTACTATACATCAATATATTGAATCTGTTTTTGAATCATACCCTAATCCAGTGCTTCTCAATTATTTTCTGTCACGCCCCCCTAGGAAGAGGTAAAAATTTTGCGCGCCCCCCTCCCCCCATTTTGGAACTTTTGCCTTGTTTCCATGGTAACGCGTCATGCTTGTCACGTGACATACCGCAGTCACAAAAAGTGTTGTATAATAGATCCCATTTATTTAGTTTTTTCTTTATTCAAAATAGTCACCAACTTGTTGAAACCTAAAAGAAACCTTATGTGGTTGAAAACACTGAATTGTTGTGATAAATGACAAGCTCTGAGCGCGTCTTTTTTGGATCAGTGCCAGATATCGCGTGAAAACACGTGTGAATTTAGTGGTTGATCACGTGACGTATAAACACCGGTGTGATCATACACGTCAAAGGATGAGGAGACGGTTATCTGAACTTCATATCTGGCAAAAAAAAGCATGTACCCCAGGGTCACGCGCGCCCCCCCTGGCATCGCTCCGGGGGCGCGCCCCACTATTTGAGAACCACTGCCCTAATTGGAGGCTGAATCCCCAATTTTAAGATCCTAGAGGCCAACATACTCGTACGGTATTTTGATTTTCACTTTAAGTCACAAATTGAGTGATGTTTTTGGCGGTCCATCAATTTAGGGAAGGTTCATCCTAAAAGCATGATCCTGATTTTATGTCAAACCTGACTCTTCCTGATGTGGTACATAGAAGATATTTTGAAGAAAAGAAAAACAATAAAATGTTTCTTGGTTTGCAATGTTCTTCAAAATAGCAGTGCTAGTGTGTTCTGTTGTTGCTTCAGAATGAAAGCCTGAAGACGAGTGCCGGCACGATCTCCAGTGCGGCTCCGGATCTCTGCATTGTGTACAAGCTTCATCTGGAGTGTGGGAGACTCATAAACCTGTATGACTGGCTCGAGGTATGATCATGCTAAATCAAAGTGATAGAGGTGGGCTGTCTGTTCTAACAGTGTAGCGAGTACCTGTCACTGTTTGGGCTCAATCTTTCCAGGCGTTTGTAACGGTGACGTCGGCTGCCGGGGACCAGGATGCTGATTCTGAGGAGGGTGGCACGTTCGACAGCCTTAAGCAGTATCCTTTCTTAACAATGAAAGTCCTGTTCTTAATTTAATTCATTTTTATAACGGTTAAAAAGGACTGTTACTGCATTCTGTAATCACGTGTAACATCACGTTTAAGCATGTGACTGTCATTAATGAACATAACGTTAATCGTGCAGCTTCTAAAAAGATCAATGAGAGCACACTTCTGTGCATTGTTCTTAACATAAACAGTGCTCGTTTCATTCAGGCCGTTTCAGAGATGGAATTTCTTGGCTTTGTAAAATCAACAAAACAGAAAACGGACCATGTTGCAAGACTGACTTGGGGAGGTTGTTAAAGAAAATGCACAAAGAACTCAAGATTGAGCTGGCATTTATAAAGTACGTGATGTTTTTGCTCTGAACTGTATTTTGTACTGCCAGCTGTATTACATGTTACTGTTTGTTAATTTACAATTGGAATAAAAACACTTTTAATGTGTCATATTTTAATTAATTGGTTTTCTGAATAATCTGAAACTTTATTACAATATTTGAAAGTGACCAGAATTTACAGAAAGTAGGGGTTGCAATATTAATATAAATATTAAGTAACTTATAACATACATGCACAATACAAATGATCATGAATAAATAATACATTTCCTCAACAGCAGAAGTCATTTCAATAACTAAATTAAGTGTATATTTAAGAATACAACTTGCATTAGGATAGTGAAGACCATAAGTGAGCAGTTGTGTTTATATGCTCAGAATATTATGATGTTCTGATGTATATTAAAGTTTCACATGCTTGGCAATAACAAAATGAACTAATTAAACCATACCAGTTTATGAATACATGTAGTTACGTTGGCCAAAGTTGTTAAAGATAGTGTGTTTTGAGATGTATGATATGAATTATGTCAGATCTTTTTCCACATTTAATGAAATATAAATGATTAAAGCCTAAACGTATCGCTCTGTGTAAGTGTGCACACCCTTTCAGAATAGAGCAGATAACTCTTACGTAACCAATCACATTCAGTATAATCCTTCGGTCTGTTTCTGTAAGTGGTTCTCAGCATTTTCAGCGTCCTACTGCTGAAGCCATGGCCCACAAAGAGCTTAAAAAGGAAGGTTGTGAAGCTGCTCCAATCAGATGTGCCGTGAAGAGCATAATTTACATTTATGCATTTAGTAGACCCTTTTCTTCAAAGCGACTTGCATTGCATTCAAGAAACACATTGGCATTCTAACCATGGTATTTTAAGTCTTTTGTTATACAGATTATTTTGGCTTAAGTAGGGGAGCGCGGGGACAAACGTAACACTTTTTGGTTTTAGCCAAATAATGAACAAAGAAATTTGGTTAGACAAACCATATTTTTATACAAACAACACACAAGCCTCTCCTACAAATGAGCACTGGTTTGATGTTCGTCGGACTTACAGTTTCTGCGCAGTATCACCAAAAGCGCAAGGAGTGAAATGTGACAACTTACCCCGTGAGCGGGGCTCGTTTTAACAGACAGCGGGTTAGTTGTAACACCATGTTATCCAATGGGTGTTCATTGACGTATTTTTATTTCTTAATAAAAGTTTAGTCTTAATGATTATAAGCATAACTTATGAATGGAATATATTTATTTATTTTATTTATTATATTGTTATGCTTTGAACAATGTAATGACATGAAAAAACGTTTTAATAGGTTAATACAATGCAAAATATATGATTATTGATGCAGCCTATTCAATACGGCTTAGTTGTAACACCGTGTTACAACTAACCCCGCGGTGTCGTGTTCACTTCAGGACCGGCTAGCAGTCACTGTGTGTTTTTCACGTCTTTCAAAATGGTACCATCTTTTAGCCAAGAAGATGGTAATCATAACAATATAAGATTGGACTAACATACTTTCACACATTCTTTGAAAATCGAAAAACAACTACTATAACAAAAAATATTTTCATGCTTTCAAAAGAGTTTTTCCTGTGGTTCTCATCCAAATTTCGCTGAAATTTCTCGAAAGATGGCCAGAAGACGTGTGCAAACAGTGTGGTGAAAAGCCCGTTAGCACGTCACATTTAAGCCCGTGCAACTATTTAAAAAATCGCTGTTACTTTTTACCCCGCGTTACGTTGTGCCCCGCGCTCCCCTATTAGGAGACACTTAACATTTTCTTTCTATTACTAATAACGGTAAGTGATGTAAAAAAAAAAACTCAAACTCAACCCAATTCTGTAGCAGAAGACACATTAATAAAGGTAATAAAGGCACCTTAAATACAGTGTAATTCAAAATTTTATTAAATCTGGGGAAAAAATCTGATATGATTTTACTTGGATTCTTTGTTTATCTATATGATATTTGATAGGGATGAGTAATAAGACCAGATGTACTTATAGGATTGTAGCACTGTTTTTTCCTTGTGTTTAATCAGATCTGCTTGAAAGCTGTTATTCTTATATGTCATTTTGGATCTGCAAAATGAACAGAAACAATTGCGTTTGTGATGGGCAGTGAAAACGGTCCCGTGCGGTGTTGCGAGATTGGACTGAAGATTTCCAGCCCAACTACAGCATAAAACCCACCCATTAAAAAATACCCGCCCAAGACCAAAGTTGGGGGGGGGGGGAGTTGTTATAGTTTGTTTTAATGAAATTTATATGCATTTATATGAAATTTGGGCGGGTTTTTATGCATCAAAAGGTAAACCTGCGATATAGCGTCGGTAATTACCTACTAGCACCAACAGGGGGAAACCTCCGCTATAGCGTCTGTACGTAATAACATTAAAATAGATCCAAAACAGCTTTAATAACATGAATAGACACCGAAAAAGCTGTTGTTAACACAGTTTCAAGTTTATTTAAAGCACCATTCACCAATCACGGATAATTATCCACAAGCATACTCGGGAAGACCGGAAACATGTCTGTGCGCCGAAACTGGTTACGATGGGCAAATACTTGCAGAAATGACGGAAACAATGCATGACTAGTTCCGTTATCTGGTACAATAGTCATTAACGCTCGTGGTCTACCTCCCATTGTGGATTTAAATGATTTCAATGTCATTTGTGGTAGTGGGTGCCGTCTAATTACCGACGTTATAGCGGAGGTTTACCCATCAAAATCCAGCCCAATGTTTATCAACCAGCACAATGCATTTTTTTCCGCTCGGACGTGACCAAAAGGAGCCCAATCTGGCAACACTGGTCCCTTGTCGAACTGGCGCCGGAAATCCCCGCCCCTCGTCGATGTGATTGGTTAGTTCGCTGAGCATAGACAGCGCATTGGATAAAGCAATGATCACGTGACGGCCTCCCGGAAGAGCGGTGCTGGTGAGGAAAACGTGCTTCTGCTCGTGTTGTGTTTCGATTTAAAACAGCGTTAAATCAGCTTGTTCTAGTTGAAGAGAGAAGCAGCTCCAATATGTTGCTGAGTAAGAATTCAGATGTCAAACATAGCGTGTGTTGTCTGGTTTCTCAGCGAAGTCGCTATTACTCGATAACCTCCGTTGATGAGTTATGTAGAGTTCTGTTTAATTAACCACACGTTTTCATAAATTGTGTCAATCCAGAATTGTGACGTATATTATGTTACCGTTACCCACGTCAGGTGCTGCGTTAGACCGAGGGTTCGACTGAGAGTCGCTGCAGTGACGCGCGTTCACCGCGAGGTGTCGCCCGAGCGCAGCGTCACGAGGCTGTCATCTTCATCATCATTAATATACTCACACTTAAAGAGCATCACAGTGGATTCAACTGTTACATTCGTAACGGCATCAAGGGGGGAGAAAAACATTTAAAGAGAAGAAAACTGTACAGGATAATTCACAAGAAATTAACAAGAAAAGAATTCCAAAATTATATCTGTATATCTGGTTTGCTTCTCAATTACTCACATCTTTTAGGGCCTTTGATGTCATGCATAAGTTCACTTAAAAAATGATAATTTACACAATGAATGGACAAATAATAAACCTAACATCATATTAGTTTCTAAAGTTATTATATGAGGTGAACAACTATATACTTTTATTATAGGAGCTATTTGTATAATTATTAAATGACCAAATTTACATTACATTTTACATTTGGCAGACGCTTTTATCCAAAGCAACTAACATTGCATTCTAGGAACACATTGAATCAGTTCTTGCTTTCCCTGGGGTTGAACCCATGACCTTGGCGTTGCAAGCACCAATGCTCTACTGATTGAGCTGCAGGAAATTTAGTTCTTTATGGTCACTGATGTACAGTAGTTAAAACTGTACATGTTTAAAAATTAGCCAGTCAGTGGCAATCCAAAATCATTGGATACATCCACATTCATGGAATAAATGTTTTTTGATTCTTCCTCTAAGTCACAGTAGATGCATGTTTCTGAATGATCGGGACACTGCTCGTCTCAGTGGGTGTTCGGTCGTAACAGACATGAGGACGTGACGCTGCAGGGTTTCCTCTGACGGTACTGAGGATAAGCTCTTCTGGGAGCTGGGTTCAGCACGGTTCTGAGACTACACTGAAAACCTGCCATTCATTTCATATATTGAACATTTACACAAGATTTTTAAGAATCAAGATGGGCAAATTTGTTCCAGGAAATGTTAAATGAAGGAAGGAAATTGCACAAAACGATTAGGATGCTCTCTGGAACATTCTCAAATCACTCTAAAATGAAGGAAGTCTGAAAATCATGTTAGTTGTCTAATTTAACCTACATTTTGCAGAATCGACTGCACTGTAATTGAGGTGAGGCGTGTGTTTTCCACTGAGCTGAGGTCTGATGGCAGCTACACAGAGACTGGCCTGTTTTCGGTTGCCCCCCCTGCCTACCATAGGGGAGATTATCAAACTCTATAACCTGAGAGCCGAGAAACAGCTTTCTCAGAACTTCCTCCTCGACATGCGGCTCACAGGTGACGAGACGTGATGCATTTCAGTGAAACGGATAACTCTTTACATGCATGCTAAATGTGAACGTTGAACACAATGGATTGTGTTTCAGATAAGATTGTCCGGCAGGCGGGAAACCTGAAGGATGCGCATGTGTGCGAGGTCGGGCCTGGACCCGGCGGTCTCACCAGGTCTATCCTGAAAGCTGGAGCCGCAGACGTCCTAGTGGTGGAGAAGGACTCTCGCTTCATGCCAGGTTTACAGGTTTGCACATTTATATATTTGATAGAGCGATAACTTGGTCTCCTTTTCAAAAATCGGTCACTAGCCCAGTTACATTTCAAATGTAATTTGTTTTGAGCAGTGTTGTTTAATGTTGTGCTATCCTTAACTTTTACGACATAAAGTGGCTGCCCTGCTCAGTAGATTTTGGTAACAACCGTGTTCATTCATATTTTGAAGAATGTTTCAAGTGAATCATTTACATCCACATCTACATCTTTTGAAATTGTATTGTGTGAAAATTTGCCAAATTTCGTTATGGGATACAAAACAAAGGTTTTCATACACGAAGGCTTTGTTTTGTCCTCCCGCAGATGGTTGTCCGTCACAGTAAGACCCAAAGTGTAGTGTTTTTCAGAAATATATTTTTAGTAGCCTTTTGCACAGTGAGTGCAAACAGTGGTGGAAACCATAATGGTGTGGCTGGCAGACTTACTGAGGCGATTGAATGCTACTGATTCTAGCAGTCTAGAGTCCAGTCTCCAGGAGTAAGGCTTGATTTTTTTTTTTTCACTGATACAGTTTTGTACTTCATAATGATACCTGTCAGTGTAGATGCAGCCGGATCACACTAAAGCAAATGCGTTTAGTAGTTACCAGTGCCATTGTGAAGTATTTGAGTCTTCTTTTGTTTTTTCAGCTTTTGTCTGAGGCTGCCCCTGGAAGAATGAGGATAGCACATGGAGATATTCTCACGTACAGACTGGAAAGAGGGTTCCCAGCTCACATAGCCAAGACATGGGAAGATGGTAAACATTACAGAGATGTTTGTTTATATATATATGTATATATGTAAATGTGTGTGTGTTTATTGTTATTTATTTCATGTATATATCTTTAAAAAAAAATGAAGACCAAGTCAGTTAAACTCCAGGGACATCAATCTGTCCACTTAGGAAGCAGAAGTGATTGTGAATCAGTTTCATTTGCTTTGGTGGAAATGAAAGTGAAACAGATGCACTGGAGAAGAAACAGCAAAATAACCCCCAAAAACAAAATGATTTTGCAGGTCACAACCATAGACAATTCTTCTCTTCTTACTCTTCCTGACTGATTCGTCTTCAGTTAGAGATCGTGTCTCTGTCTCTATGAGGCAGTCCTGAAACCAGATCCAGTTACACAGGCAGTCCTGCTCCTCCAGGATGACGCATCCATACAGTTTCAATAGCATGAGCAGATACTGGGAGACAGCCGTTACACGAGGAGAGATGGACAGGGGCGTAGAAGGGCAACAACTGGGATCTGCTCCTTTATAAGAGGA
This sequence comes from Rhodeus uyekii, assembly GCA_037043235.1. Classification (NCBI taxonomy): domain Eukaryota; kingdom Metazoa; phylum Chordata; class Actinopteri; order Cypriniformes; family Acheilognathidae; genus Rhodeus; species Rhodeus uyekii. The sequence continues at coordinate 1,072,577 of JAWRVZ010000186.1, read as the reverse complement.
GGAACAGGAGGAGCTGCCAGGAACTGGAACTGGTGTGCATGTTTCTGACCAACCTGTCAGAAACAGACTTCATGAGGGCTTGACGTCCTCTAGTGGATCCTGTGCTCACAGCTCAGCACCGGCAGCTGGATTGGCATTTACCAGAGAAAGCCAGAAGTCCACCGTTGGCCCCCGTTCTCCTCTCGGATGAGTGCAGGTTCACACTGAGCTCATCCCACATGTTTTCCATGGGTTTCGGTCAGTGGAGAGAGATTGCCTTGACACCTGTGGTCTGTTTAACCTTTTTTTTTTTTTTTTTTTTTTATTGCTTTTCTGGACCTTTGAATGGGACCTGTTATTCTTGGCAAACTGCAGGTCGCCTCATATTTATAACCCTGTGAAACAGGAAGTCATGTCTTGCTACTTCCTATGCTTTCCTAACCACACATTGAAAACATCACTTAGATTTTAATCTTAAGACTTTCTAAGGGTGAAATGTAGTTTAGAGAAAGAATAATAATTACTTTCCAATACTTGTGGAAGATGCTCTTTGTATATATTAAATATTAAGAGAATTTGTTGGAGTCTGTACACCATGTCTGAAATGTTATTTGAGTCTGTTTGAAATGATAATCAATAATCAGAGAAGATATGCTTTCATTTTTGCTTCCAAATGCTGCAGCTGAACTGTTTTTAACTCTTGTTTCACACCATTGTTCAAGTGTGCTTTTTCTGCCAGTTATTGTTGAATTTGGTCCAAGCGTTACACCCAGTCCTTCCAAGCGTTACACCCAGACCTTTTACATTGTGTTCAGCACCGTATTACAACAGCCACCTTATTTCTTGCACAAAAACGAGTTATTTTGTGAGGTTATGCATTTACATCAGGATGCTCTTTGGTTCATTAAGGGCCAGCTTATCAAAGCTCACGCATGCTCGTCTGCCTATGATGATCTTGATGTATAAGTGTCTGTAAAGAGCTTTAATGTGAGTTTGTGTGTTTCAGTGCCCCCCGACCTGCACATCATTGGGAACCTGCCCTTTAGTGTGTCGACTCCACTCATCATAAAGTGGCTGGAACAGATGTCCAACAGAGCGGGCTCCTTTACGTTCGGACGGACACGGCTAACACTGACCTTCCAGAAAGAGGTGGCTGAAGTAAGCTGTGCACTGTTATCCTAGTGTTGTTCTGTTTGGAGACGAAAATGACTTGCTGTCCCACAGCCAGTAGTGTTTGGTGCGTGAAACTGATCAATCTCGCCTCTCTGTCCATCATGTTAGAACACTTTTACGGTGTCCAGCATCACATATTTCATCAGTATTTGAATTACAGTTTATGGAGACATTAGAAGGAACGGAAGTGTTAGGCCATCTGTGGATCAACTGTTGGATGAAAACTGTGCATTCAGTCACCCTAATAAAAATGTGTTTTTCATTATCCACTATGTACGATTGCAGAAAGCTAAACACTGATCGAGCTTTCGTGTGAAAGTGAATCATAAAGGGGTTTGTTTGTTTAAAGATCTGATCATGTATGAGGAGACGAGGTGTTTTTACTCCACAGACACACTATTGATACAAATCATTCTGCTAAAATAAAGTTTAAAAATGTATAAATAAGTTAATACATGTTCAAAACAAAGTTTGCACATTTTTATTTATTTATTTTGATACAGAAAACAATACATTTTCGTCCAATAAATGTACTGTCATTAAAATATTAATTTTAAAGATACAGAAACAAAATAATTTTAAAAAGTAAAGATTCTGAAAGCACTGATGGAGATCCCATAATAATTTAATATAGATTTACAGTAGTAACAATAAATTATATTTTATGTGATTAATATTTATTGATTAATTATCTCTAAGGTGGACACCCAAATTAATACGATTTACTTTTATGCATTTGGCAGACAACATTTTATCCAAAGCGACTTACATTGTATTCATGAAACACGTTTTAATCAGTTCTTGCTTTCCCTGGGAATCGAACCCATGACCTTGGCGTTTCACGCACCAATCCTCTACTGGTTGAGCTACAGGAAAGCTTAAATAAATATGATATGTATCATGTGAATCTAACCATGAATCTAACATGTCATGTGAACACATGTTAAAGTCAGCAGCTGTTCGTTATTAATGGTCCCGACAGCAGGGGTCCTTTTACCCCAAATACCATCCTTTACATATCCTTCAGTTATTCACAAACTGTTGCTTTAAGTGCCTTAAATCATTAAGAAGACCTTCGTCTCAAATTATAGTAAATACCATTTAAAAAAAACATTGAATATTTGCTCAAATTATCACAGAATCATCTTTGTGTTGCCGATCGGGTCAAGGATCAGCTGAATTTCCACCTGCGTCTTGAAGAGTGGATTTAGAGGAGAATAAACACACAGGCACCTTTTCCTCCGTTGTGCCTTTAGCCTGTTCTTTCCTACTGTTCGCGGTATAGTTCGATTACTCTGACGCTGCCGTTATCGACACCTAGTAACCTGTCAGATATGCCAGAGAATATTGCAACTTGGCTGATTTGGTGTTCAGAAGCGTCAGAGAATAATCTGAGCTACAGGTACTCCTGAATGTCATTTTTGTTGCGAGTTGGTTTATTTTTTGACATAGACACTGATCATTTCAGTTACATTTAATTTCTGAACCTTTTTCTTTCTTTCTCTCTTTTTTGAAAAGTTGATGTAAGTAAGCTTGCTTTTTAAGCTTGCGACAAAGTGCACTGTTGTTGATTTTACATTCAAGGCAATGTTTACAAAGAAAGACAAAGTCACAGTACAACTGACTTTTCATTATAGGGTTCACTGAGAGACTGGAAAATGTTTAGTAAAACCTATTTGAAGAAGGGCAGTGTGAAGAAGCACTTGAGCATCAGAAGGTGTCTGCAGATCCTTAAAATGTGTTTTAAGTTTATGTGAATTCAATTTTTCAAGATTTAGTGTAATTGTTGAATTATTATTAGTTTTTAAACCAAGGGCACAATCATTTAGTTTGAAGTATGGATTTTCAAATATTTAATGTTGAGTATTATGCAAGACATTCTGTTTTTATAAGGACAGAAAAAATCAGAGTGCATCTTAATAAAGGGTCCATACATGTTTTTTGACCTTTATTATAAATATCTGTACAGTAGAACTCCGACTTACGAAATTAATCCGTTCCGAGGTTGGTTTCGTATGTCGAACGTTTCGTATGTCGGTCAGGCTTTTACATGTTAATTGCCCAATCCGTTCCAAGCCCTATAAATACAAAATATTCAGCATGGGACAGAGCACAACCCAGCTTCATACTTTTCAATAATTTCCCTTTTCGACTCAATAAAAAGCACCCTCTTCTTCCCTTTGACTTCAGCAACAACCTTCAAAACCATGTTTACTGATTAGAAAAAAGTTTATGCTAACATAAACTGGCTGGTGGGAGCGATGCTGACCAATAGGAAAGCAGGATTGTAAAAAGTGTTCCCCTTCTTACATGGACTATTCCAGCCATCCCTGTCATTCAGTGCGAAATGGACTATTCCAAACTTTCCCTCGGAGTTCAGGAAGTGACTGACAGCGATCGGCTGAAGATTGTATATAGTTTATTGAGTGAAATACAGGGAATTAGTGCCAATCGGTGAGGTTTTATCGATCTATGCACCTTTAATAAATACCAGTTTTAATAGACATAATAATAGTTTTAATAATTCCCTGAGTGAGACATCATTGTTCTGACCGGACAAACTGTAGTCTTCATCCAACCCGAACCAAAATCAGCACGAATATCAAAACAAAACTCGGAAAACGTCGCCTCGCCGAGATTTCGTTTTTCGCATCTCAATCATTTTGTCGTAACTCGGGCGGAAAACAACCCGAAATCTTTTATCGTATGTCGAACTTTTCGTACGTAGAGCGTTTCGAAAGTCGGGGTTCTACTGTATAATATATTATATTGGTCTTGAACTTCATTTTGAGTGGCATTAAAACATCTTATTAGACAAAGATAAAGAAGAAATCAATGGCTCTCTTTGTCCCCCGTTGAATTTGCAGAGGTTAACCGCCAGCACAGGAAGCCGTCAGCGCAGCCGTCTCTCCGTCATGGCTCAATATCTCTGCACTGTCAGAAACTGTTTCACCATCCCAGGACGGGCCTTTGTTCCAAAACCAGCCGTAAGTCTGCCGCTCACGTCTCTGTCTCTCTGTGTTTGACTGCTCATCTGTGGGATGTGGGTGTTCGCTCATTAGAAGAGCACTGAGTCAATGTTGTCTTAGATATGGAATCAGAGATGGCGACGCTCAGTGTAATGATGCCCGCAGGGAACGTGGTACGCCGCTCTTTTGTGCAGGGTGGAAATAAGAGCCACTTTTGAGATTTTAGCCTTGTTTCTTTACTTCACTGGGTTGTGTAGGACTGAATTTGGGGGTTTATGGGGAATGCCAGGGGTTTGTGGATAATAGGGGTCTTATTAAAGAAAGTACCTTATGCATAAAGTTCCACGTCTGTAAATATTTTATCCAGCAAGAGTGCTTTTGAATGAAGAAGAAAGGAAAGTGGGACGAGTTGAGCATTCTTTCGGATTAAATGGAACAGATGATTATTTCATTGCACACCAAGGCTTTTACACCACTGATGAAAGAAATCTGCTGCTTCGCACAAGATGTTACTGAAATCTCTTCAAGATTAAAATTGTACTAGAGTGATAATGCATAGGAGACAGAAAAAAGCTTAATTGTGCTCGTTGGGATAAAAAAACACAGGCTAACACTTGTAAGATGTCTGAGAGATATCGAATGTCAGGGCCCTTCAACATCCACTTATTTCCTCCCTGATGGAAGACAGTTTTGTGAGAAAATATAATTTCTTGGTTGACTGAAATGGTGGGAATTCACCTTTAAGGTGGGACACACTGAACCCGAGCCAACGATGCGTGGGGAAAATCTGTGCTTGAACACACCGACAGTGTCTGTCAACCAGCTCACGCTCAAAGGAAAATAACCCTGCAGATATGTCTTAATTCGTCATTCAGAAAGAGAAAATGACACTAAGGCCATGAACAAACAGTTTTACGTTTGTTAAACTGAACAGTCAATGAGAGTTTTTACTGACGGCCTAACACTGATCCTACATGTTTTATCGGGCAAAAAAAACAAACAAAAAACTGCAGCATCTGATGAGAGCAGACACACGGAAAAAAGCTGCCGCTCAAGAGTGCTCAAGTCTCCCTGGCTTTAGGAAGGATCTTAGTTGCTGGATATTTAATCATCAAATTTCTGATGTCAGTATTAAATGAGAAATATCTGCTCTCTTTTCTTCTTTTGCTCCCACACTCTGGAATGCTCTTCCCAGTGAGATCAGACATGCTGACTCTTATAGTGCTTTTAAAGCTTATAAAGTGATTATTATTGTGTGTTCTGCTTTGCTTTTTATATAATGCATCTTTTTCTTTTAAATTAACTCTTAATGTATGTTTATTGTATTTATATGTTTCTGTGCAGCGCTTTGAGATGTAACTTTTAAAGGCTCTATATAAAATAAAGTTTATTATTATTCTTGTTCACGTTTTGAGGATGACCTAATGGGACAGTGATTTACTAATTAAGCATCGCCATTACTGTTGCTCACAGTTTCAGGTGCTGTAATGACCTCAGATTGTGTGAGTAATGGAGAAATATGATTGATGAGTATGCTTTCAGAAACCTCTTGCATACTCAGACCCAGAACAACCCTGGATTTCCCCCAGAACAGCCTAGCTTCACGGTGGCAAGCACCATCACATTTTCTTCAGAAACAGTATATTGGCCATAGAGAATGATGGATCTGATGTGCTCTATTTACACTTGCATTAAAAGCAGTGTAAAAAGCTCTCTCTCTTTGATGTTAATTCAGGAATGCAGTATTGCAAATTTGCCTTGCCGTTTATTTGCTGTAAATAAAGGTTGGTGGTGCTGTAACCTCCACATGTGTTCAGGAGCCTTGCCACTGGAATCAGCCAAACGTTTCAAATTAACATGAAGTTAAAAAAATCTCTCTTTCTCAGGGATCAACCATAAAGATCTTATTAGATCCATTACAATAAGGATCAGATCATTTTGTATTCGTCAAACTTGTACATCCTTTTTTATGTGAAGCAAATCTAGCTCAAATGTCACATTTATTTTAATTCTACAATTAAGTTCAAAGAGTGACCATTTTCCCACCAAACAAACTGTGCGATATGAAATCTATAAAGACTATTCTTATGGCCACGAAGAAGGATCTTTCCTTTTCTTTTGTACTAAAGCATGTAGCAAAATCAAATGTTAAAGTGACTTTTTTATGAGCAGTACAGAGACGATCACGTCTGCATATATACATTTTAATACACAAAACTATGGGTACAAACATTAAACATACACAGATTAATGGAGAGAGAGCGAGAGAGGGAGAGAAACAGCAGGGCGAGTTACAGTTAACCTTTTCGTGAGCCAGCAACGAATCAAAATGTCTTATTTAGGCCCAAGCTTAAGAACGCATCTAAAGATGGTTAAGGAATACTTGCATCAGTTGCAGAAGTGTGTGTTTGAAGAGTTCCTGGATTTACTCTGCTGCTGCTGCTCATCCTTGTTGAATCCTTTGTCAGAGTCCATGGGAAGTTCATATTAGGCTGTTCTGAAAGTGATGTTGCCGGGAAGAGATGAGTAGAGTGTGCGAAAGGAAGCCAGAGAGTAAGAGTTGTAAGAGTGAGAGAGCGTCATCTGGGCATTTTTAAAGGCACACTGAGGCCACGTCCACACGAAGCCGGTGCATTCCCTATCCGATCATAAACACGGCGTTGGCGCAAGAAATATCAGCGTCCACACGAGACCACTGAAACCCACTGATAACGGTGTAGTTTATATGCCAGACCAGTATGGGGCGCTGTAATTCTGCCACAGATATACACTATACACAGAGAAGAAGACTTTGAGCATGCGCATTGTTGTTGCTGTTCAGCGTTGCCAGATTGCTAGTTACCTTTTGGTCACGTCCGACCGGGAAAAAATGCATTGGGCTGGTTGATAAAATTTGGGATGGTTTTTAATGCATAAAATCGCGCAACATTTTTCATTATTTATAAGAGTACGCACTTTGGGATGGTATTTTTTTTAAATGGGAGGGTTTTAAGCTGTAGTTGGGCTGGAAATCTTCAGTCCAATCTGGCAACACTGTTGCTGTTACGTGTGACGCAGCCGACACGTGATGTGATGACATCATCGTTTTGACAAAATATACGGATTGGCCGTCCACACGACAAGGGTGTCGGATTCAGATCTATCCACTTTAGGACCCGGTATCAAAAGAGAGCGGATTCAGTCTCCCAAAACGCCGGATCCGTGTGGACGCCAATCCGATAAAAAAATGTCTCCGTGTGGACGGGCCCTCAGATGCGCCCCTTTTTGCCAGAACAGCCAATTGCTGGGTTGGAACTGCAGAGTTGGAAAGTTTCCTTTGTTTCTGTTCCCAACTAATTCGCGTATTTTATGACGCCATCTGAACTGGACAGACTTTGGTTCAAAGGAGTGAAATAAATGATTTAGTACATTTTAGCATAACACAATATCATATATCATCATTTTAAGAATGCAAAGACGAGCATTTAGAGACTAAGCATGATTGAGTTAAAAAGACGAAAGATAAGAATAATCTCTCTTCACACAAGGTTTTAAGCATTTAAAACTACCAAAACATAACTGAGATTGCTACAGCATAGGTGGAATGCATACATGCATAAGAATAAATAAGTTATAGTTGTGCATTTAAGTGAACTTAAGAACACTTAATACATCATGTTCAATGTCCAAGGGTCATAAAACTGTCGGGTAGACTCTTCAGAACTAGATATTAATGTTTGATAGATCGTTTTGAGCCACTGTCCATATGTTACATATGCCTTGGAAGCATTACATCATAACTCTTAAATTCATAAAGTTCCAGACCTTATTTTTATAAAGGGGAAAATATGCAAAGAAATCTAAAATGTTTTTATAAAAAATATTGTTTCTAGCAAATATGAAAGTTCATTACTTAAAATAAAAACAGATAGTTAGTTATTTTGTGTTGGGGAAAGAATTGTTAAACATTTATAACTAAAATTGAGGGAATTGGATTATCATTGATCCCATCTGCTGTACTTTTGTCATTGTTTTAATTTTGTTAAGGCAGAAATCCGTATAAAAGCTTTCATGAACTTGAGTGGTCGGCTTGACTGTTTAACATTGCCAGAAATAACTCAGTTTTGAGTTAAAAATGAATGTTAATGATTTAATGGTGAATGTTTTGAAAAGGTACACTTCTTTTTCTTTTTTTCCCTCACATTTTGCAGGCTATAGTAATATAACATGTATTGTTGTTGTTCAATGATCAGAACTCTCTGAAATAAGTCGATGCACAGTTAACAGGATTTATTGAAGGTTTTGCGTCGGGGAGTAAGTGCCACACATGTAGTTTAATACTCAGCCTCCTGTTATGCTCTTGTCAAATTAACTGGATTAGAGAACTGAATATTGTGCAGCTGCTAATTAGCAGTGGCTCATTCACTGTATTTAGAGAACAGCCCTGAATCGCTCTGCTCTACATTTACACTATGGATAGCGTTATGAGATTGCCCACGTCTCATTTCCCTGCAGAAGTCCTTTGTAAGGTCGGAGGGAATTAGCTGCAGCATTTCCGAACAGAACTCACTTGTTCTATTTATAATCATGAGCATTAGCGGATATCGGCACGCCACAAGGGCTGTGTTTTTTTCCCTCCCTCCCTCTCTTTTTTTTTTGGTCTGGCTATTTTGTGTGGATGCTGCAAGGCACCTTGTTCTGTCACATTGAGTGACTGTGGTTGTCCTTGAAGGCTTGTGTCCACGGTGATTGGCCGTGTATTGTATGTCCTCAGGCCCACGATGCACTTGCTGCTCTCCTCTGTCACGGATCGCACTTCAGCCCCCACCTGGTGTATCGCAAGGCTTTAACCCCAGCACTCCTGACTCATATCTAAAGAAAAGTTCTTGTCTCTAGCATGTTTGTCTTATTCAGCCGCCATCCAATCAAATGGACTTGTCATGGCCCTCTGCTGTAAACGCTGCTGTCAGACAGAATAATTGTGTTCTTTGAATGACTGAATGAGTGTAATTATCTTCCCCTCGTCATCAGATGCGAGAGTGTTTCAGTGTCCCTGAGCTGACGCGTGTGCGGAGGCAGACGGGGAGCCAGCTGCGACTGCACTGTCCTCCCCACACACACGGCTCGAGGAAGGCTCATGACAGAGATTGATCTGAGGGAGAGGAAAGCGCACCTCAAGCAGATGTTTGTCTGGATATTGAGAGGAATGGCTGCTCTCCATCCCTCTCCGCGCTCTGAGGAGATGATCTACACTTGTGTTGGGGGGGGGGACGTATATGTGTTTAGGACACATACATATGGTCACCCAGGAAGTATAGCTTTATTTTAAATCTGTAAATGTTGTTTAATTATTCTTTTTAAACATTTCTTTGACTGGATATGGCACTCTTTTAAAAATAAGATGAGCAAACGGGCCAGAGTCGTTTATCAGTCAAAAGATAGAGGATACCCCGCCGAACACAGACTTACAGAATTTAATAAACAAAGGACCAAATGCATTTTTCTCAAATGCAATCAGTCAGATTATCTCCTATAATATCAATGTTTCACATCGCAAATATATTTAACAATTATTTATATGTAAATTATTATAAAATCGAAATATTTTTTTCTAAAGACAGCATTCTGAAAACAGCATTATTTTCAATTATTTTTCTGTATGTCTGTCCTCTCTGCAGTTTTTTTTTCTGCATTGGGTTTTATGTGTCCTTGACGTCTTTGTCAGTGGTTAGTATGTTGAAACTGTATTCCTACAGTGCACGAGTGACAAAACATTAGGAAGTTGCGTTCTCTGAAGAGTGCCAATATTCTCCATAAATGCTCAGCTTGAACGGACGCATTTAAAAAATGATTCCCTGGACATAAAAAGGTGTAATTTCAAAAGCCATTATATGATACTTTAGAGAGAGGCCAGATTTATCCACCTTTCTTATTTTATGTCCATTTTAAGGATCATTAAACTGTTTTTCTCCATTTCCTGTGATTCTCCCATGGTGCAACAGCCAATGAAACCTCACAGAGAGAATAATGGGGTCAGATTTGGTATAAGTAGTTCCATTTTAATAAATGGGGTCAAATGAGGTATCAGGAGTAAAGGAAGGTTATTTCAATGTCTCTGAATGCCTCCAGCCTTACTCTCAATCCATTATGAATCACGCTGAATCTAAAAATATCGTATTTAATAAAAAAAAATGCTTTGGATTTTGAACAAACACCAAACGTAGTTTTAACTAAGATATTTTAGCCATTTCAGTGAGGTAGGTTTTAATAATTAGATTTAATAATTAGTTTATTCTTTTGTGTGTGATTTAGTTCATGTAAAGACAATGTTAAGATTATATTTTACGTTCTGTACACTAAGACCTAGTTGAAGTCAAGACCACATAAACGGAGACCAAATCTACTGAAATATCCATGTCTGCTGTCGGAGAAATGTCTCATATTTAATCAGTAAATACGGTTATAATAATTAGACACTATAGAGCTGTTACCAAGCAAGTCGCTAACAGTAAAGTTCATCTTTGTGTTGCAGATTTGCAGAAGTTACATTTACTCCTGCACAAATAATGTTTTAAAAATAACATTTTGAATATAGAAATATCATGAAAAAATAAAACGATACTTCTGCTTAAATATTAAACTAAATGAGTGAGTCACAGATTCATTTATTCAACTGATTTGCTTAAAGCAGCTGATTCATTTTTGTAATGTTGCTGTAATGTTAAAATTGTCTAAAATGAATGTCACTTAATATTAACTCCTTGTTTATTGAACCTTTTGTATAAAATCAATTTCACATTTGCCATCCTGCTCGTTTGTGAAAGCCTTGCAATATTGCTTGGTTATATCGTGTGATATTTTAAAAAACAACATCTCATACAAGTACATTTTTACAGTCATATCTTGAATTTTGTAGGCAATTGTAATAATTTTGGACAATTTTTCCTGCATTCGAACCAGCATCACAGTAACAAAAGCAATCACATTAGAAATAAGTTTTCGATTGCATTTTTTACATCTAATCACATTAATGATTAATGTTAAATCAATGCAGAGTTGTGCTCTTAAAATCCTGAATCCTGAGACAGAACCAGCAACTCGGTTGAGACCGAAACAAGACTGAAATTGTATTTTTTGTAAAACGTGCTTCAATAATCGTTTAAAAAAGGTCCTCCAAGCCTAAAGTGTTTGGATGGAAATGTTTTATTCTATGAACTGGAAAATATTGTTTTCATGCAGGCGCTCTTATCTTGGCATTCTATACCGCCTGTCTCAGCAATTCACAATGCAGCAAGCAAGGGCAGGATCATTATTCTCCCCCCCCCTCCCTCTCTGTGTGGGCAAGGTCATATTCTATTCTATATCATACTCTATTTCCCTCATTATGAACATGATGAATTGATAAGACCACTGAAAATAAAAAAGATAAAATAAAAGCTTGCCAGAGACTGAGTGAGTGATCGAGGACTGCGGACGGATCGGTCCTGCACATCTGCTGATGTTGTTTTGATGGCTGATGAGGTTTAATCCGTTTAGCTGGTGTTACAAGACAGAAATGATTTAACTAGCACCTCATATTTGCATAAGGACAAGTAATGGAGTATTTCACCCTTGTGCAATGTTACATTAGTAAATGTTTAAATGGTTGTTACAGTAGGATTGGGATTGAGCACATTTGTTTGGATGCCAAAAAGTGCAGTTAAGCTCTCTGCTTGTTGATTCAAGGTTGTTTCAGACACCTGAGCCCCAGTCCATGGGTCTTTCATTACTGCAGTGCAGAGACCTTTGAAATTAATTCATCTCATTAGATGAAATGGACTGTGTGACGGTATGATCACGGCATCCATCTCATCACAATAGCATAAATAGCTCAATAGCTCAACCAGTAGAGCATTGGTGTTTACAATGCCACGGTCATGGGTTCGATCCCAGGTAAAGCAAGAACTGACACAATGTGATCCTTGAATGCAAGTAAGAATGTAAGTCACTTTGGATAAAAGCGTATGCATGAATGTAAGCAGAAGATGAGGGAAGGTGGGATACATTATTTATTTTTATATATTTTAACAAGATCTAATTTAAAGGCAGTACAACACATACTACCATGATGCATACAAATGTACTTTACAATGGAAATGATCCATCCTTTTAAGACCTGGGTAAAGCTTATATATTTGCATCTCTTGTTATATGCGATTCACAATTATCAGAACAGCTCAAAAATACATTTCTTTAGTCGGTGGTTATCTAGGAAAAAAATGAGTGCTCATTTTATTGAATCATTTTTAATGTTGTCTAAAGGTACATGAAATGAAAGCATGTGCGTTGGGTACAGCCGTTCAGACGCATGTATGCTTGAGACTGTCGTCCTCGCACAAACAAAACAGCACAAATGAATTAAATAAGACTTCAATGTTTTTTATGAACATATGCTTCCACCATTTTTTTATTAATAAAAATATAACTACTTGCACAAGCACACTGAGAGAACAGTACAGAAATATTTGAACCATATTCTCAGCAAAATTAAGAAGTGCAGAAGCATCCACCAAAATATAAGCTTCATTTATCCAATCAGAAATCATTAAATTGGCCTCTGAAGAAAAGTGAGGGCCTGTCCTTTTTGTCTGGGTCATATGAAACTCTTCTTCTAGCGTGCACATAACAATATATGAATCGTTTATCTTCGTCATTACAAAACCTCTATCGGTAAGGATGATCTTCTTTATTTCACTGTGTCTTTCAGCATGTTTGGCTAACAAAAAATAAATTGCTTTCAAATGAGGTTACACTATTAAAGGTGTAAATGTTTGTCTTCTTATAAAGAAGATTTGCTGTGAACATGCTTGGGCGTTGAACAGTGCTCTCAGTAAATTAATGAAGATAAACAATCTTTGCAGAGCTGTAATGAATATGAAACCCCAAAGCACAGTTGAAATCATCTCAGTCCTTTCAAGCCTGCCCTGGTGAACATGAACAGTTTGTTTTGTGCTTTGGAAAGTTAGAGGGACAGTATGCACGTTGATCAACTTTATATTTATAAATTATCTCTTATTACAGACGGCAAAACTTCAAATCTTCTTGCATTTGGCAAACAGAACAGTACACCTGTACATACATTTGCAAAGTAGTCATGAGTTTGGCACATTCACAATTGTAACATTTCAGTGCATCGTCACTTTTGGAGGGTAGGAGGAGTGCTTATTGCATTCGGTAATGGGCAGTCGTTATTGTCCAGGAGCTGGCATGGTCTGCTGAGGAGCCCGTGATCTGGCCTCGAGGGGCAGCGCAATGCCTGGCTGTGCCCACTCGGTGTGCCCGCCTCCGCCTGCAGGGGGCGAGCTGGGCCCTGCCATCTGCTCGCCTGTGGGAATCTGCTTGAGAGGAAGAGTGCGCTGTGCCATCCATCACTGCCAAAGCTCTTGTTGCCAGAGCAGAACAACAGTGAAATTGCATTCCTCCCTTCAGATGCAAAGAAATGCACGACATATAGCTTGTTCTGCGGGTAGAGTAAGAGTGTGTGCAGGGGAGGGGGCGTGCTAATGCGGGGGTGTTTGTGTGTACATGCATTGGTAAATTGGCACATGACATGCAACTGTTCTGGCTGTCAGAGCATCCATAAGCGCTCAAGAAGAAGGGGATGGCAATGACTGTGATGATGTGTGAAGTCTCTCACTCTTTTAAAAGAATATTAAGCTCTATGGGCAGCATTTGTGGCATTTTAGAAAAGACAAAAATGTAGACTTTTATCTGTGTGTGTGTGTGTGTGTGTGTGTATATTATAGTCTGTAAACACTTAATGTTTTTACGCTAGTAACACAATGTTTGGGAATAACAATGAAAGGCAGTTGATCAGCACCGCAAATAAACCACAGTAAATCATTTCCCTTTTGTGATAATTGACAGCACGCCACAGATGATGTCCATAGAAATAACCCCAAATATTCCTCTAATGCGATTTAAAGGCCCCCTTGTAGATGGCAATCTGTCAGGAGACATGTGGCTGTTTATTCAAATTTGGAGAAAAGCAAACGTCATTTGGCAAAGGAGATTTCCATTGAGAGTGGACAACCATATTGCAGCCTCGTCAGGTGCCGTGAAAGTACTGCCAATTACGGAAACTCAATCTTCTCTTTGTTTTTGTTGGTTATTTATGTCTTGAAATCAAGCTGCTGTACATATATTGTCTACTGGTTATGTTGGAGTTGGTTGACCCTCACGTCTGGGAGAGAGGATGTTGCAGAGGCTTTGTCTCTAGACACCGAGACCCCCCCCCCCCCCCGCTGTTGGCTGGAGTGATTCATGACAGCCTCCAGGACCACCCTCCTCCGAATGTGCAGAGAGATGCCTCCCCTACACAATACACGAGTTTGGGTGTAGAATCCCGTTTCCATGGCAGTGAGGAGTAAAAGCACACATGCAGCACTCTCTGTGTTTGTGTGAATATGTGGGAGTGTGTGTGTGTGTGTGTGTGTGTCTGTGAGAGTGTGTGTGTTTGTGAATATGTGGGAGGGTGTGTGTGAGAGAGAGCGAGAATGGTAAACGGCATGCAACAAGCTTAAGGCAGCTTGCTTTTGTCTGGGGCAAAATATTGAAGTGTTGAACAGCACAACATTACATCGTACATTTGACGTAAGAAAGGGCAGTCTCCGCTCAGCCTCCATATGGTTTTCCCATACATGCCTGACCCAGCAACCTCTATTCACTCTCTCCTCCTCCTTTTCTCCATACAGTTTCAGCGGTTTATGAACTACAGCTCTTTAGGCACAGGCTATATGGCTACAATTCAGTCTACGTCAGGCATTCCACTGCATTACGCACAGGCTCCAGAAAGCATGCTTAGACAGAATATCAATCATCCTATCAGCTACCAAAATAAGATGAGAGTTCATTAACGAGTAAAAAAGAAAAGCAAAGAATCTTCCAAACAAGGGCTCTCCCATACTATTGCCATCTTACTTTAAACAGAGGTTACCAAACGATTGTTAGCAGCTAAACGATTGCTTCTGAGTTCAGATCTTTGGGAAGGGGATGGGGATGGGGTTGGGGGGATTTGAAGGAGCATTAACATTTCCTTGTTGTTAATCTGTTCCCTGAGGAACACTTTAATAAGAATTACTAGGATGCTGGATATGTGCATTTATTTATCCTCTTGCTCAGTCCGTCACGCTGCTTTCGCATGTCGCTACTGCAGCGTTTCTGCCACTCGTCCCTCAGTATTCACAATCCGTCTGTTCCAAGACGGTGCTTCAGGGGACACTTCCACCGTTTGTGCTTGCTGATCTTAAAAAGGAGGGAGGTGGAAAAGGAAAGGCTTCAAAGTCGCAGCCCCTCTCGCTCTTTCGTTTTGTCGAGTGGCAGTGCATTGCACTTGTCTTGCTCCTGAACGGCCCCCTAAACGTAGTCCTGCAGGCTGTATCCGGTCTTGTTATCCAGCGGAGAGAGAGAGCAGTACTGGTGCTGGAGCTGCTCCTGTTGCTGCTGTTGTTGCAGCAGTTGCTGTTGTTGCTGCAAGAGGAGTTTGTCCGGAGGGAGAAGTATCAAATCCTGCGGGCCGTGTCGCTTACCCGAGCACGACAGACAGAAAATGGATCCACCCACGAAAAGGAAACCAGACGAGATGAAGGCTACGTAGACGGCGCCACCCGGCTCAAACTTGTTGCTTTCGGGCACGTTGGCATCTAGGAAACTGACGATAACCTCATTTGTGTACCAGGAGGCGGGAACGAGGCAGAGGAAGCCAGAGGCCAGGAAGCAGGTGCCGGCTGCCATGGCAGCGTGGCGTTTAGCGCGGCGTCCCCCTCCCCAACGAGTGCACTTCAAACCCAAGGATGCCAAACACAATCCCAGTGCTGCCAGCACACAGGAAAGGACCATAGTGGTGCGCGCCGTCTGTAGGTATGCGGGCAGTGCCAGCACTGAGTATTTGAGCGTACAGCTGAACATGCCCGTGCTGTACCAGGTGCAGTCCATCCACAGCCCCTGCATCTGCGAGATGGCAGTGATGATGTTCGAACCCACGTCCGCGCTCACCTTCCAGTTGGGCAGTAGCGTGGCCACTGTGGCACCCAGGATGCCTAGCAATGCCAGCACAAAGGCGAAGATCTGCGTGCCTGTGGACGCCATCCTGCCGCGTTCCTTAACCCGGCCAACATCCACACAGGCTTGCTCAGTCCCCTCTCCTTCGGCTGCGACTGCGACGGCAGAGACTCCTCAGCACCGCCGCCTGCCTGAGGAAACAAGTGAGAGAATTAAACGAGTGTCCTCCTCCTCCTCCCCCAGCGCACTGGGAACAAAGAGAAGCGTGCACACAGGATGAGGAGGAAGCGGGTCCTGACTGGGGTTTTTAAAGCTGCTGTGCCTTTCCTTTCATGCCTCACACTCGGAGAACGGAGTCGGCAGCAGGGGAGCAGAACATGCACGCATTGCCGCGATATTTGATGACTGGAGTCCGATTCAGTTTCTCAAACGCTCAGGTCCATGAAATAAAGTAGCGTTTCAGAGCACACAGCAAAGCCAAATGAAAATGTACTGACAAGTTAAAGCAATGAGAGAAATCAGTAAGGTTGTGAGTCATAGCGGAGGCTGAAGGGTTTGTTTGTGCAGAAATCCTGTACTCACCTCGGCTGGTGCAGAGCTAGCTGTGACGCGTCAGGTCTCCGCGCATCTCACACACACACACACACACACACACACACACACAAGCTATTAATGTGTGAAGGGAGGATGCGTCTCCAGCAGCGGCCGCGGGGATTCGGAGGACAGCAGAGATGGAGTGATGGAGAGATGTTGTGATGATGCGGTCTCCGGAGCTGCACGGATGATGGTCTACGTCACAGCCATCTCTCAACTTCATGCACATCAAACTCTCTCTCTGCTCTCATAAACCCGTCTGGGATCGCGTCTACCAACGTGTTTTGATTGGATTTAGCGTCAGCATTGAAAGCTTTTCCTTAAACGGGTTTTTTTATTCTGAGGAAAAACTGGGATAGCCTAATTCATTCATTTTGATAGGCATTCATATTTTGATGACTATTTTAAGATAATTGTTTAGATGTTAATGAGCTAATTTAGCAGCATATAGAGTAGATAAATGATTGAATTCTATATGTTTCCAGTAATTGACACTTAAAACATTGAAAAAAATGTTGAGAAGCAAAGATTTTAAGATTTATGAAGTAATTAAGATTAAGTCTGTCATCTGGTTCTATTCGTTCTTGTTTTTTTATGCAGAAACTTGATTTTCCCCCTATTTTCGAACGTCCCTTTTAATCATAGTAGACTTTTAATTATTTTGTAATTCGTTTATTTTTCACAGAATGTTAAATGTCTAACATTCCAACAAGCTGTGGGGAAAATATGATTTGTATCGTGTCCCTCTTTCTGTCACGTACCCACTTTGGCAGCCATAAAACTGTGCATAATGGTGAACAGGCATGTTTTGCTGTAGTGGCAGTAAGCAGCGGATGAGCTCACAGCTGCTGCCCCGTAAACCCCTGCCGTCCTCCATCCGTCCTCTCCTCACTGGCATTGGTTTAGAAGGGTAAAATAAGGACAAAACTCAAGTCTATCTGTTTCCATTTAAAGCTCTTTTTTTGTAAACAAGTTCTGTAAGCTCTTATCATGTTTTAAAAAAATCAACTCTTGTACACAGGTCAAACAAACTTGTATATTTGGAAGTGATGATTCTCAGTTGACATGGGCCTTAGTGGTTGGTTGATGTGTAAATGTGAAAGGCATGCTGTTAACATCTGTCCAGGGAGTGTAGATGTGAGAAGACACAGAAGGCCATTATAGCATGGTGCCTCTCGCAGAAGCTTGTGTGGACATCCAAATTGTCATTTTTTGTGTGTTTTTTTTATTGTTTAGGATGAGATCGATTTGTTTATTCACAGTCATTTCATTACCCTGCTGTTGCTGTTTGCCTGTAATGCAGATGTCAAAATGGTCTTATTGCAATCGCTACAGAAATGGCTGTTTAAATTCATGTTAATAAATGGAAATGACTCTCTGCTGTGCAAGACGGGAGTGCATGGGTTTCCACACTACCTTAATTTATTACCTCTGTGATTTTTCTTGTGAATTTTCTGTTGAATGAAAATGCTTGAATGGATGCTTGTATTCCAATAGAACTGAGAATGCTTGCACTGGCCTGGCGTTCTTAAAGAGTTTAAATTCAGGGACACTGTTTGTTTGATCCGTCACTGTCTATCTTGCCTTCCCTTACAAGGAAGAAGTTTATTCAGGTGTGCTATAATTACTTCTTTTAAACTAAAAATAAAGAACCATTCTTTCAGTCTACTTTTTATGTACTTCTCGGAAATATCCTTAAAAGTATTAGTTGATTTATACTGACAGAAAGGTCTAAGTATTTTTGGGCTGTAAGTGTAAGTATATCGTGATCAAAGTACTGTATACTGAATATCACACACTGTTATATAAAGTATATACTGTACACTATATATAGTACTAATAAGTATTCTGTGTACATTTGGCTTACTCTTTTGATTGAGTAGCCTATTAAATACTAGTTTCAGTTTTTTTCTTTTTTTTTCTCCACAGCAATGTGTCTTATGTACATTGTTTGAAAATATTTATTTTTAAAGAATATATATATACTCCTAATTCAGAGTATCTGGATTTTTGTCTAGGTTAGTCCACTGGTAGTGTACATAGAAATTTACTTGACTGCATTTTCCAGCAGGCCGTGCTACACTGTTATTCTTTAACATCTATTCTTTATCATCTAGTACTGAATGTCTGGATCAAAACACAGGTGAAGAAGAAGCAGAATTGCTTATGCAAATGTAAAATAACTCAACCCTAACCCAAACATTAAACAGACTGAATGAAATGTGGACCAGGACCAGGAGTTTTGGGGTGTTGGTGGAATTTGTATTTCATCATCGTTCTGAATTCGAGCTGGACATAGTTTTTGATAAAAATTTGATTTTTTTTTTTCTTTCTCAGCTGTTTGTTTAAAATGTTATTTTTATGAAACTTAGTTACAGGTATATTTCAAGTATAGAATATGGTACCTAGATAGGAACATAGTTCAAAAATAATATTTGAATAGTAAGCTAAGTTTATGACCAAGAGTACTCTTCAAATGTACTTTCATATACTAAAATATGTGCTACAAGTATTTGTATAAGTGCACCTATAAATTCACTTGCAGTGCAAATGAAAAGCGTAGTTCTAAAATAGTTGTGTACTCACAGTTGACCTCTTGTTAAGGCCGATTCACAGCAGAACGATAACTATATTCCACACCAGCGGACAGTGTTGTTCTGTTGCTTTAAATGCTCGTGCTCGATAAAGCAAGATGAATTTTGATTGGCTGACAATGTTTTTATTGTTCGTCATCTGGATAAAATCCTTCTGAAAATGATTCCATCTCTGTGGTTTCTTTGTGCCATTATTGTTATAGCTGTGGTGTGAAGATTTTTAGAGCGATATCTTTATCATTATCTATATAGTAGTTATCGTCCTTGGTGTGAACAGGTAGTATTTCATTTATACACTAAAAATTGGGCCAAGTAGTATTGAAACGGTACGCTTTTACTAGTATACTTTTAGTGTGTATGTTTTAATAGAATAATTTTTTGTAAGGGTGCAAAAGGGTGCTTTCTCAGAGGCTGGAGGGAGAATCATATCTGAGAGTCACATCAGTAGTGCCTTTGGTTCCCATCAATGCCTTGGGCGATTCATGGAGCGTGGGACAAACCATTCCTACAGTAAAAACAAGCCTCTCTCGCAAAAGCCCTGTCAGCCTCCACTGGTTAAATCCTCTCTCTCTGCTTCTTCATCTGAGCTGAAGTAAGAGCGGTTGTCTTTTGAAAGTGCTGTCATGATTAATGTACCCATAACTCATTGCAGGACTATTTTCTCCTTTTCCTCACTCTATGCGTTCTCCACTGCTCTCTGATGGTTATGTAAAGGAAGTAATGGTTACTCAGATTGCCCTGAGGGACTGCCACCTCCATTTGACCGTTCTCCATTAGAAATGACAAATTAAACTTCACACCCTTTGTATTAAAGGAGCACTTCTGCTCAGGTGCAAACAGTGTGTGAAGGTTGTTAATGACAGCAGTGTGTAATGTTCTTCCTCTTGTAAGATCACAAAAACAGGAACATTGTTGCAAGCCGTGACACTGACTAGTAGTCAGTTTTCAGTAGTCAGTTGCATGGAATTGATATAAGCTGAAGGTTTCTCGTAAGCTGATATAAGCTTCTGCATATTTTTGCTTACTGGTTTCTTTGTGACTTGTTAAAAATGACCTGCTCAAGATTTCAGATCCCTGGGGATAAAAGGGGCTTGAGTGTTTCAGTTTAAAACCTGCATCCAGGCGGGTGTAAATGACAGGTGGCCAAATTGATTTCCTGAATGCTGGTTCTCCTCCTGCACAGCTGAGGCCGATGAGCCAATGGTTTCTGAAAGCTCTTGTCACATCTTCACTTCTCTGTCATCTCCAGTCTATTGCTTTTTTGTAGCCTTAAACAGCAGAAAGGAGCTTGTGTCCTGCTTGATCTTAAAGTGAGCCCAAGACTGGGAAATCAAGAGTCCTGGATGCATTTATGTTAAACTACAGTAAGACACGACACTGAAATGCAGCACAAATCGGTTTGCATTTTCTCTCCATCACCTTCAACTAATTGCATTTGTCTTCAGTTTACATCTCCATCCCACATCTCCGTAACAGAGCATTCCAGCACATTTGTGTTATTTTCAGAATGAATGCTCAATGCACAGGTTTGCCACTGGTTTGGGAGCTACCAGAATCTGCACCACAATTACGTGAGAAAGAAAAAGGTTTTAGTCTGGACACCGGCGATGGCGCGGATCTGCATGTCCCTTGTGCTGATCAGCGGGAGATTAAAGCTGAAGCATCCCTATACAGCAGCATTACACTTAGGCTATAACAGCATTCAGGAAAGCAACAAGAGACTTACTATTCATATTTCAAGAGGCTTGTTTTGATGGTCCTTCAAACAGGTGTTACTGTAGCAACCGCATCGTGCAGCGTCAGCGACTGCCTCCTCTCCCAATCCATCTCTTCTTCAAGCGTATATCCCTTTTTGTGCTAGTTTCCATTCCGTTTTCCCCCTTCACTCGAGTGGGAGTAGCTCTTGAATATGGTCTGCATGTCTGACTCTAACACTGTTGTGCGTGTGTGTGTGTGTTTGCATGTCGTCCCCCGCGGTGTGCGTAGGTGGATGTGGGGGTGGTGCACTTCACGCCACTGGCTCAGCCCCAGATCCAGCAGCCCTTCAAGCTGGTCGAGAAGATTGTCAAGAATGCCTTCCAGTTCCGGAGGAAGCACTGCCGCAGAGGACTCGAGTAAGCATCCCCAGGCTTTACTAAACTCCTCTTTTTGCCTCTATTGTCAGTGTGTTTAGATTGGCTACAACCATCTAAAAGAATGAACACCACATTTAGAGGCACAGATGACAGTACAAGGTGCAAACCACTATTCTATTAAACACATCTATTAAAAAAAGGCAGGGATGTCCTGAAACTAATCAAGGTAAAACACGTACATCATAGAAACAGGATTCCTACTAACTTGGGGTGGGTTTGAGCTGAATGCTGCAGATCCACAGACACCTATGATTTGTGTGGACGAGGATAGATGTGAACTGCCACCTTTAGAAAGTCCAAGACAGCAGCCTATCCCTGACAGCCAGCATAGGTCAAGAATTAAAGAAAGGAAACACTTAAAACCTTTATTTGTAATGCCTCATAAAAGTGTTTTTAATACATTAATTATGCCTTGTAATGCATTGTTTGGTCTCGTGAATAATTGTAATTGTTATTTAATTGTAATTATTAATTTAAATTTAATTATTGTAATTGTTTATAATTGTTATTTTGCGTTATTCATTGATATAAAGGTGACTTGACTTGAGCTTCATATTGAATAAAGGCTTAAAGGCTTTAAGTAAAGTGTTACAAAAAAGATTGGAATTAATTAAGCCATTATGTGTCATTAGTGTGAGGGAGAACATCTGTAATACGAGCAGCTGCTTCTCGTTTGACAAGCGCTAAGCGAACATCCACTCATGCCACATAACGCCACTTCCATGCCACTTTTCAAGTTTTCTGCGTTGACTCATTGTGTCAGCGTGTGATGACTGTTTTCCTCTGCGCTGCAGGATGCTGTTCCCCGAGTCTCAGCGTCAAGAGCTGACGGAAGAGTTGCTGCGCAGTGCTGATGTGGATCCCACACTGCGGCCCACAGAGATCTCTATTTCTGAATTCAGGGCTTTAGCAAACGCCTACAGCAAGCTTTGTGAGGAGAACCGAGGCCTCATCGACTATGAATTCAGAGAGGAACTGAGACTCAAGCATCAGGCAAAGAGACAAGAGGGCAGCAGCCGTAAAGAGCTTCACCTTCACACCACAATAGAGGAAAATGTTAATGGCAGCCGCTAACGCAGGAACCGGCAGACTATTAGCGGTGACATTTTCAGCAGCTTGCATGAATTTTCACCTTTTTTTCTGAATGGATCCGTGTAGCCAGCAGAGAGCTAAATGTGGCTAAAAAGTTTTTCTATTAAAGAAAGTGCACTGGTTTTGGGGAGGGCAAGGTGGAAAAAAAGATACAAGGAGCATAAAGTAAAGTTATGGGAAATATCATTTAAAAACATTTCACATAAAGTGGTATTTTTCATATTTGTGCTAATAAGAAGAAAGAATAAAAATTATATGAATCAGATCAGACTATGGCATTTATTTAAAAATATTGCCATAGGCAGACATTTTATCCTATAGTGTACATGCGCTAAAATCTAAAGCAGCCGTTTCTATTTACCAACTACTGGGGAAAATGTCCAGTTTTCTGTATTCACTGTTTTCAGTGTTATAGAGCATTACTGTGTATGTATTACTGTATATATTATTATAAATTATGTAATATCTGTATTACACGTCTCCTGAAAGAGTGCAGAATCTCCTGATCAAAACACATGTTTTGTGGTAGCATAGCCAAATGCATATGTAAAATAACAGATCATGAACATTAAACAGCACACAAATCAAAGCTGGTGTTTCTGAATGAAATGACGAGCTGTAAGGACTGTGAAGCTTTGGGGTGTTGATGAACTCCATCTGCGTTTCATCATCGCTCTGAATCCCATCTGGACGTAGACTTTGACAAACACACGATTTTTGCTCAAAATGTTGCCTTTTTATGAAACACCCACAATCAAGTCTTGATCACAAAGGAATATTTCTCGATTATCTTTGTTATTCTAGAGCTAGAATAAAAGCAGAGGCTCTGTTGTTTCTACTTTTGATATATTGCATCTTCAGATATTCATACAACAAAATATTTTGGGAGCCATGAAAATTTTGTGAAAATGATAAAAAATGCTGCTGGTGGCTGGTAATTTAAAACAAACAAAGAAAAGAAACGCAGGCAGGGAAAGAGTTAATATATAAGGCCCCACCCCGTGTCTCTCTCTCTCTCTCTCTCTCTCTCTCTCTCTGGTGGAGGAAGAGACAAGCCTGCCCAGAAAACCTGTCATATCATAAAGCAGTTATGGGAATGTTTTAATCATTTTACAGCCAGAGGCTGACATCCATCTGTCAGAGAAAAACATTTGCCATAGTTACCTAAAAATAATTTGACTTTGATCTTATTAGCACACATGTACCCAAAGAATATGTACAATTATTTATTCATCAATGTTCTTTGCATTCTAAGATCGTACGCTTGTCTTTAATGTTCATTTATGTCACTTCACAATGTATGCGCTTTATTTCTTTGTGTATCAAACAGCAAAACAAAGTTTGTGCTTTTTGCAGATTACAGGAAGTCATTAGAACAAAATCAACAGTCACCTTTTATTACAGTTTTTGATTGAGAAATGTCAAATGCATATACACTCTTAAAATTAATCCATGAAAAAATAATATTTACACATTTGAACGTTCTAGAAAAAGGGATAAACTGCAGGCTTTATTTAAGAGGTACATTTCCAGCATAACGTATTTAAACTCCTGATTGCATGTTTACAGCTGACCACCGTGGAGAAAATGTCATGGGTGGTTTATCAATCCCTGACAAATTCTTATCCCACCCTATTAAAATGAAATATATTTATAAAAACTTGCTAATAAATAAAACATTTTATACAAAGCAAATCCATGATAAAATCCATGATAGAAGCAATGCTTATATTTAAAAGCAAGAAACGTATGTAGTGTCCAAAACACAAGGCAAAATTAACACCTGACACAGTTCAGTTCTGTAGCTGGAAATCTCTCGTTGTCTGTGTGTGTGTGTGTGTGGGAAAACACATGCCTTTGCCTTTCTTACACAACGTAACTAAGCCCAGTCATTTGGTTCTCTGCTGCAAAACAGTTGCAATGTGGGCAGTAAATTAGGATAGTGCTGTGGATCATGGAGAATTACGCAACACCATCCTTAATAAAGATCATTCAAACTGGTTCCACAAAAGATGAAAATAAGATTGCTTTTGCTTGCCTACATTAACTTTGGAAAGGCTGACCATGTGACCACACCGGATCAAGCGAGTAGGTGTTGAAATGACGCTAAGGTTTCTCCTGAGGTGATTCTAGGAAGCGGTTGCGTTCTTTGCCCCCGTGGTGCTGTCGTAGAAGAAATCCTCGTTGACCACAGAGGTCAGGCTCTGCACGCTGAACTCCTTCTCCAGCAGTGAGTTAAGGTCCATGCTACTAGCCATCATCTCCGTCTGGCTGTCCAACGAGTGGCTGTGTCGACGCATGTTCACTAGGGCCAGCTGGCTGCGTCTGAGGCTACCCGTGCCTCTGCCAGGCTTGCGTTTGACCGCGCCGAAGTGAGCTCGCTTTGTGGAAGGCCGCCTTTCCGGAGAGTCCACCTCTCCGCTCTCCGGCTGCACACAAGGAGCAGGAGCCTGGGAGGCTTCCTCGGTCACCCGGAGCCTGGAGAACTGGGCTTCGATAGCGCTGGGATTGTCTTGCCACTCCTGCTGGCCAGTGCGCTCGTCGTCCTCGTCGCTGATGATGTTGGATTCTTTGAGACCGCTCTGCTGCAGGTGTGACGGCTGGTCCAGAGGAGCACTGGCACTGCTGCCGGTTCCACTGCTCGTGCTGGCTGAATCTGAATCGGGTAGAGACAGCCTCAATGCATAATTGTTGGGATTGGAAGTGTCATTTGAAGGCAGATTGGAGAACCAAAACGCTCGAGAAGAACCTGTGGACACAGTCATGGGTGTTAAGATCTAGGTCAAACATCATCATGTGAAGATACACCGCATTTTGACAATCGTCATTGGTTCTTAACTTGCCACAGAATTTGACATTCAGAGCTTTTTTGGTTGTCCGCAGACCCACCGCTCGGGATATATTTGATGACACACTAATCTGACACTTGATTCAGATCATCAGCTCATTTCGGTGAAGCTCCATGAACCTGTGCTGGTGATTTGTTGAAATGAGAACATATGTTCTTCACAGATAGCCAGATGGAAGTGCAGATTCATGTACACTAATATTAATTACTAATATTGTCCATGACCCATTGCATGCAAGGCAAGAACTTGATTTGATCCATAATTCAGTGCGAGTCTGATGGTAAGTAGAGAAAATTAGATAAAATGGTTTGAGTGATTAATAAGCAGCATCTGACCTGATGAAAAAAGTTCCTTCATTGTATTTTATCTGCAACAGCGCTGTGAACTTTTGTAATGATATCATTAACTTTTAAGTGCATCATTATACAAATTGCAAACACACAATGAAAAATCTGTCTGAAACCCCGCAACTGGCAGATCAACGTGCAGCACATTCTCTATTGATCCTGTCCCAACATGGTAGGAAAATTCACAGTTAAAATCCTTCATGTTCATGGTGACAGGACGCACACAAATAATCAACAGTATCAACAGGCCATTAAAGACGCAATTATGACAAAGTACTACTCTTCTGCTACAGACACAAAAGTTTGTACTTTTTCTTCACAAACACAGTGCATAGTAATAATATGGGAAATGGGATGCAGCATGAGTTTAGAGAGACATACAAGATGTTGGGTCTCCAGGACCAGGATTGAAAACCACTGAAAGGATGACAGCTGTCAACCATTTCGTCCATCAAATTCCTTTTTCATACTAGTTTTATTTGCTCTATTCTAGAAATTAGGCAGTAATCTAAAAGAAATGCAAGCACTTGATCAGATATGTTGCTTTTTCTGACACTGACCTTTTTAAGTTTAAATCTCTGTGATATTTTCTCCACTAAATAAAAAAGACTGTACAAATAAAACGTGTGTTTGAGCTTCATTGTAATATCAGTGTCCTCATCCCCCCCAAAAAAATCTGATAGAGAAGCTTATCCTTTCTGATTTTTGTGTGACGATAAACTATCATGTACACGTGCAAACAGGCCGACTCGCATCACATCCTTTAGTTTGACGGGCAGTAGTGACCCTTAAAAGTTAAGGTCCCGATTGTTCTGTAGTGTGCAGCTTCAGCACTGACCTAGCTTAGCAGAAGCTGGCAAAGTTTTCCGAAGGGGAGTAAGTCGCCTTTTACAAACTCTCTCAGACTGCTGCTCAACTGTCTGCATGTTTCGACGCAAGTTCTCTCTCAGGATGGAGCGCATCACTTTGATGATGTTGACTTTGCTCTCTGGAGTGCTGCAAGCAAGAGAAGACATCAAGCTCTGTGAAACTACTATAAAACCACGTTTACAAATGACCAATAGGTCATTCCTACCTGCTGCACAGCTGGAACACCGTCTCTGGCCTGCCCTCTTTTTGGGATTTGGTGTGGATCAGCTCCCAGATGCAGTCTGTGTCTTCAGACAGCATTCAAAGGAAAGGTTGATTATTTGTACTTTTGGCAATGGCTTATAATTACTACTTTCTCTAAGAGCTCAATCAAGACAGACGTGTCTCTTACCTGCGGCATTGCCCAGTCTAACCTGTAGCGCTGACAGGGGAATGAGCCAACGAAACTTGAACGGATCCTGATCTCCATGGGCTGATCTTGAAGTTGGCTGGCAAATGAAATGGAAGGAATTATTGAATATTGAATTTTTGTATTTTTACTAAAACTGTATTATGTGAATAAACTTCAAATCACCATTTATGAAAAGCAAACTGAAAACATTTTGTTCCAAAATTAATTTGTCACAAGAATGAATATTTAAACGACGGCCCATATTTATATTTAGGATTGTTTTCTAACCTTGTCATGAAAACATGGAAGAGATGCTATTAAGGAGCTGCAAAAGTCATTAGATCCAACGTGACAACAAGACTCACCATCTTTTTTCTCGCTTTGTTGTTCTCCCTGTACAGTAGTATCACAGCTCTCTTAAAAACTGACAAGACAAGACAGTCAAGCACAAATGTTAATTTTAGAAAACGACAGAATTCTTTGTCTCTGAGGCTACAGAACTGCTGCCAAAATAAGTCCAACACACTTTCACAAAGCTATAAAAAGCCATCTGCATAGTTCAATCCGAGTGCTGCATGACGAAAGAACTTTAATATTTAAAGTCTATAATAATATAATATAATATTATTATTAATAGTCTATAATATTAAAATATTTAATATCTATTTCCGAGGCAGGACATGGGAAAGATGCAGATTCATGCATTTGATTCAAAATCAAGTTTAAAAACTACTAACATTTATTAAACATTTATTTTGGCACATGAACATATGAGTGAGATGTACTTGTTTCATGGGAAAAGAGCAAAGCCTCACCAAAAACAGTCAGCTCAGGGTCCTTTTTCATCCGGCCCAGCGATGGGAACGGGTTGAGCCAGATCACAGAGGAGTGCATGAGGAACTGTCCCATAGAAATCTCTGTGACCTGCGAGAGACAGATGATGACTGAATGTGCAGTTAAAGCAGGGCACCAGCCTGGTGCATCAGACCGTGTGTGCAGCTGTACCTCTTTCTCTGTGCCACTCTGCTCTGCTACCAGCTGGTCAAACACTGCACCATAGTCTTCATAGATCTTCTGCATCTCATTAATGTGGCTTGCAACTTTCTCCATTTCCTTAAGTGCCTCTGTAATGAGAAAACAATACTTTGTTCACACCAAAATGTTGAATGCACAAAAAGTCCCTCGGTAACTTTACATGTCATTCATGTCAGGATCCTGTGTGTTTTGTCTTTGTTAATGTTTGCTTGTTTGTCTTGTGCTTGAGCACATGGCTCTGTCTTTGTTTGTGTTTGTGATGTGCTCCTCATTTCCAGTTGCTACGCCCCATTGTTTACTCCTTCTGTGCTTGAGTGTGTTCACCTGTTCCTCATGCTTTCTGCTCTTTTCACTCATGTTGTTTCGCTGGTTCGCTGTGTATTTCTAGCTTGAAAGAACTGTTAGACAGAACTAGCGGTAGTTTTTCTCCTGTTAAGTATTAAGTATGCATCATCTCTTGTTGCAAGTTTATTGCTTGAAATTCTATTTCTTAGTTCTTTTGTTTGCTTCTCTAATTCCAGTCATTTTTCTCTGGTCATAGTTTTATTTTCTCCTGTCTTGAGTTGGTTCCTGTTTCACCCTGGTAGTTGACTCTCCTGGCCTGGCAGCTAGTCTGGTGCTTCATCGTTGCATCCCCAAATGTCAAGCCTCTGGTTCCCTGAGCCGCTGCCCAATCTTCTCCATCAGCCATAACATCTTTACAGTCTTAAGTCCTGTCCAGCCAGCTCTCCTATTTTGCCCTGCCCTGCTGCTTTCACTGTCTTGTGCCCTGTCTACTGTACAGTAAATAAATTATCTTCAATCATCTCTCTCTTGTTCAAAATTCCTGACAATTCATATTATTTTGAACAATAGCACAGGACGCTCCGAGATTTCCTCAAACCTTGCTCTTTCTCCAAGAAACTAGGGTTGCACGAGATATGTTCTATTATTGTTATTACAAATAAGGCAGATTTCTTAAAGCCAATAAATAATGGATTATTTCCTTCATCTGAGACACATCTGAGATGCACACTGTTTTGAATCACATATTATTGCAATCACTTTCATAATGTTCATTCAGCTCTTCGGCTCAAAAAGCACTGCTGTTATTTGAAACATAATATCAATTTGAGATGTTTCTTTTTAAAAAAACATTGATGCATTATTAACATTAACTATACTGTTGAGAGGATATTTCGTTTTATTTATCCATGGCACATGCATTTTGATTCTTTATACTCAAGTAATGTTGTACAATGCTTACATTATTTAGACATTATTGTATTTATTTGTAAGGCAATAGATTTTTTTTTGTGTAAAATGAATAGTAAAACTAATAGTATAATAGTAAATAGTAAAATTAAGCTAGTGCATGTTTGATTTATGTTGAAGTGCTTGGGACATTTAATGATGAGACTTGCCTTTTTGCAGTCAGGCTCTCAAAAATGACTTAATTTTGGATATAGATTTGTAACTTTTTAATATTAGAGCATCCCTACCAAAAAATATAACGGGCTGTGATGTACCTGTGAGGTGGTAGTGTTCCTCGCTGTCCGTGTCTGTTAGCGACACCAGCTCGCGGAGCAGCAGGGGGTATTTCAGCACTCTCTGCACTGGTTTGATCAGATAGGACTCCAGTGTGGTCGAGTGCTGCTTGGTTGGATTCTTTGCATCGAGGAACTCCTTAAAGGATCGATCTGTTTTGGCTGGAGAGAAAAGACAAATCATACATTTCTGTGCCACCCACTGATTTAGAAATAGTGTTTCCCTGATGGCATTAGGCAATGCAGACGGGGCACAAAAATCCATCCACAAGGAGGCAGCCTGCAACCTCAGTATCCACAGCCACTGCAGTATAAACACAACACTGCAGACAACGGGCAACACCAAGGTGAGTAGAGAGGAACTGCTGTAGATATTGTACGTCATGACTAGTCTTGGCAGAAGTTTGTGAGGGGAGTTGAACACCACCAACTCTACAGCACGCACAATGATAAACGTATCACTCGTTCAAATCAAGAGGAGCTATTAGAGCAGTAATTGAGGCACTCCTCGCCCCAGATGGATTGACACTTCAGGGAGCAATTGGCAGGCAATTAACGAGTCGACACAAAAAAGTTGTTTTCACTTTGCAAACGGAAACCTTGGCACTACAGAAGCAGTGTGTGAGAATATATAATTACAAGCACCGCTGACAGACGGCTACGCACAGTCCTGTTGTCACGTCTGCAGTGCAAGCACTGCGTTTCATGTCCTTACCCCGCAGTGGTTAAACAGAGCGGGGAGTTTTACAGCCATTACAGGGCAATTTCTATGGCTGCTCTGAGGATTGCTCTCATCTTGTAATGGGATGAATTAAAAAGGAGGAACAGTTTTCAACTTTGAATGTGTGTAGGCCGGCCTGCCATTCATTTCTTACTGGGCAGGCTGCCCGAGACGGGAAATCAGGCTAATGTTACATGCATAAATAAAGTTCAGCATTTACAGTCGTTTATCAATTAATAATGATGAGAAGATAAACCAACAATGGCTCTCGGTGTGGACAACACAGACAACATTACAGAAGGACCCACACAGACTGCAAGACATTAAACTGGATGCATTATTCTTCATGAGTGAGGGGCAATGTGTTGAGCCGTACCTCGTTCCAGCACCTTCTGCACTTTAATATGATTGGCGCAAAAGCCGCTGTACAGTTTGAAGTGCTCTGCGTAATACAGAAACGAACCGCCCAGCGAGAAGAGCAGCTTCTAGGTAAGGAAAGAAAGAAAGACAGCCTTTATGCGTTACCCAATTTTACCACTTTGGCTTTCTATGGGTAAAGCTGCTCTTTATCATAATGAAACCATACAGAGCTCCAAAGCAGACAATAATTCATTACAAACAATAAAGTATCCTATATGATTCAAGCACTATATACAAAGTTATACCAAATTTTAAGCTTTTGAACTGAAAATCTTTCCCTCATTTGCATTTGCACACTGAAGGATGGGTCAAATCCTTTTATGTTTTGTAACTAAATCAATACATCCTTTTGTATTCCGTAGATTTTTTTTTTTTTTACATTTTGGGGTGATTTATTCGGGGCGATTTTGGGGCGATTAAAGAACCTAAAAAGAGTTATTCCCAAAACTGAGCGCTCTCGACTGTCTATGTCTCAAGTTACAGACGAGAGTATGATTGAAAGCCATATTTGCAATGATTGTGCACCTTGAATTGCACAGGCGTCTCCAGCGTGTTGAAGTTGGGGGAGGAACTAATCTTCTCCTCCAGGGTCTGCAGGAACACTTTCTGAAAGTCCAGCATCTCTGGAAGGCTGCCAAAAAGACTTTCCATCTGGGGAAAGAAAACCCACAACCATTAAACAGAACTTTCACATATTAATTCATTAAAAACAGCATGCAATCAAGGGATTTCATTCGGCAAGGCTGTTTAATAAAAACTAATATGAAAGTACTTCACAGAAAATGGACTCCATTTAAATCGGCAGGTTTCATTTCAGCTGTGCAAGCATAGACTTTAGCACAAGCCTCTTTCTAAATTGTTATTGCCACTCACATTGTCACCAGTAACTTAAGAACCAGCACTAAAGCCACTTTATGTTTGGTCCTTGTCTAATTTGTGTGAGGGCATGCTCCAGTGTCCATTAACAGGGGTTTAATATGGCCCACTCCTCAGCACATATTGACTGATCCTTCCTCTGGGACATCCGGAGCCCTGTCAGGGTCACATCCAGTCTGAAACTGGCAGGTTAAAAGTAGAAGGGAAAGTGGGGACGTGCAAGCTGACCACGATTGATAGCGCTGTGCTTTTTAACTGATCCCTTGAATCTAACTCCAGGATGGTCTTAACTTTACCTCATCTTGGCTGAGAAAGGTCTCCTTTTGTAGGGGCTTCAGGTAAATTTCAAACAGGCAGTTGAGGTCCTGTATAGAGAAACAGAGGAGAATTAGAGAATTTCCATAGCTGGTTTTACCACACGGTAAATGGATTATTATTTAGTTTACTCATTCTGTCAGTTCATTCAAGGAATAGGGATGTGTTGGAAGACTAATACCTTGAAATACCTAGAAAGACACGGATAAAGGCTTAAAAATAAATAATGACCGGGCCCATTCACTCCAAGTGTTTGCTGGGTAATGCTCTGACAAGAGTGATACTACAATGCTACTTCAGACACTTCATGTCCCACTATTTGACATTGTACAGGGTTAAAAACATTTAAATAGACATCCGATACACGAATGAGCGTAAACTTTATTAAAGAAACGAGCAGAGATCACAGATCAAACAAAATCTCTCAGAAATCAGAGCTTTGACAAGATACTAAAACTAAAATAATACGTTACTATAGATCAGCCTGATTTATATATGATGAGAATACTTGAGGTTTGCACGTGTCAACCAGTTCGTTTGGATGAGACTGGATGAGTTAGTATCATTAGTTAGTATCATATACTGAACTAGATAAACTGCTCATAACACCACAGTAACATTAGTATAACTTTGCAGTTTACTTTATTATTATTATTTATACATTAGTCCCGTCGGACTGCTTTCCATGATCTTTCCCATGGCGCTCATTCACAACATCATCATGTTTAATATAAGAGACTTCTAGAGGCAAAAATTGTAAACATTTAAGACAAGAGGTTAAGTAAAAAGTAGAATGAACTCTCCATAAAGTGGAGAGATATTTTATTGGGGTATATTACTTTCCACAGCTGAAACACTGACTCAACAATTACATGAGAGATGATTCATTGTAGTTGTGCTGTTTCTTTCAACATTCCTTCTGATGTTCATTCATGTTTATTTCGTGCTGTAACTAGCAGCCAAAAGCAAGGTTCATGTGCGCTCTGCCACACAAGCTGATGTCACATTAAAGAGCGGCAAAATGACTTTTATTGCTTGAATTTTGTTTGAATATTGACAGAATTTGATTTTGTTTCAAATCAAAAGTAATAAAATGGGTATTGCAGACAGCTTTAACAGGCAGAGCCGTCCTCTGCCAGCCCCTAACCTGCACATGTGTGGCATCAGTGCATCAGCCGGAATATACTCATTAGGCTGATTTATAGCAGTGTGCCAGTGCCGATGCAGCATATCACAGACAAATAGCTCCTGCGCAGGACTCTCCAACAAATCACAGAGCACTGCAACAATCATACACTCATTAACCATGTGGTTACAGTTTTAATGCCATCTAAATGTTCACGATGAACGGGGTAAAACTTGCACCACATAAACGACCACATGCAAGTCTCAGGAAACAGATACGAGGGGAGGAGCTAAATAACAGGCAAGGACAATATCCATCAAATGTGTTCTGCTGAAACAGACTGTTTCACCTCATGGGTCTATCATTAATTTGAGGTTTAAAACTGAACAGATGTGATTTCCAGATCAGCTCCAGATAAACGGTTCAGTTTTAATGAATCGAAAAGTATCACACAGACAACTATATGGATTTCTGCTCGACGTAAGAGCTCATGTTAATAGGGGATTACAGAGTCAGTTCTCACCTTTACGTAGGATTTCTCTGTGTCCACTAATTCCTGGATGACTTTGCGCAGTCTCTCTGTGGCAGACATGTGACGTGGACAGGGCCTGAGCATGGGGGCCTCGGGGCCCGTCTGCTCCTCCTGGCCCTCCATCAGACCACCAGAGCCTTCCTGGAAGGAGTGGTACAGCGAACACACTGTGTCCACACTCTGCAGGAGACACAATTAAGATAACTAAATTAGATACTAATGCCAAACTATACGTCAAACATTTAGGAAAAGAACAGAGGACATGAGGACACGAGGACGCGCGCACACACACACACACACACACACACACACACACACACACACACACACACACACACACACACACACACACACACACACACACACACACACACACACACACACACACACACACACACACACACACACACACACAAATTGTATAGGATTTAAAATTCAATCTGTACATCATATAAAGCAATCGAGTCTCTTCAGAAAATGTAATTGGATTATTTTTACCATCTCTTTGTTAACCTTTTGAAGCGTCAGAGTGTTAGTTGCGTAGCTGTATATAAAACTCAAAATGGAAAATGCGCTTTTAGTACAATATAGACTAAATATTAAAATGTTATCTGTGCATTTTGGGAAAACGCATATTTTCCAGCTTTTCCTATAGCTGTTGTGAAGAAATCTCTAGTAACGTGATGAGCAAAGATTCACTGTGACAGAACCGTGTATAATAAGATATCTTATTACACACATATAAGATGTGTAAGCAAGCATTGCATAATTTATGCTGGATCTACACCCCAGAGATGGTAGCTGCATCGCATCTTCTTAAACACTGCCATTTGTTTCAAAATAATTAGACACTGATGATTTGGAGGGTCACATCTCATGTGCACAGCTCTGTCAGCATTTACACTGGTGAGGATTCCAGCCAAGCTCTTATTAAGGTCGTACATCAATACAAACAGCAATATCACTTACAACGAATGTCTCAAAATAAAGGCTTCAGCATCTCAGTTTCAGCTCTCAGAGACTGTGAACAAGCGAAACAGCTGACAAAGACAGATCTGTGACCACAGGGGAGAAAAACAACACCACTAAAGGCCTTTTATGGCTTTAAAGCAGCCAGACAAACTCCATACTGAACAGAGCACATACGTCCTGCTGCTATAAAAACATATAAGCTCAGTATTTTGACTTGAGTCCTATTGAGGAAAGACCTTTCAACATATACAGATCAATATACAGGAGACAGAGAGCACTGCAAAGTGTGTGTGTGTGTGTGTGTGTGTGTGTGTGTGTGTGTGTGTGTGTGTTTGTGTTTGTGTGACTGAGCCACAAGAGCACAAACAGAAAATGGGATCTCACATGGAACAAACAGATTGCTTCTGCAGTTCGGTTTGCTAATTACAGCACAGCCACTCTAGAGACCATGTGCAGCAGAGGCTTCAGAGCCAGTTTACTGTGCCATGGCAGAAAGAGCAAGAGGAATAGGTAAGCTCAGCCGCAGTCGTCTGACAGAAAGCTTAGTTATGGTAGGGCCACCCAAAATAAGCATTGGGGCTCCCAGGACGTCGTCTTCTCAGACATCAATTGATTAAGGAGCCACAAAAACACTGCAGCAAAATATAAACATTATGCCCCAGCATGTAAGCGTGTGGACACATCTTGCACTGATGCGAAGTATAAATAGCTTGAGCAAAAAAACAAAACAAAAAGCAAACAAGCAAAAAATGAATAGTAATAAATATGTTCATGACAGCAAGAGAGCAAATTCTAGGGGTAGGTTTGAAATTCTGTAGGGTAAAACATGTTAGTTAGTAAATTGTGTAATCTAGCCACATCATTTTTGTGGCCCTACAGTATTTAGAAAGGGCCCTCATATACAGCATACATAGTAATATAAGTTATTTTTCTTCATTGCAGGTCAAATAAGATTTTTTTCATATCAAACTTATTCCAGGTATAAAAATGCAATCATACTCGTTAGTCAGTTGCCAAAGTACTGTACAGCACCATGCCAATTGTTTGGCTAAAGGTTCGCAACGAATTATGTGGTGTCTGCTTTGGGGTAAGTTGTGTCAGTGGCTCAACTAAGCTTTGATAACACAATAATCATGACAATATACTATTATAAAATTGTTTCACTTTAATCACATATAAAAATGATGAAATGACTGAAAATTATGTATTTTGCTGTCTGATTGACAACAATGTGGATCAAACTTTCGAATGGGATAAACAGTGAATAAATCTGACATGTAAACGTGTGAATGTAAAAGTTGTGCAAACTGAAGAAACACAGCCCTATTTTATAGACCCTATTTTTATAGACACTCAAATTTCAGGACTATTATTTTTATTTTGTACTATTACTATAATAATTTTTTCTGTCACGTTTGGTGAGGAGAGGAAGTGAGGAATCAATTGAGTTAACAATTGATAACAAAGAAACAAAAATGCAAACAAAACTGCCCAGAGGGGGAAAACAAGACTGACTGACTTAACAGGACAAGACTTGGCATGAGCATGACATGGCAACATTAAAAACAACGATGCAGCACACACGGAGAGAATGAACGGAAAGATGAATAGGAGGGGCAAATCAAACAATAACGAGGGAACAAAATGGGCGGGGTTACACAACGACAGGACTCGAACACGCAGCCAATGCTAATGCGCATAAGCGTCCACATGAAACAAGCAGCTAGTGAAAACACAAACTGCACGCAACACAAGACACAACATGAAAGTGTGCGGCCGATGTAAGCAAGCTACACAACAACACACATTGACAAGAGTGCATAGCCTGACCGAAGCTCGAACCGCACCCACTCACGAGACATAACAATAGCACATGAACACGAGCGAACACTCGTCTCGTGCACTAAAAATACAGGACAAACACACGGAACACGAATGTCTGAATCCAATGTCAAAACCAAAGCGGAACAAGACTGAAGTGCCGGGATCGAACATAACGCCCCGTACACAAGACACAATCACAGACACGGCAATGTAGTAGTGGCCAGAAAACTAGACCGCTGTGACAGAACCCAGACACTTCTCATCCTAATGTATGATCTTTCTGCAGTTTAACGCAAAAGACACTTTAAAACTGAATGGTGTCAAAATAACTATTGATTTTCATCGTATATCTGTGTTTCACAGAAGAAAAGTATGCATTTGGAATAACAAGAAGGTATCAAAAGTAATTTCTAACAGAATTTTTGGGTGAATTATCCCGTCAAGTAAAAAGTTGCCTGACTCTTCCCAATGCGCTCACGTGTTATAACTCATAAACTGCCAAGTTTTTTGGGATAGAATAAAAACTGCAAACACATAAATAAGAGGCGGAGGTAGGCGGAAGAAATCATGTTGACACATTAATTGAGCGCCCTGTAGTAGAATCGGTGGGAAGGCCCCGTCTGGCACAGACAGATAACAGTAATTGTGGCCAGTGCTTGTGTCGTTTGTTTAGCTGCAGCCACCAGGAGGTTAACAGAAGCTCTGCAGGTTGTGAAGACTCCATACAGGTTGCTTTTAGCCTCACAAAAGCACCTGAAAATGATCTGTGAGGCTCTCCTCACTACACACACACACTACGCTGAGTGTGAACTGGCTGTATAAATTCAAGACCAGCAAACAGGGAAAACCTCCAAATATAGAACAATTACAGAACACTGCATAGTGGTAACATACAAGTCTCTGTTTGCATGCCAAGTGTTCTAAATATGTAATTAAGATATAATAAATGAAATATGTGGAGGTTAAGAAGACAGTAGAGCAAGGCATAAAGCTTCAGTTCTCGTTTTTCTGCTCTCAAGTCTCTAGATGACGGCTCCTTCAATGCTATGATACCAGCTGTCAAAAAGCTTCAGTCTGACAATCTATCCTCCTTGACAGAAAAAGTTCACAGATCACAGTTTGTAGAGGAACGAAACTGCTTGGCAGTGCATATTTTGAAAGCTTTCTGACACAATTGGCTCCACTCAGACCTTATTAACATCGGTTTCATGCAGATGAATGCGCTGCACAACAGTAAATAAAGATGGGGTCCAATGCATTTTGAAAATGCTTTACCATCCCTATCATCAAAGACTGAAAAAAAATCAACCACACATGGAAAAACATTAACAGGGTTCAAATATATTTTTAAATCATTCGTTTTCCAAGCACTCTTATTTAAATGCACCACTCTGTGTTCTCAACACACGCACACTCTACAAAACTCTGTGAGATTGCCGCTTATGTTTCCCGTCCATGTAAGCTGCATTCTCCACTGGAAACATTGCCTTCTTAAAGTGCCTTCTCTTAATCTATTCAATGGTGCTTATGGAATATGGTGCTTGTGTCAACATGAGTATCAAAGCGCTGCTTTCTGCAAAAACCTGTTTTCTAAAGTGCATGTAAACAGGGTCACAGTCCAACAGCGGATAAAGCTTCAGCGCCTCATTGACATCCCCACAGTTTCACTATGTTCATACTGAGCTACTAAAACAGCACTAATGTGAAGAGCATAACTGCAAAGTACAGGTGAAAGGAGACATGAAAGGAGACAGTCTTTACTAAACTATCATTTCCTCATTTCCCTGAATAGGTCAAACTGGTGGAAATGGATATACTAATTACAAAGTAAACAACGTAACCACTTGTCTTATATATTAAACTTTTCATGTCTAATGAAATAAACTCAAATGATCTGTGTCAACTGGTTTTTAGTGAGCATTCAACTGTGTTAAAGGTGCACTATAACAGATTTTTTGATCAAAAATGAACAAAAACATAGTAGCCTACATAAAAACATTTTATTGGATATCCTCGTTCTAATTGAGATCCTCTAGACTACTAATTCATAATTTGAGAAATTATGAAAGTCAGGAAATGTCGGTTTCACATCATTGTATGGTTGCATCATGTCCGTAAACGAAGAGAGGACAGTCTGACTATTAGAAAGCATAGCCATAACTAAACTAATAAACAACATCATTAACAAAAAGGCAACCATAGGAGGAAACATCCATTCTTAAAAGAAAGAAAGCCAATTGAGAGAAAGCAAAAGGAAACATGACGAGCATATAATAAAACACATCAGACCAGTTTTTAAGAGATGGATGAGAGACAGCCTTGAGACTTCAGTGGATTTAAAGCTCAGTTATCTAGCAAGGTATTTGCGAGATAAC
This sequence comes from Rhodeus uyekii, assembly GCA_037043235.1. Taxonomy (NCBI): domain Eukaryota; kingdom Metazoa; phylum Chordata; class Actinopteri; order Cypriniformes; family Acheilognathidae; genus Rhodeus; species Rhodeus uyekii. The sequence continues at coordinate 1,033,844 of JAWRVZ010000186.1, read as the reverse complement.
CTCAACTGCTAAAGGGCCAAATCTTTGAATTTCACGGTGCACTTCCCTGTCAGGGTTCTGCCACATTCGGTCTAGTTCTATCTCGGTGTTGTGGCCAGGTAGAGCTCTGACACAACCGTAATGTCTCATGTTTTGTGGGTGCGCACGGCTTCGATTGTCACGCGATCTCTTGTCTCTGTAGCGTCTTATGTGTGAGTTATATGATGTCCGGCTCAGTTCTGATCTCTTGTTCAGTTTCGGTTTTGTGTCAGAACTTGCATCTTGTTTGCTCTACGCTATGTGAGTGGGCGGGGTTTCAGGCTTTGCTCGAACCGCACTCTCATGGGTCTGCACGCATTGTTGTAAGCACGCGTTTCGTGTTTACATCGGCCACGTCATGTTGTGTTTTTGTGTTGTGCACAGTTTTCACCAGCGTACTGTCTCTTGTTTAATGTGAACATGCGGCGATGCACGTTCCTGTGCGTGTTCGTGTCTTGTAATTGTATAACCCCGCCTGTCTTGTTCCCCTGTCAGAATTTGATTTGTCCCAGCTTGTTCACGTTCACTTAGCCTCCTGTGTCTATTTAATCCCTTCGTGTTTGCTGTCCTGTGCTGCTTCGGTGTCTTTTGTCCAGGTGTGTCTTGTTAAGTCGTGTCATATCAAGTCAAGCCATGTCGGTTTCCCCCTCGGGGTAGTTTTCTTTTTACAATAAAGTAACCTTCCCCCTGCAATTGGGTCCTTGCTTCCTGCACCTCATTCGTGACACTCCCTGTCTGCGACTATCTCTACACCTGCCGTGTTTACAGGGGGCTGAAAGAAAGGGAATATTAATATCTATGGTAGCAGCCAGAAAACAGAAGTTACCAAATGCAAAAGTATTATAGGATTAGTACAGAAAAAATTTGCTTATTTATGCTGTCAGGATGTTCCATCTGCTATTACCCGGATATGGGGTAAACCCATAAATAGGCTCAAACTAATTTAATACACAATTTACTTCGCTAAATAAACAATGAAATAGCTCATATAAATAGTTCTTCTCTTCTTTTTACTGCAAGATCAATATTTTATGTGAGGATTGATACTCTCGAACACCAATATCAGTATTTCAAAATTGATCCACCCAAAGAAATGCAATCAAGTGGTCAATCGACACCCATGATTTGAGATACTCCAACCTTATGTTCATAAATACACTCACCATGAAAAGCAGCCTATAAAGTATTCTCCAGGCTGCGATGGCCTGGAACTGGGTCCTTCTGGCCAGAGTAAAGCTCTTCCTTCTTATCTTGCCCACCCTGAACGTTGGCATGGCTGTTGAGCTTCACACTCACACTCGCATGTCTCCTTCCTTCAAATGCAAGTTAAAAATCAAGTATTTCCAAAATTCTGAGTGTCAGGCTAGTTTAATTTTTTAAGCTTAGGGTGTTTTCTGAAAATCGATCGCTAGCAGGTTTTGCACACGTACGAGCCAGACTAAAACTGCTGCTGTCCACTGAAATCTGCATATCAATTGCTAGCTCGCATGACCCTTCTGCAGTTTCCAGAGAGCATAATGAAGTGCTCAGACAGTTTGCAAACACTACCAGCAGCCTAGCCTTTCAATAAAACCAACACAATGGAAACGTTTCTGGATGGCCTATGAACACTAAGGCTAACTTTACCATGCATGCTGAGAGGAGAATTGTCTGAAAATATTAACCAGAACTACACAGTTACAAAAGAGAAAGAAAAAGACATTACAACTGAATCTGCATTTGTAACGGAGTCAAAATAGTCAGAATCTTTCCACAAACATTGAGCGTGAACTCTCCTCATTTTGGCTCTAGGCTATCACAACAGCTCCCAGGCAAATATCAATATTCTTACAAGTATTAATGTGAAAACACGCAAAATGTGACGTCTGGTTCTGCGCAATAGACAAAATGATCCTATATGATGCCTGTATTCTCTCAGAGAGCTGTTTATTTCCCACACAGCTCATGTAACACTAAACCCTAACAGGATTTCAATAATACAAACACACAACAAACAAACACTTGCAGATCCAAAGTTCAAAACTAGTCATTTCAACGTGTTTTCTTCTTTTGCCATCTCTCAGTAATTTTCCAAATTATAACATGCTCTTAATACACTGATACTAAAAATGGAGGAAAGAAATGTCTAAAGGTGCCACAAGTGAACTTAACTGTTACAAACCTGGTTTAACACAATACACTACACTACAGTACACACACGGCAGAAATTCAGTTTCCCTGTCAGCACAACAAAGATTTATGTCTTGCTCGTATGGAATATAAAATTTGCTCTTCTGACCTTTTACTAGCAGTGCAATTGCTTTAGAAACAACAAGAGCCCTGCTCTTTCCCCCAGTTTTCTCAAAGGGCAACACTTTGCATAGATCTTTTGGGTCATATATGATTAATACTTGTTAATGCACCCTTCTTTAAAGATCCTTAAAGTCTAGTTCTCCACAGGGCCATTTTTACAGCTGCGCAACATGCTGTTAGACTCAATAAACCGACACTACCCAAAAAGACTTAGGTAATTCTAAGGTAATCTACAAATGCAATCATGGAGCACTTTAACCTTCTGCCACTTTGCTGGCTGAATGAAACAATAACAAATAACAAATAGTGGTGACGTCCCTAAGGTCACAGGAAGACTGTGGGAGGCAGGAGGATTATGGGTCTTGTATGTCTGCCAAAGAGAAGGATTATCCTCATTTGGCATATTCTGTGGGCAAGGTGTTAAACTAACGCTAACTCCCCTCCTCAACAAGTCACTACTAACAAACAGCTAGTAACTCTTGCAGCACTTAAAGTCTGACATGCTTATTTTACTTTCTGTTTTAATATCTGAAAACCGAGAGATTTCCAACAAACAACAAGAGATCACATAGAACGCTGCTCACACAACAAAATAAAACAAAAATCTAAGAGAAGCCAAGAGGATGTCGTGTCCCTGGAGAAAGCATTGGCCATTGCTCAGAGGAAAATGTCCTGTCACACCGTAGTAGAGCCCTGACAGGCTGTGATTCATCCCTGAGGTTACAGCAATTGTGCCATGTAGCCATCTTCTTTTTAAAGCCCGATAAATAAAGACACACACACACATAAATCAAAGTGTATAGCCATGCAATCCAAACGGCACTTGCAGTTATATGCTCTAGTTCACATCTTAGACTGTTATTATTCTTCAGTATCCATTCAGTTTTTCAAGTGAGTTTTAATAATGAAGCGAAATCAAAAGCAAATCTAAGGTTTGTCTAAAGCGGAGGAGGTCAAGTGGTTCATGAAAATACTGAATAATCACAGTTGAATAATGTGCTCAACAGCGATTCCTCAGACAGGAGGAATGCAATCAACAAAATAAATCCACAAAAGCCATTTGGTAAAAACAGGATCAAGCCCACTTCATAAATACAATAGCATTTGATACCATGAAAACCTGTCCTTCAGCAACATTCTGGCAGGCCATGCAGGCAGCAATCTCCTCCAGCAGTCGGGCCAGCTTGTTCTGAAGCAGCCGGTGTAGAGTGAGAAGAGTTGAGTTCAGGAATATGTCCTTGCCTTCCTTGACACAGTCTGGCCAGAACCAGCACATAGTAAAGAACGAACAGAGAAACTCGACCGGCGAGTGCTCACAGAGGCAGAGCTCAATGAGCGCGGCGAGGTAGATGCATGGCCTGGCATCCCGTTTGGTCTGCTCTGCCATCGGAGCTGACCCCGTCCCATGGGCAGTGCTGGTCCTCTCCTTCGGATCTCTTCCCGACCTCTGGCTGTGAACAGGACTGTTAAATAAGCCCAGATTATTAGTCAGCTCACAGCCATATGCTGACTGACTGGCTTAGTCATTCCCATCCCCCTAGTTCAATGCTAAGCGCTGGGGGTCTGGTAGTTGGAAATTATGGAGTGGCTTTTGAGAACACTTTGTTTGGCTAAAGATTTTGTTTGAATGATTAAGATATTCCAACTTTATTAGCAAAAGTGCTTTGACAAGCCATGTTTGAGATGAGCTGAGTAGTTCATATCCTAGTATTTAAGAGCCAAATACTACAACTCTTTTGCCCAATTAGAAATAGGGTTAATTTCCTGATCCATCTCTTTGTGGCAGATGGAGACGTAGAGCCAGAAACTAGGGAAGAGGACCAATTGAGAGAATATGTATAAAAATGGTCCTTGATGCAATTCTAAGATAAATCCAAACAGTCTTTATATAAACTCCCTACAGAGTTTCTGTCATGCTAAAATACACTATATACAGCAAAAGATGGTTTATAGAGGGTAGATCCGCGAGCAGGGGTTTCTCACTGTTGTGGGGCCGTTGCAGAAACTGCAGTCTCACAAGCTAGTCATCACATTTTTATTTTCTTTAAGACTGTTCATAACTTTTTTTAAGTCAGTTAGGACCGAGGGACATGAGAGCGTCATGAGAGCCGATGGCATGATTGATAATGAGCGTCTGGTATCTCACAGAGGAGCGGAGGCATAAAAGGAGGAGCGACGACAGTGAAGGACGAGAGAGGACCAGGCCTGGGATTTATGATGTGTTTTGTGTGCTTATGTTCGTGTGGGCAGCAGTTGTTTGTGAGGGACTGCCGCCAGTACTTTTATTTTGTTTTTATTTTATTTTCATAATTAAAGTTTGTTAAATCTCCTTCCTCCCCAAACAAAGAACTGTGCTACAGTTACATAAAAAAGTAGTTGGTCTAACTTAATACCAAATATACTCATGTCACACTCTTGGCTTGCACAAGGCACATGCACAAGGAAGATGAAGATAAATCCAAATAGACTTTAGATCCATAATATGGTCCAAAAACAAGAGCAGGTGTACTTATTTCTTCCTTGTGTTGACAACTGACAAGAAAGAAATAAGTGCACCCACCACCCACCCTCATCTTAATAGTATGTCCATCACTGTTAAAAGTTGTTAAATATAGAAATACAGTGGAGTTCGGTTATGTTGACGGTCTCGGGGGTTGCAAAAAAGCGTGGAGATAACCGTTTAGCGAGATAACCAACAGCCAATATGGCGATTTATTTGATGAAGCGATCGGCATGCTATAAAAATGTACATACACTGTATATGTTTGCTAACAACAAAAGGCATATGTGCACCAACTAACAGCAGAGATTGTATCGGCTACTTTATGTTTATGTTGGGAATATACCTTTAAGACGGTGTATGTATTTCTGAGCACGCTGTTCTGGTGTGTGTGCACAGGGAGGAGAGTGTGTGTGAGTGAGGAGAGCGATGGCCGCTCTACCGCTGACTGTTATATAGCATCATCTACTGTTTCTATTTTCCTTCTTTTACTTGTGATGTTTGTCAGAGTGTTTTCTTTCCCTGGTTTGTACTAATGCTCTTTACATGTTTGAGAAGAGTGTGAAACCCATCTATAAAGCTCGTCATCTGGGCAATCGTCAACCACTCTGACAGCCGGTGCAAGTTAAACCACCTTCGATTTCGATACAAACCTTTAACTATATTCTCCAACATTGCAAACACAATTTCACTCAGAGCGTAAACACAGTCGCAACACACATAAACACATTCATAACAGTCATTTCGCTCGGACACAGTTCTGAAAAGTATATAAAGCACTGTGCGTGAGTGAGTGAAGCGTCATTGGAGTGAGCGACCGTACAGACTGATGCGCAGTGAACTCTGTACTGTCTTTAGTCACGGGGATTGAGATAACTGATGTGAAGCGGTGACATTGTCCCTCTTTTGTGCTCGAGATATCAGGGTTCGGCGACATAGAAGAAAATGAAAAATAGGGAGTTTGGCGGTTCCACTTCAAAAACATTGACATAACCGGTTTGGCGAGTTAACCATGAGTCGAGATAAGTGGGTTCCACTGTACAATAACCAATGGCAAATAATAAAAAAATAATAATACACAATTTAGCCAGTCTTTAAGGTCTGTCAGTGGTAAGGTATCAAGAAAAGTGGTCCAAAGGTTGTTTGTTTTTGCCTCACAGAATCAACTATAGGACTATATAGGACTCATTGATGCTCATTGATGCAGAGCTTCGTTCTGGGGGCTTTTCAGATTTCCAGCATGCATTTTTTGACTGCAGAGCCAGCAAGCAATATGAAATAATTATTTTTTTTACACGTGAAGTGAGCTGATATCACCCAGAATCCAAACTCTAGGATCAGGGTGGATATTTTAGAAATGATTGCAATAACATACTTCCAAAACTCTCCAGAGCATGTGGAGAAGAGTCCCGGGAGATGTTCTGCATCTCAGACACATGGCAGAGATCTCTCCACTAAATTGGTTTAGTCTATGGGGGTATAATGTGCTCTGTGTAAGATGTTATATTGAATTTGTCTGTGTTTGATGGATCATAATCATAAGAACACTCCAGATCTGATTCCCATGTTTGCTTTATTGAAGATCTATGGGAGCTTTACATTTCTGCATTATGCAGACGCTTTTATCCAAAACAACTTACACTGCATTCAAGAAACACATTGACATTCTAACAGTTTTTACTTTCCCTGGGGTTGAACCCATGACCATGGCATTGTTAACACCAATTTCCTTCCTACTGGTTGAGCTATAGGAAAGGTATTAGTAAGGATGTTGTATATAGAAGATGTTAGGCCCTTTGTGAAAGTGAGTCTGGTATCAACCGACTGATATGGAAGGTATATTAGGGAATGATCCTGATGACTGACTTCTAACCCAGTGTCTAATTAAGTGCTAAGTAAATAAGTTTTTTAAATTAGGCAAGTTGAATAATTGAAGCTGGAAAATATACCATCAACATCCCCTAATTGGTCACAAATTGTCTTGACTCCTTTCTTAACACGAGTGTTTAGAATTCTGTCAGCAATAGGACTTGGACATTAGGATTACCGTCAAGAGGATTGTTCACAACTAACAATGTGCTTAAGCTTAGAAGAGTGTGTGATTCCTGCCAAGCACCAAAGGTATCCAGAAGAATGCATTTATTGTAATCAGAGAATGGAATAATTGTTATTGGAGTGGTTGAGACCCATCTATCTCACTTCACAGTTCTTTGAATGCAGTCAAATCCACAGTGGGTGGAACTGAGAAACTAGATAATAAAGTATGAAATTTGGGAGATTCAGCCCACCCATTGGGGCCTGAAGTGGGAGCAGGTTAACCCTTAGAGTTTTCTTCAGATTAAAGAAGAAATTTCTTCTGGATTTTTTCAAGATTCAACGCTGTAATCTGGGTAGGTATGATTAGCTTATCATCCAGGTACACAGCTCCTAATCAGACCTTGTCTTTTTCACTGTAGTTTAACATTTTTGCGATCATGGGTCTGGTCCGGCCCGAGGGTCTCCCGAGGGGGTGGGGTCTTTCCAGACTGATCGGAGTAGCAAAATTATCATTCCCTAACGGTCGTGGGCAACGGTCATTGCAGATCTGTACTATGATGGAATTGGTGTGTCAGATTGGTTCTCACACTTCAAGTTACAACATTTCAACATTTCTGGTAAATAACAAAGGACCCGCTGTACAATTAACACCGATAAAGCAGTAGAAACTGGAGTCATATGAGTTACTTTAATGATGTCTACCTTTCTGGGGCTTGAAAGTAGGAGTTGTGTAGCTGTCAATGGAGGGACAGAAAGCTCTCAGATTTCATCAAAAAGATCTTCATTTGTGCAAGTCTTACGGGTTTGGAGCGACAAGAGGGAGAGTAATTAATGACAGAATTGTAATCTTTGGGTGAAATAACCCTTTTAAACATATGCTTTGCAATGTTTTTTGCAATGGTTATTCATAAGCAGTGCAACTCATCAACATGAGCCTTTAATTAATACATTTGCACTAGAGCAGGCTCAACTAGAGCAACTAAACTAGAACTAATTCTCAAAAGATAGGGATTCAGACCCATCCTCCCTTGTTTACTGCATGCAGTTTATGCCTTAAGAAACAAGCAGACTTTAAATAAAAATCTTCAAGGGACACTTTACTTTCAAATCTATAAAAGCAACCCATCAAACAAACACAGGGGACTTTTGAAATTCTACATATGAGTCTGTGGTGCATGTCTGTAAAGCAAACACAAAAACACACAAGCACAGTTAACTGTAGAGTTTAAACACACCCAGTGGCCCTTTTGTTACACCTGACCACAATGTAAATATCTAATCAGGTCATTATGATGCAGCAAGTGGATCAGTTGTTTATCGTAAAATATAATGAGATAAGATTTTCTGTGAAATTCTTGTTGGCAGGGTATGAATTCCACAGGGTTTGGGGATTGATGTTTGATTGCGTGAGCACAGCAGAATATTTTAAATTAATCTGTTAAGTTTTGTCTGTTAACATTCAGCAATGAATGTTTAAATTAATAAGGAAATTAATAAGTGACTCCAAAAGTTAGTCAGACTACACCGAGGATGTGACCACACCGAATAAACAGAATAACAACAGAAACAGAAACAGAAACAGAAACAACTGGTTTCTTCTTGTTTTGGCCTTGATTTCTTTGACCTTACAAGCTCCACAAATTGTTGGTAGATTTAAAAATATTACACACATAAAGAATGTCTCGTTTACGTATGTAACCTCAGTTCCCTGAAGAGGGAACAAGACGCTGTGTCGAAACGTTATGGGAACGCTTTGAATCAATGTATTGTGAAGGACAATAAAATTGAATCAAAGTGTGAACACCCATCACAGTGTTCTTCAGGGAACTGCAGTTACATGTGTAACCGAGACATTCCTTTTCAAGGGAACTTGCGCTGCGTCGAAACGCTATGGGAAAGGGAAGAACATGCCTTGGAAACTGAACTAGGGAACCAGCCCCTCGGGGCTAGCCTCTGGTATTTTCTTGAGCATTTGTCCCCAGGGACCTGTCCTGCAGGAGACACTCCTGGGAGACTCACCGGGGACCGCTGCATCCTGACACACACAAGGCGGCAGGGTTGGCAGAACGATCCCCTGAGACCACTGAAGGAAATAGGAACCGTGTATTGAGGTTTACACTACTTCCCGTCAGAGGGGATTACCCACGTAAGTCTGGCTCCGTTGGCATCAGAACCTATGCTTGTAGCCTTTTGCAGGGAAAAAGACGGTCCTCAGATATGTCTCATCTCTAGAGGGCTGCTAGTAGTAAATATAGCCAGCGTCCAGCAACCATGCATGCTCTGAACATGGACAAAACAAAGCAAAGATTGTGTGTGTCACTCCCCGTGAAGTTAGTGAGGGCAGAGAGTGACCCACAATTTAAACTGCTGTTCGCTTGCCATATCATTTTCTTGCCTATGGTGTGGGATACACCCTGATCTAAAGTAGCTGGGGATCTTTTAAACACATACACACTGCCAGCAACATACACACTCGACCGTTACACACCGCCTTGCTGAAGACATTTAAGTTGCCACTTCCAGTTTCCGGCATGCCTATCAAGCTTCCTGGCTCATGACGTCATCCGTCCTCAACGGGCGTTCACACTTTGATTAGATTTCATTGTGCTTCACGAGACATTGATGCAAAGCGAGTTCCCTTGAAAGGGATTTAGGCCATGAACAAACGAAGCCGGTGCATTCCCTATCCGATCATAAACACGGTGTCGTCTCAAGAAATATCAGCGTCCACACGAGACCACTAAAACCCACTGATAACGGTGTAGTTTATATGCCAGACCAGTATGGGGCGCTGTAATTCTGCCACAGATATACACTATACACAGAGAAGAAGACTTTGAGCATGCGCATTGTTGTTGCTATTCAGTGTTAATTGGGCACCTTTTGGTCACGTCCGACCGGGAAAAAATGCATTGGGCTGGTTGATAAAATTTGGGCTGGTTTTTGATGCATAAAATCGCTCAACATTTTTCATTATTTATAAGAGTACGCACTTTGGGATGGTATTTTTTTAAATGGGAGGGTTTTAAGCTGTAGTTGGGCTGGAAATCTTCAGTCTGATCTGGCAACACTGTTGCTGTTACTGTGACGCAGCCGACACGTGATGTGATGACGTCATCGTTTTGACAAAATATACGGATTGGCCGTCCACACGAGACCGCAAGGGTGTCGGATTCAGATCTATCCACTTCAGGACCCGGCCTCAAAAAAGAGCGGATTCAGTCTCCCAAAATGCCGGATCTGTTCGGACGAAACTCCAATCCGATAAAAAAATGTATGCGTATACAGTGAGACGCGTCTCCGTGTGGACGGGCGCTTATTATTATGACAAATAAAATGATTTAGACAACAGTAAGACAAATATAGATTTTAGACAAATAATTTAACAAACGACACTCTAAATTTACATTACGAAATTTGTACATTTCTTGTGCGAAAAAAATCGTATTACATATTTATCACTAAACCTGTGCCTAAAATTAGAATCAAGCAGAATCATTTAGTAGAGTCAAAATAAATTATTAGGAAATAATTAGAGAGCAATGGCATATTTTTTATAAATATCAGCAATCTGATTTAATCATACGTATTGTATTATTAATAGAACATATAAAAATGGGGCTCTGGTCTGACAGAGAAAAAAAGGCCTCCTGGGATGGATGAATGGATTTAACTTTCCGTTCATTATTAAAGCAATGTCCAGACACAAAAACATGTGATGTTTTTGACATCCTTCAGCACAGCATGCGAGGACTTCTCAAGATCAATGTAAGTTTTTGTCTTTGAGCATTTAGCCTTTAGCATAAATACAAGCTCTTGTGTTGGTGACAGTAATAAGCAAGAAGACCACAGCTCCTTGAAGAGGCTATCATTACTGAGTGATAACAAACAATGACAGACAAGCTTTGACAATGTAGCTGCTGCTCAAAATACACACGCACACATATACGCAAACACACAAACAAACAAGCGCACGCGCACGCACACACATGCACGCTGACACACAAACACGCACATGCACACATACACGCACACAGACTGACGCACACACTGTTCTAAATGTGGAGACATTTGTTTTCACATCTACAAACACTGAAAGGACATGAAATCAATAAAATAAAATAGAAATTACTCTCTGTAATGTAACGTCAAAACTCTGTCTGTAGACCAAGAAATAAAGGCGAAACAGCACTGAAATGTACCATCAGTGTTTGTAAAAAATGCTTTAAGGTAAAGGTTTTCTTTACCTTGCTGTGCTGAACTGTCCGATGGTTGTTGTGTGGAACCTGAAGACCATCATCTATAGCCAAGCCTAAGTTTTCTGCCACACACGACACATCTGACGAGAGAGAAAACATCATTCAAAACAGATTAAACAACTCTTTTCAGCATTTTTGTTCACTGTGTGATATCAGAGACAAGCGAAGATGCCATGCCACTGCCATACTATTATAGAGATTCAATTTTGGTAAGTCATTTTCCACATTAAATTCACCATTTTTAAAAGTTTTAATTGGCAGAGAGTTGACCATGGTATGTAAAATACACTGAAGGAAAAGTCTTGATGCTTCAACAAAAAGCCCAAAACTATTTCTCAAAACCATTATGAGACATGGGAAGTATATGGATCTCAGTAGAATTGCCTTTGCTTGTGTCAGCTGTCACGTTTTGTGTTGAAAAGCAAGCAGAGCAGATTCTCTGCTTTCCTCACGTCTGTGCAGTGAACTGAAATCTTTCACTAATGGCATCAACATATCTGCTACTCCAGCGCCTCCACAGGCAAACAGAGGCTCTGGCTGCTCACACACACACGCACGCACGCACGCACGCACGCACGCACACACACACACACACACAGAGTGTTACTTCACAGAACATGGGTGACTTAATAAGGCAGTGGCTCCTCAAAAAAACCAAAAAAACATTTAAATACTAAAATTAACCATTAATACAAAAATAAAGCTATGCATGTACTAAAAAATATGGCATTAATAAGGTGTTTAAACCACTCAATATGATAGAATATGACTATTTATAACTGACTATGATTGGTTCACGAAATAACTCTGGTTACACACTGGCTTTGTGTGTGTTCTGCGTCCACGAATCAGTCTGAATAAATGTGACGGCGTTAACGGGAAGACTAAATAGAAAAGTAAGATATCACTTTGTCACGTCAAAATAAATCTTGAAATGTATGTTTTTTCATTTAGCAATCGTGCATCTGTGCCCCGAGTTCACAGAGTTTGATGACTGGTGATCCCAAAATAAGTTGACAGCGGAACTTCAGTTCATCAAAAAATTTATATTGTTTAAATTGTTACTGCCTTGAGATATTATTTTGGAATAAATTAAAAAATGCTTAAAAACACTAACTTTTATTAAATAGTACATTCATTAAATTATTAATGTAAAAAAATAGAATTGTCTTTCTTCTCCTTTGTTTTGACAGCATAAGTAATGTTTATTTAACCAGGAAAATGTGACAATACATTTACATTTTAATTTTCAAAAAGGAAAAATGTCAAAATACCACTGTCAAAATAATATAATAAAGATCCTCAGCATTTCAGTGAAGTTATGAATCATGTTAGATATTGGTATGAAAGAGACTGAAATGATTCTGTTCACTAATAAAGCCATTCATAATTACTGTAAAAAGGTTTTTTTCATAAACTTTATAAATAGTCTTTGTGTAAATTTAAAAAATATATATTTTTATACATTAAAGACTAAATATTATATTCTTCACAAAAAGAAGGCTTGCGAAAAGAAGGCTTTTCCATGCAAAACTGTCTTGAAAAAAGAAACTGGATCTAACCAGGACAGAGGGAGAAATGGCCAGCTCAGATGCACAACAAGAAAACAATAACACTGCAGCCTCTAGTTTGGGAAACAGACCTCAATAAGAGAATCACCTGCAGCTTCAGAAAACTGAAAACAGATACAGATACAAAAACAGTCAAAAAGATGCCTTTTCTAAGATGAAATTAATAGATCAAAATATTTTTATTACAACACTTGATTGCTTTAGTCCTAAGTGAAACTAATCTTAAACAAACTGTAGTCTCTGTTTTTCACACTGTAAATGGATGTTTTTTCAGTTTCCTGATGCATTCATGATCTTATGCAAGTTGTTGCTTTATCATGGTTACGCCCCGATGTTACCAAATGAGGTTTGAAGGGTGGTTTCAATGACACCGCACAACTAACCAGGAAAACCATAGTACTCATTCTCTTTAGCAGTGAGAGTGAACGAGCGCTTAAATATAGAGGATAGAGGTCAAGTGTGCTGCTCTCTGATGAATGCCCTGATGATGAAGTCATTACCCACTCAAGCTTAGGCTGTGTGTCTGTGTGGCCTGAGCTGAAGCTTCACAGTAATTTCATCTGAATATAAACATTTGTGAGATTTAACTTGTCAAAGCTGTTTCAAGATTAACCAATCTAATTTTGTATGACAGGAAAATAATCTGTGACAAAGAATAATGCTGAATATCAAAGGAATATGGGTCTTTTTTTGAAGTGAAAAGATAAATTCAGATCCTGGTGGTAAAATGGCACTGCCAGAATTGGCACAGAAGACTATGAGTGGCATGTATTTTACTGGTGATGTAAAGAATACAGGGTTGTGACCTGTGTAAGGTATTCTCCTTAGATGTTCATTTTTTCATAACAAATGCTATAGATAAAAAAAGAAGAAGTTAACATTGACCTAAGCATGACAATGATCTTACCTGTAATTATGGTCTTATTGTCACAAATGTTAGTTAATTACAAGAACTGTTGCTTTTTTTTTTCATAAGACTAAGTACAACTTACAATCAAGAGCTTTAAAGTCTGGACCATCTTGAATTATTGAGTAAATCATTGGTTTTCCCCATGTGGAAAATCTCTTATAATGACAAATCTTAGTAAAAACCTGGCTTTCAGATTCCAAGAGATCAAAGGAAATCAACATCCATCAATCAGTATAAGAAAGTGTTAAATAAAGAAAGTTTAACTTCCCATGGCACTTTGTAAACTAATAATTGTTTACTACAGGAAAGTTTATTGCAGCCTGGCTTGCTTGTGAAAGCAACCAGTGCTCTGAACATGACAACCATGTTTCTCTCTGCTCACAAAAATGGCTTCATAATTAGATTTAAAAAAGACAAAAGAAGCAAACCAACAATATAACGACCCTTTTCCAATGACTCTGCACAATGATTACTAAGGCTTAGCCTTAGTGTTTATAGTGCTTGACCGAAAATTTCTGTAAGTTATAACATTACATTTACCCAAATATCATCACCTACCAGGCAAGCCCAAAAGCAGACAGGGTTCAAATCCAGCACGCAACACTGCTCCTCCTTACAGTATGTACAGTATTTATAAATGACTGAGTCGGTACAGACAACAGACCACTTTAAGGAAGTCGGGGGAAGGAAGTTTATGGGTGAGGTGTGACGAGCATCAAGTGTCTACAACAGGGAACTTGAAACCATAGCAAGAGATAGTTGCTGTATATCTGTTTACATTACATATATTTAGGCCATGTTTAATAACACTTCCTATCCCACATTGGACCTTTTTTTAGGAAACTGATATCATTTGCTGCTCAATACTGCACCACTGCAGAGATGACAAACCAGCAACAAATACAACTTCTCATACATTAAAATTATATGAATTTTGCAGCATGATAGATTTAGTGCTGGAATCCGATAGTAACAGTGTGTCATCACAAGCTGAAAAGAAGCATAACATCAGCAAGACCGTGATAGTCTTTTCTCAGCAGCTGTCACCCAGGTGAGAAATGTAGGTGCCTACCCTTGTTTGCTGCGTGTACAAAAACACTAAGAGCAGTGCAATGCAGGAACTAACGGGCATGAGTCTATGAACTGGGCTGCTTACGGCACTTAGAAGGTGGTTAACAAACTGCATGTTCATAGAAGTCTGTTTCTGAAAAAAAGTACACATGTGCTATATAAGTTAATATGAGCTTAACAACCCAGTTTATTTCTAGTGATGTGATGTATGTCTGAGCAAAAGGAAATAAAAGGGAAAATAAAATGTAGATTTTTAGCAGTGAGAACTGACTGAATGATGTAAAGTGGCAGATTTGTGTGGAGGTGAATACGATAGCTCAGGGAAGTTGGCATCACTTCATTTTACATTCCTGTTCTGCATGTGCATGTCAGGTGTTTGCAGTACTATAGCAATTACAATAACTTAGAAATAATTTGGTACTAACCATGACCTGGCCCTAAACCCATCCTAAACCCGTGTAAAGGCCCAGTCACACAGCCGATCGCGCACGAATCACTCACAAATCACGTATATTTTGGGTTTGTGCGTGCTTGTGCGTTGAGAAATTGACCAAAGTATTCCACGAACATTCGGCGCACGCCCGACGCATGAATCACTGACGGAGCGTGTCCAAACACGCACGCTTCTCGAACGTTCCACGAACAAGCACTTTCAGAATCCAGTGGAATGAACGTGATACGTGCGCGGTTCATGAGTGATATGAAGGTGGGGCGTCAGTGGACGTGCGCGCTTTCGAACCAGTTCCGATGCATAAGCACTGACAGCCGACGCGTGTCCTGCGCATGTCACGCATACTCAACGCATAAACTACGCACGCCGACTCATGAATAACGCACACTTTTTTGAACCGTAAATTTAACCTTTTTTGAACCGAAAATTTTTGAACCGTTCAAAACTCAAAATCACGCACAAACCACCTTCGACGCACATCCACTTACAATCACTGACGGTCCTCGTTCGTTCCACCGACGAATTACGCATATGACGCACACTCCACACAGAAACGAAAATCTGTGCGTAATTTGTGCGTTCTTCATGCGTTTTCGCTGTGTGACTGGGCCTTAAGAACTTTAAGGTCCAGGTATACTGCATTTCACACTTTCAACTCAACTTTCAAAGTTTTGTTTTCAGAGAATATATTCATGGGCTGACACAAAAACTGAGCTGCACACAGACATCACACATTTCTCTGGAGATAAGAGCATATGTGTCCTCTGTACCTGTTGAGGACTTGGCTCTTTGTCGGGTTTGGAGGTTATCTCTACGCAGAGACTGTGTGTCTGCAGTATCTGAGCTGAGCCGAATGGAGGGCGGATGACGTTTCACAGTCAGTTGCAGACTCTGATCGCTGAATAAAGTCTGTATCAGAGCCAGATCCAGAGAAGACACCTCACAACCATTGAGAACCACGATCTCATCACCGGGCCTCAGACCTATCAATGATATAAAACAACAGGAATGAAGGAGACGAAAGTTATAATACCCAGTTATAAAACTAATGTCTTCACTACAGAGCATCTTTTGGTCTTTGTTCAAATATCTAAGAGATGTTCATAACATATCCAAATAGCATAACCTACATAACCCCAGAGATGAAAGCTGTATCTTCAGAAGCAAAAGTACCTGTGCTGAAAGCAAGCCCATCAGGGAGAACTTCACTGACAACGATATGGCTGTTTTTGAGGTTGTCTACGCAGCCGGTAATAGCAAAACCTTGAGGACCAAAAAAATAAAAACAAATAACTGTGAGAAATGGCATGCATCATAAAGTGCCGTCAGTCCCCGTGAGCTTAAAACAGCCCCTTAAATTCCCCTTTGCAATGTCTTGCTTACCAAAATCAACAGCTAGGCTGGGTCTGGACATGTGCAGAGTGTAGACGCTCAGTTGGCAGACCTCCAATTCATCATATGTCTAGGTTGACAAAGACGTGACTTATAAACCGGGCCGTTATCCAGCCATTGAACATTAAGCTTTAATCAATATCTTACCAAGTTCTGCAGAAGTTCATCAGCTGATGGTGTTGATACCTCCATCATGTCTCCTACACATCTTCTCAGCCTCAAACAGTGCAGACTGGGGTCCAGTCCCATGAGCTATGAGAGAGACACAAATATCTTAACATTCAGCCCTTTCCATAACGTACAGCATCAAGACATATCGCACCAAGCTGTGTGATCACTAGCAACATCAAGATCATGAGATCGACTGCCATGGACCGCAACAACCAATAAGATGTGTATCTTTTTTGGCATCTGCCAAATCTGTAAAGTGCTGAAATGTAGGTTAATTTATGTATTTGTTGTAAGAGCATTCTTCAAAAAATCCACAGAATCATGGCTTATTCCACAGACGGAGGTGTGGATATTTTTGTGTTGAATGAGACTTTGAATGAGGACTATTTACTTTGGGTGAATTATTTGACAACACATTATATGTGCTCCTTTCCAGCTACCGTACATTAATGTTGCTCTGGAATTGACCATTCTTTACATTTTCAAGACTTTTCTTCTTTAGCATAAACTTGACAATGCAACTACACTACATTGAAATGTTTGTGGTCTATAAGATTTAAAATAATAATAATAATAATAATAATAACGTTTTGAATCAAGGTTGCATTCATTTAATCAAAAATGACACTTTACTATATATTCACATATAAAACAGCTGTTTTACACTGATATAATATTACACTGTTTTACTGTATTTATCATCTAATAAATTCAGCTTTAATCTCAGGAATAAATGACACTTTACTATATATTCACATAGTAAACAGCTGTTTTACACTGATATAATATTACACTGTTTTACTGTATTTATCATCTAATAAATTCAGCTTTAATCTCAGGAATAAATGACACTTTACTATATATATTCACATAGAAAACAGCTGTTTTACACTGATATAATATTACACTGTTTTACTATATTTATCATCTAATAAATTCAGCTTTAATCTCAGGAATAAATGACACTTTACTATATATTCACATAGAAAACAGCTGTTTTACACTGATATAATATTACACTGTTTTACTGTATTTATCATCTAATAAATTCAGCTTTAATCACAGGAATAAATTACATTAAAGTAGAAACAGTTCTTTTAAAAGGTCACAGTTTATATGAGGTATCTTTAACTGTTATGTACATACATAAAAAATAAGTACAATGTAAAGACACATGTACACAAATAGTGCACTGTATCAAATTATTAATTTAAATATAAAATGGGTCCTTTTAAATTGTAACGATACTTCACAATACTGGTTTTAGGGAGTGTAAAAAACTGGTTTTGGGGAGTGTAAGACACTTCTTTCAATCAAAAGGTAAACGATCTTACAAACGCTTTTAAACAAGTGTGTGTGTGTGTGTGTGTGTGTGTGCTCACAAAAATACACTGACTGCGTGAAATTAATTTGTGTGAGAAACACCAGTTGCTGAAGCAATGCCATGCTAAGACCGCTTTCATGCGGGGGCATAATGTTATCCATTAATTAATTCCCCCAGAATTTCACAGCTTCAGGTAGAGGAATGAAGTATTCAAAGTCATCTGAACACAATAGTGTGTCTGTCTGAGTGTGCCGACTCAAACAGATCAAAATGGGTGTATTGGTAAGTGAGGGAAAGTAATCTGAACACAGGGTTGAATGGACGATCTTACCCTGCATGTCTCAGCCAAGACATCCATGACAGTGTGATGACTCTTCAGAACAACCGTGACAGTCTGGAAATTTGGCATATAGATGCATGTTGTGTTTTCCTGGCTGCATTCCCACTGGCTGCCTTCAGGTGGCAGGATCGAGTAAACATTAGCCAAACTACCCAACCGCTGAGAAAGAAAACAAAGAGGATGAGGACGACAAAGACGACAAACACTCTCATCAGATCAAATACAGAGACTTTCTGAGATGTTTCTTTATTCCCTGGTTAGTTAGTTACCTGTTAATAACACACTTTATTATGCCTCCTTATTTATTGTTTGTGTTTATTATTTATTAAGACATTTATTGTAAATCTTAAAACAAAAAACTCTCTGATCTAGATATATTTATAGCTTTTTAGAAACAAAGGGGTTTACAGGCAAGCATATGCACTTATAAATTCAAAGACTATCAATCTAAAACTCAGTCAAATGACACTGACTTGTTCCATGACACACTGGCATCGTTCTATGGTCGCTTAAGGATATGTCAATAAAAACAAAACACACCATGGTTCTTTCACGGGGGATTAAGTCTTTGGTGTCGGAAACATACAAGGCTATCCACCTTCATACACCAGAGAAAACGTGTCACGTCTCGGTTCCTCAGGTACAGACTGTGCACACAACCCACTCAGTGAAGTAATGGCCTTTTATTAGTAAGGGAGAGAGAGCAGCTGTATAACCCTCTGTTTGTCCAGTGTGTGGTGTGAATGAAGCCCTGACCAGCAGCAGAATGAGTGTGCATTCATTTAACATCGCAACGGTCAACTTTCCAGCAGAGCAGCCAAGGGCAACCGCCTAGCACACACTCCTCAGTGTGTGTGGCTCTCAGCACCAGAGCCTTTAATCCAGACTTTCCTCTACAACCAGCGGGAAAAATCATTCATGGAGGCTAACCTCCAGCTAAATGGAGCGATGAAGAAAAGACACTTGCTGTCTAGAATGACCACGGTCTCTTAGCAAACATCAGTGTATTGCTCACAAGTGGAACACAGTGAGGAACCATGAAACGAGACAGGAGACTACCGTATATAACTCAACTCACATGTACAAAATTAGACACTGTTTCTCCCCGAGACACACTCAGTTCTGCACTGGTGTATTCATAATGAAACCAGCAGAACATCTGACCATCAAACAGCCACAGTCTTTGCTGACACTTTATAACAATGATACTGTAACCGAGTATTTACAAATCATCTGTAGATATTTGATAGATTTATTTGTTTAATTATTATATTTGAGATAATTAATAGTTTATAAACTGCAGTTAATAGACTATAAATATAATGAGTTCTTCATTCATCGTCTCTGTAATTGACAGTGTTTTTGTTTAATTAGCTCATATGTAAAGATTTACATAAAAGTGAACAACGTATTAACCATAAATAATTCTCACTTTAGATTAGGCCACAGAAAATGGGAAAATGGCATTAATTCACAGCTTTAAATTACAATAATTGCATTATTATTATTATTACTCATTAAAATGTTTACAAGTACATTAAGCCTATCGCCAAAACGAAACAACCACTGAAAAATAAATAAATGCTGTCAATATACAGTACGTTTATACAGTTTGTAAAACTCTGTACAGAATTAAAAAATATATATATTTTATGAAAAATGTTCCCAGTTTCCGTGACTTAATCTAAAGTGAGTGTCTTTACAGTTAATGACTTAAGATACCTTAATAGCAAAGCATTATGTAACTCTTTTCATATGAGCTAATTAAACAAAACACTTTGTAAATTACAGTAACAATGAATGAAGTTAAATTAATAGATAATATAAATGAATAGTTTGCAAATGATTTGTAAGTACATTTTTTTAAAATACACCTATTATAAAGTGTTGGCCAGTCTTCCAGTCTTACATATACTGTACAATGAACAAAAAGATTTCAAGGTAACTAAAATAGTTACTTATTTTTAAGTGACTATTTTTAGCATTTAACCAAGTAAAACAGCTATTTCAAGTGGCACGACTCTGTACTTAAAGTTAGACAGCAAAGTACCTTAAAACTACAAGGAGGAATGGTATTTAGATGTGCTCCACCATCACTGTCAAAGACCTAAAACAAGAAGGGAAAAAACGTATCACCGCACAGTGTCATTAAAATCTTAGTCATATTTTGTCAGACAGAACAGAGCCATGGTTACAAACAGTGCAGCAAACAATCTTTCATTTTGTTGCTAAATAAAACCTAAGCACAGCAAATTTCCTGTAGTGAATCAATTTTGATCTTCAACAAAAGCTTTGAGGCTTCACTGGAAGTAAAGAGCATAATGGTTAGTAGGATGAACAGTCATGCGATCGCTAACAGTCAGTCATTGCTTTACAGGCTTTTTTAAAAGCTCACCGCATTGATTCTTTGCAGTGGAACAGTGCGCCAACCTCCATTAATCTAACATATATTTGCGTATTAAAATATTGTTCGTCTGTATAATAGATTGCTTGTCATGTTCCCCATTTAAATCGATTTTGAATAATAAAAAATAAAATAAAAACTCCCATACACATTTTTTAGATTTTTTTCCCTGAGGCCCACTTATAAATATTAGTTTTTCCAAATCTTTTTCCTCTCCTTGAGCCTTAGAAACAGATAGCTTGATTTGCCTTTTTTGCTGATTTGCCTTGAAGACCTGTAAACAACCTCTTTGCATGCGAAATGAAAAACTTTTGAGGCGCTTTCACATCAAGCGTGATGCAAATGTAAAAATGTTATTTCTCACAGAAACATATTTAGTTCCTTCACACCCTGATAGCAATCACTAAGTTAAGTGACCTAAATGGATTTATATGTATATATATCATCCGTGGAAGGCAAAGGACCATAAAAATAACACACAGGAGTAAACATCATAGAAACACAACCGCAACAACATAAAAAACAGAAGGGCTTAAATATACCGCAATAATATTAAGGTAACATGAGGAAAAGGTACTGAAGGTACTCAACTTAATTAGCAACCATGGAAACAAACTATAAAATGAAAACTCAGGCAAACATAAAACTAAACAAAATCGTTACAAACACAGTATAACAGGCTACTTTTACCTCTCTGCCAACTTTAGTTTCACTGATGTTATATTAATGCAATATATTAATGTTATATTTATTAGTTCATAATCATAAAACTAATAATAAAAACATCAGTGAGTATGGATTATTTAGTGTTTTTTAAGCAGCTTAGTGTGCCTAAAACAAGAAAACATCACCCAATAATGAGATCAATTAATCAAGGTATCAATTGTTTCCCGTTTAAATATTCGACCAAGACTAGTTCTTGTGACTTTTACCTTTGTAAAAGATGTGCTGGCCACAACGACATTGAAAGGCTACTCATTATTTCAAGGTAATGGTTTCTCTAAATTAGAATAAAAGGGAATTGGATTTTTGTTTTCATAGGTGGAAAAATAAATCCATTTATTGTGTAATAAAGACTGCAAATCTCGTAATCTATTGCTGACAATCAATTCCAAAACTAATAATCAATTCATCATCTCTAATGCTCACTGAGGCTTTGTGTATTCTATTCAGAATTTATTAAGGACAGTAACATTGTGCTACAAAAAAACCCCACAATTTAAGATACTGTAACTGTTGTCTATTTTTATATATTTTTTAAAGTGTAATTTATTCCTGTGATCAAAGCTGATTTTTTTAGCATAATTACTCTTTAGTGTCACATGATCTGATATGACGATTTGATGATCAAAACATATTTCTGATTATTATCTGTGTTAAGAACAGATGTTATTTTTTTGTGTAAACCATGAAATATTTTTTTCCAGAGCTGAAGATTTGTTCATTTATTTAAAATAGAAATCTTTTGTAACATTATGTCTTTGTCATTTTTGATCAAGTTAATGTATCCTTCCTGAATAAAGGTATTCTTAAATGTTTTTTTAATTAATTTGATTAACTTAAACATTTGAGTGACACATTTAAACATATAATTGTCAGGATTAGTGAAAACAAACGTCTGCTAAAAGACTGATTGATGTTCTGAAAACTAAGTGAAAGAAGAAAAGGGGAAAATAGAGGAAAAAGACACTTTGACTCGATGCTACCGCAGCGTCCTCAGCAAAAGGTTGGCCTGTTTAATATTTAGCAGCTAGCATGGTGATCTTATAGCAGCCATCTGTGTGCCGCTGCGGGGTGGAGTATAGCAGGCTGCAATTTACCACATATGGCTTTTAATAATTCATAATACATCTCTCCCTCTGTCTGCCTCCACACCTCTGCCTTCTGTGCTGTGAAATGAAATTGGGGCTTGTTAGCCAAGCTGGCTGGATCTCCCATTACATGGGCCGTCAGGAGGGACAGAGACTGCATGGCAGTGATTGGACGGTTATTTTTATGTTTTACATTTCACTTCTGAATACTACCAAGATGTCACTGGATTCATTTAGTGACAGAAATGAACAATTTATTATTAATGATTTGCCTGCTGGAATTTGTTTTCAGAGCCATTTTTTACTGTACTGTCAAACATATAATAACAATTATTTATAGATTACTATAGTTTAATATTTTTTCTTGAATGGCGTCAACCGTTAATTATATAAGAAAAAAATGCTAGCAAATATTATGAAATATATTAAAGGACAATTTGGAGAGGAAGATCTTTGCTTCAGAAAGTGTTTTAGTTAGTGGTGTTCAATTCCAGGTTTTTCAAAGTCCATTTGCTCCATTTACTTTAAGTCAAAACAGGGTTGGCAAAATAAGAAAGAATACAAAATTTCAGTTATTATTTCACGCTAAATGTGGGCTTTATCTATTTGTTGTAATAGTGAAAAAAGCTCCTTGGTCGGGAGTTCAAGATACTAAAAATATCTAGTCTAAATTAAATAGCATTCCATTATAATTATTAAAACGTATCAATGTGTTTATTCTTGCAGTTAAAAAAATATAATGAGTTTAATGATTATGAAAACAAATTAGGCAAGCCAAATTAATAGAAAACCAAGTAATCCACAAAACTTGTATGCACAGCGATATGAATACAATTACAAGGCTGTAATTGGCTGTTATTTTATTGTAAATACCGTAAGATACATGTAGAATAAAATGATGTGACTAACAGCTCCAGCTTTTGTGAGTGGTTTCAGAAACAGCAATGGATTTGAAACAAGCGTTGAGTCCTGTGCTGGAGTCGACTCCGACTTTAGGGATATTCACAGTCAAGGATCGACTCTATTGGAGTCGACTCCCACCATTAGTTTTAGTGGTATGAAATACAATCTGTGAATTGATGGTTTTGATTTCTAGAGGTTGCAACAATACTATCCCAATTGATCTTCCGTTTATTATCCTTATGGACATTCCAGGTCATATATGTTTTTTGTATTATTTGGAGATCTAGCTGACGTAGAGCCAGTTTGGTTCACCAAGGTAAGATTAACTTCAATGGATTGTAGTATTGTTTAGTATTGATTTTTGTTTTTGAATAAAAAAATTCCCCACTGAACTCATTGCAGTGCATTCTGGCCTTCCTTTATCTGAAAAGCATATTGGCCATTTTGCTTAAGAAGTTGGAAATGAGATGAAAATTAAATGAAAAATTAAGAAAAGCTCTTGAAAGAAGCTATTGAAGCCACATTTATGATGCCTTGATATGTTTTCTATCTAGGTAGTAAGGGTTCTTTCTCACTCTTACAGGTGATTAAGAACAACTTATACAACGCATATAGCTTTCCTGTGAAATAAATAATAATAACAACAATAAACAATTGTCTTTATCAAAAAAAGTAATCAAATGTAAAATAACACGGCATAGACTTTACTGTGTAAATTAAATATAGATTAATCACACTAAATCACTAAAGACTAATGAGGTATTTTGTCTCTGTCTTTAGTTGATTGATCAACATTAATGACACAGACAGCAGCAGGAGTATTATTCTGATGCCACTGTAATCTGCTTTATAGAGTTGAGCCGGATACTCGGCTGAAACGAGTATCCGGTACGGATAATGCACTTTTGCCGAGTACGAGTATCATACGAGTCATTATCTGTGCTCGGATTGAATAAAAATCCTCATTGGGCAGCTGAGTGTCTGCGTGCAAATTTGCTGCGTCCCGCGGCTCCGCCCTGCTCATTCACACACAGAACGCTGAGACGAGAACAGGTGTCTTTCTCTCTCGGTCACTCAGGTTCGCGGGTCTTTTCCGTCAACGTTTAGGGCAGGGTGGTAGCGCGAGCGTGAAGCATCATAAGCCATAAGCTAGACTTGATTAATACAGGAAGTGTTCGGCGCGGCAGCTGGAGCGCGGGCTATCTCGCGGGCCATTAATAAAATGATCTCGCGGGCCGGACATAATAACACGCCGGGCCGGGAGTTTGACACCTATGATTTAGGGTTTCTTCAGCTTTAGATTTGTTTTTTATTTCAATTTGTTTGTAGTACTTACTTATTAGCCAGTATAGTTCTGGTAAACGTGGGGTTTGCTCGGTAGTATGCGACTGTCGTTGCGTCTCTGCCTGTCGGAGATTTTTTTTTTTAACCGGCTCTAACGAGTGTTTAACTTCACGCACTAAGTGTCTGACACTTTCTTGCTGTATTTCATACATAATAAATGCAGATTTTAAAAACAACGTCAGACTATTTGATCCATAGAACACACAGTCTCTCTCTGTCTCTCTCTTACTCACTCACTCACACACACGCATACCTGGCGTGGAAATAAAAAAAAAATCACACTTCATAAAAAATTAAAAGTTAAAAAAAGAAAGTTATGTTTAAATGAAAACTCTTGTTCATTAAATTTTTCTTCATAATTCCAACCGCATCTGTTGTATTCATTGTTGCAAAACTTATTTTATATAGTTTGTTCTTGTGATCAAAACCTTTGATATGAAGCTCAATGCTGATGCTGTCATGTAAATAGTTTTCTAATCAGAAATAAATATAACAATTTCTAATCGACCCAAATCAATTGCATGATTAAAAACAACATAGTAGGTACAGTCCCGCCCACTTCCTGGTTAAATCCCGCCCATTTCCGGGTTAGGCCACGCCCAGTCCGAGTACAGATACAGATACAGATAATTCATATGGTTAACAGATACAGATACAGATACAGATAATGCTGTACTCGCTCATCCCTACTGCTTTATGAATCCAATATACTGATTCACATGCGATTTATTTCCCAACTGTTTATGTTCATTTAAGCATACCGACTGTGTTTATTACCGCATAAACATAAGCATACCGACTGTGTTAAGTGAATACTCACTAAGCCAGGCATGTTGACATATTTCTGAGTTTTTAACCATTTTATCTCAAACCCAAAGCTCAAAGTTCACTTTGCTTATCTGTGTTCCAGTCCGTCTCAGAGCGTACACATACAACGATACTTGAGGAACAGTGTCTCTCTCATGGCTTAATGCAGTTTTAATAACTCTTTTTATTATCGTGCACGTGCTACAGTTTAACAACAGTGGACTGTTGGCTTTTAGGGAGAAGGAAAAGTGCAAGTCTGTGAAGGAAAGAAACGCAAAAAATGTCACAGCTCTATTCTCTTGCTGTCATTGCTGTAGGATTGTCCTTTTTAGACACCTGATGGAACTGTAGGACCGGTGGTTTTAGGAAGCAATTTTAGCTGTGCATAGAAAAGCTATCTGGTGAGTTTCACATCATCTGATCGGCCTTTATAGAGACCAAACTAAATAAAGATATTATCAGCCTATAATAATTGGCAGCTCATTAGGTTTTAGAATATAGCTATTGTGTGCAGGTCAACAAGGGGTCAAACTTCAGAAGCATCTATATTTCTACAAGGAGCCATGCTATACTAGCTGTGATCTAGCAAACTAGCATTGCTTACCTGAGGAAGACCACTGTAAGAACAGCAGCTCAAATCAACGAAATCCTTTTCACAGGGACAAAATGAAAAGAAAAAAAGAGGGATTTTTTATTTATTTACAGACTAAGATGGTTTACTGGGCGGTAAAGAAGTGCAAGAGACTCAACAAAACAAGCATTATCCACTTAATTAGCAGCCACTTTTCATTCCAAACAACACAGAGTACTCCAATTGTAGAGACAGCCCCCCTGCAACAACCTGCTATTAAATGCCTTCTTCAAGGGCATGGTCATGACAGGAAATCTATAAAATTCTCCGGATCATGGGTCACCCCTCTCTGGGTTTAAACAAATGGCCCAGTGGAGTTCCTTAGCTACCAATTTACCACCATTATTAGCACAGTGCAGTAACATCTCAACAGGGAGGAACCATATCAGCTTCATCAAAGTCTCAAGGCTTTACACTTGGTAACCAGATACGAAACTCTACATCCTAAAATAGCCCTCTTATCATCTTGGTGCATTTCTGAGCAAGGAGGTGGAGATGGGAGAACGAACAACATTTTTAATCCTGTCAGCGCTGTAATTACTACCTTCAGAGAGTCTTTATTTATAAAAGTTCTGTTATTTGCACCTGTGGGAGGAATTTCCCACCAGATGACGCATGTTTCAAAACATAAAAGGTAGGAAAATTGATATGCAAATGCAGACAGTCACGACTGGTTGAATCAGACAGAGTGAGTGCAGTACCTCAGAGACAGAAGGCTTCTTTTCATGACCTCGCTTGGTAAGAGTATCCAGGCCCTTCAAGGATGAAAAGACCCCTTTCTTACTGCGACCTCGGTGGGAGAGGGACAGAGAACGTTTTCGCATTGTGGCCTCATCTCTGGAACAGATCTGTATTACAACAGAGAGATTGACTCTAATGGTGACTAGTACTCTAGTTCTGGAAATGAAGAATTAAACTAATTAAACAGAGGTAATGAAGTAATTCTTCTTGAAGTAATTTCCAGAGAAAAAGTCTTTGAGAGTAGGAAAAACAGTTTCGAATATAACAATCCCATCGATTTTCCCCTGAGAAATGAATTTTTAACAGTAATATATACCAGTCACAAGTCTATAAAAAGGTGTAAAATAGCTGAAATCCCCATGAAGAACTAGACCACCCACAGTCCTGACACATCTTTCAGAGAAGACCCTGTCGCCATGGAAAAGAGAATCATGCCAAAAGATCTCTCAAATCAAGTATTGCAAATGGCAATTAAGTCAGTCTCCCTACACTCAACCAACTTATAAATGTGAATATTTTGCAATAAAACTGTAAATATGTTGCTGTGTAACAAGAATGAACCTCATTGTTTCTTGTAGAAGCTCAAAAGTTCTGCGCAACACAAGAATAAACCTCAGTGGTACTTGTTGAAGTTCAAACGTGCTGCATAACGTGAATGAACATTTACTTTTATGCATTTGGCAGATATTTTTTTATCCAAAAAGACTTCTAATCTAATCCAAAGTGACATTCTAATCAGTTGTTGCTTTCCCTGGGATTCAAACTCATGACCATGACGTTGTAAATACTAATGCTCTACTGGTTGAGCTACAGGAAATGAACCTCATTGTTTTCTGCTAAAGCTCAAACGCGATGCGTAACATGAGAATTAACCTCATTGGTTCTATATGAAGCTCATAGCTGTAGTTGCATAGACTGTCGATAGTCTTAAGGTTTGGACACGAAGACGAGTTTTTTCATATTTTTTCACCGAATTTTCATTTTTGGGTTACAACTTATGTATATTTCTTTCAATGTCATTGCTTCAAATCAAAGTTTACAAAGTGGTGATTCAACATGTGACTTTTCAGATTGTCATGGAGATAATGAATTAGAAATATTTCCAGGAACCACTAAAAAGGTGTGCTGTAACTGTAGTGTTAGGTACTAACCAGTGCGTGGAAGGAGGAGACAGAGACGATTCCCAGACGGGCTAGTGTAGCTTTGGTAGGGCGGCTGGCTGTGGCCAGGAGGCTCTTGGGATTGGGTAACTCGCTGCCTTGCAGACTGGCCAAGTAGCAGCGCATGCGGAAAAGGTCCATGTTGAAGCGCTCGAGATTCTGTTCCCACTGTTGGATCTGTAAAACAATTTAAAAAATGGTTGTTGAGGAAGAGCATCTTATCCACCAGTTAACAAACGTCTTTGCACAATGATTGTTTGTGATCTATGGTGGCAGAAACAGCATGAGTAATACATCTCTGTGGCTGTAATCGCTCTCAGATGTGGGTGGGGCATAAAGGGATTTTTTTCCCCAATCTCCAATTGCTTTGTAATAAAAACACATAGGGGAAACAATTGGATTGAGTGCTTTGCTCTTTTGACAAAACAAGTGAAGGAAAAAGAACATGTCAGGGCCATTAGTCACAGTTCAATGAACATTATCAGTTTGCAGATTCAACTATTTCAACTATTCTGGTGAACATTGCAGCCTAGACCGCTCACCTAAACAGGAAGAGTTTTGTTTTAATGTACCATAGACTCTTTCTACGCCGATTGAGGCTATGATTAAAACTCCAACAATACTATTATTTTACTCATTCCCACAGAGTTTGTGCTCACACCCAAAGTACCAGAATTTCCCCATGGTATCGATGTCAAAATTGTGACCAGTTAAAATGTGTGTGTAGTGATTAGTAACTTTGGAAAATCACTATCCACAGCCACTAACCATGAGCCCTGCAGACAATCAATAACGGCACTATGGCATTGATGTTACTCTTGTGTGTAGCCTGTATGCTTTGGTTTAGGCAATGAGTCTAGAGACACTGTGCCATTGAAGTTTCTTGGGCTTTGGTTTATTAAATCCTATCAACTCAAGCCCACACTTTTATGAGTATAAGGAGGGTGGATAGACACTGTGCTATTAATCATGGGTCATGAGAATGACGAACCACAAGTAATGGGAACCTTACCCTAACCCAGGAGTGCAGTTTTAGGAGTGTGACATTGGATACCAGCATCCTCCCATTACTGCAAAAAAAAGAGGCCTGTTTGCTGTAGCTCAGAGTCCATTAAGAACGCACTACCTTGCCCAAGTCTTCTGTCCCAGCGTATTTGATACAGTATCAACTGATAGCTACCTGTGTTGATTAGGTGAAAATATAATGGTTGAAAGTTCTCACACAGTCTGTTCATTCACTGTCTGATGTATATAGGCTTAACTTGCGGATGTGACGGGTGGGACGTGTCCCCATAACTTTTTACCGGACTCCTCCCCAGAAAGCGGAGGGCCGGGGGGGGTCGCTCTCACCTTCTAAGAGTAGGCCGGATCTGAGGACCGTCATTATCTCTAAGAAGGCTACGGGGAAGCGGTACTGACGCCAGGTGCGCCGGACCGTTGAGGGCTGTCCCCATCAGGGTCGTGCAGTGTTCACCTCCGTCTACGGTGCCTGCCCTTCCCCGCTGCCCTCAGGGGGTCGGCTCGCTAACCCTGCCACCTCGTGTGCTACAGGGCGCAGCGGCCCCCAGCGAGCGTTTGTCCCAGTGTCTGCCCGGAAACGTTGCAGCACCAGGATGCTCGCTCCCTCCGAGGAGGGTCCTAGAGCTTTCGGCCCGGTCGTTCCCTGCCGGTTCACCGCTTCAGGGCACCGAGTCGATTGCTCGACCAATTCCAGAGGCCAGTCCCGAGGGGCTGGTTCCCTTAGTAGACTTTCTGGCAGCGTGGAAACTTCTGCCGAATGTGTCTCGTTGGGTCCTGCGCAACATTCAATTTGGGTACACCATTCAATTCCGGACCTCACCTCCGAGGTTCGCGGGAGTTTTGGTCACTACGGTGGCTCCCGAGCAGGCTCTGGTTCTGGAACAGGAAGTAGTGACACTGTTAGAGAAAGGGGCCATAGAACATGTTCCCCCCTCAGACAGACAGTCAGGTTTTTACAGCCGATACTTCTTGGTTCCCAAGAAGGATGGAGGTCTACGCCCCATCTTGGATCTGCGTTTACTCAACAAGGCAGTGTCGCAGCTCAAATTCAAGATGCTCACTCTCAAGCAGATCATTCCACAGATCAGGTCCAAGGACTGGTTTGTGACGATAGATATGAAAGACGCGTATTTCCATATCTCCATCCTTCCTCAGCACAGGAGGTTCCTCAGGTTTGCCTTTGGGGACAAGGCATACCAATATCGGGTCCTCCCGTTCGGCCTAGCTTTATCTCCCCGCACCTTCACCAAATGTGTAGATGCAGCTCTCGCTCCTCTTCGCCTGCAGGGCAACCTCTCTGTGGTCATAAAAAAATCCCAGGATGTCCTTCGCAAGAGTAAGGGTGTAAACCCGACATCCTGGCCAAATCTGCCCATTGGCCTTGGTCTAACATGGCCTCCTAATCCCCCCCCCCCCCCCCATACTAATTGGCTTCATTGGTCTGTCTCCTCTCCACCATTAAGCTGATGTGTGGTGAGCGTTCTGGCGCAATATGGCTGCCGTCGCATCATCCAGGTGGAGCTGCACATTGGTGGTGGTTGAGGAGATTCCCCCCATTATGTAAAGCGTTTTGAGCTCTGGAAAAGCGCTATATAATCGTAACATTTCTGATCTTCTAAAAAGATGCAAGCTGGATAAAATCCCCCCCTTTGAATCTGACTGGATGGCTTTATACAACTTCTGCGATTTGAAATAAAGTTGTGATTAAAAGTTAACGGGACAATAATGGGCTTATAATGAAGATTGATATAATGAGCACTTTTGATGAAGAACATTCAATTTGTGTCCTTGAATCTCCGAAAGATGTTGAGTTTGATACTTTTAATAAGTAAACTAGATTATCCACGAGTCTGGCCAAGTTCCTTTTTTTATATGTATTTGAAATAATTAATGCTTTCTTCTGGATCGGCAACATTTTGAATTGTTCTACACATTTATCTTTCAGTTGCTTCTCTGATCTTTTCCCTGATTCATATAAAAGGCATGTGTTTAATTGCAGTAGATGCAAGACAACTGTACTTGAGTTTGGGTGAAAGGGTGAGGGGAGGTCAACGGAGACTTCAAACTCCCCAGCTGACACCGACTTGTGGAGACGGACGAGACTTCAAAGTACTCCAGTTTCTCAGGCCATTCTAACCTCTTCCCCTTCTCCAAATCTCTCATCTAGCCTGGCACACCTCTGACTTCCCCTTTGACCTTTGCATCAACTTCAGAGGTTCCCATGAAGCATTAACTTGATTGTTATTAGGCAGTGGGGGGAAAACTACTAACACCACTGGTCAACTAAAGATATGTGGGTCATGCAACCTCTAAAGCAGTGTGTGTGGCAGTAAGATTAACATGCCTTCTGTTAAAGGGACTAAACCCTTGATGATTAATCCCAATATTTCAGATAAAATGGGAAACTTAGTACATTCTTAACCTTGTCAGCACATATACACCTTACATACATGCCTAAAACATAATGATCTGGTAAATGCACTAAACTTCAAATCTTGAAATGCGCACTTTAATTGCAACTTTTCTGTCTTTTCTTGTTCAACACATCTCATTTAGTAGCACACACCAAGCAAAATAATATTAAATGGTCAGTACAATTCAATTGAATTACATAATTAATTACTAATTCATTAAAACAATGCATAGCTGAAACTGTCACGCCTTCACTAAACGGGACTCTTATTTTTTCTTTTTGAAGTCACATGTTCTTTAATTGTAGATCTTTCTGTTACTTATCAGTCACATATGGACACTAATCATCACAGGTGTTTGTTGTTATTTCATCACTGCTAGTATATTTAGTTCTCCCTCTTCACCTTTCAGTGGTCTGTTGTTGTTTTGCTACTACGTGTTTGTGCGTGTCACATGTTGTGTTAGCATGGGTGTTACGACACTCTGCCTTTAAGAAAATGTCTGTTGGATCCTCGTCTTTGTCCTTTCCAATCTGTGACAGAAACAAAACAGGACTATATAACAGCACTACACCAAATTAACTTGATCTGTTGCGTACCTGGTTTTCAATAGCCTTTCTATTTTTGGGGTCACCAACAATGGATAACTGCAGCTCTGCCATTTTCTTCATCTTGCCATCCATGTCGATCTTCTGGAGAAGACCACGGATCTGTCCTCGTAACAAACGCAGTGTGTCCTCCTTCCCGTAACGTTTTGCAAACAAGGACGCACTAGCCGAATGAATGGCAGTTACCCAGTTCTCCAGGTCAGTCTGGTTGGAGGCCTAGAGTGGGAAAAACATTCAGGAGGGAAATGTGACTTTGATACATTGAAATTACTGTGCCCATATATAAGGTTCTTTTATCAGTGACCTAGAAATCTTAGCAGAATTTTGCATCACTTCATTTTGTAATAACACTATTTGTTTTGTTATAATAACATTATTTTTTCAAACTATAAACTGAAAAAATATTTATATTTTCAAGTTTAAATTGTATTATGAGGCCTTGATTTATCAGTGTCTCAGACTTTTGGACCCCACTTTGTATTTGTCGACAAACAGAGTTCAAAACATTCAAACAGTTTATGCATTTAAGACAAAACAAAAAATATTGCAATGTTACTGGCCTGATAATATATGTACCCAGTGACATTAAGGCCTAATACCGCTGATACTGGACTCTTTTTACTCTATACTCTCATTTCATAATTAGTGGAATAAATAAAAAAAAACACACACACACACTATTCCCTGTTGAGTTGAAAAGCAATTTAAAAAAAAGTATTTTTATCATACAAACTGCATGACACAGCATGGTTTAACATGTTATATGGCTATATGTGGTGAGTGTGTAGGAGAATGCTGTGATTGGAGGACTACACAATTAATTGTGAAAGCACAGTTGTGGCTCATTGTTATGTGTTATGAATATGTCTGTTTGCCTGTTACTGTTCCTACCTTTTTTTGATTCTGTTCTGTTTTTGATTCTGTTCTGCCTGCCCCGACCTGTGCCTGGATTAACGCTTGTGATTTATATCTGCTTGTCTTGACTTCTCCGCCTGGATTATTGTACCTGATTCTGTCTGTCTGCCTTTCTGGCCCCTGCTTGGATTATCGACCACGTATGCTCTCTGTTTGCCCTGACCTTGTGCCCGTACGACCACTCTTAATAAAGACAAGCACTTGGATCCCTGCCTGTGAGTCCCTTCTGTGTAACACATGGCTTCTGCTCTGCATACATGCACCTTCTGCAGTGCTTCCAATCTCTAGTGTGAAATGAACATGTTCGTAAGCTCAGGTTTTTAACTGACCTGCAAAAGGTAGACATCACCGTAGGCATTGCTCAGGCAGAACACATTCTCTTTCTTGGGGTGCTCAGGAACAGTCTGGACAACACCATCTTCTGCTAACAAGGCATAGCATGGAGACTTTGGTTCTGAAGAGGCTTTTCCACAGGTCTCATAGAAAAGCAGCATGCAACCTGCAAGAAAACCAAACCTGGCCATGATCAATCACTTTAAGCAGTTTTGATGTGTCCTTACTGCACAGATGTGAGTGGCACTGTAAATCACAGTGGTGGTTGCAGAAATCATGGCATACTTACCCTTTAATGTGACCCAGAATCGCTTCCATTTTCGCCGGCCCACTAGCTCTAGTTTGTGGTCCTTGTGTACAGTGAGCAAGGGCTTAAAGGAGAGCCATCCGGCACGCCTAACTACACCTTGTTCTTTCTCAAAGAGCAAGTCCAGCTGTTCTAGAGACCCTAGGATTTCCTGACTACTGCTCTCCGTTTCCTCTGAGGAGCTCTCACACCAGTCTTCTCGTCCACCTTCGGCTGGTGGCCGACCAGTCTTCAGCTCCCTCATGAAGTTCTTGTAGATGTTTTGTCGCAAAACATCAGTACCCGAATGAAGGGCTCCAACAGAGCCGCTGCGGGTATTCAGTGACAGAGAGTGAGAGCGAGTTTGAGACATGCCGTTGGGGAACGCCTTACGGCTGGAGATTTGAGAGGGAGAACTGGTATCTGCAGTGAGGCCATCCACACCACTATCAAAGCAATCGACGCCCTCATTACATCTTGGCTCCTTCAAAAACAGTAAAGGGGAAATATGAGAATGAGGTTATATTTAAGATGCAGTGAGAAATCCTTGTGGCCTTCAAATTTTCAGTTTTTAAAACAATCAATAAAAAAAAAAACTAAAAAAAAAATCTTTTTTTATAAAGAAAATGTGAGTGATGCTTGTTCATGCAAATGTTGAAACAGCATTTTAATTGAGTTGCTATTCAGTTCTTGATGTTCTTGAGTGTTCTTTAGCCAAAAAATTGAATCTGGCAACTAGACATCTAGTTTAAATGTCTGCTAATAAAACAATAATTTTAAAATAATATAGTGCACCTCTTCTCAATAACAACAGGAGTGCTACCTCAATTTGAGTTATCATTCAGGTCAGTGGAAAACAAGATAAAATAAGTATAAATAAACGAGTTTCAATAAGATAAGGTCACACTTTATCTTAGGTGGCCTAACTACTACATAGCAATTATACACTTAACCATTTGATATAGTTTAGTCATTATGTGCATACATGTTGGTGCATTTTAATTAAATTTAAAGTACTTTAATTATCAATTTGTAGTTTACTCCTAATCCCACCCTTACTCCTAAACTTAACCATACCTAAGACTCATTATCAGTAAATGTGGGAATTTTGTAGTCACACAAAAAATACATAATCTTGTAATTAAATGTTAGCATATTTAATACATAGTAGTTAAGGCTTCCTGAATTGTGGATAGATTTTATTTTAGTGTCCTGTTCCCCATGAACATACTACTGAATGTATTTATTATAGTAATTACAATAACTTGGTAATAACTAGGTATTAACCCTGAAGCTTCCTTTGGCCTAACCTTAACTCATGTTACCATAAACTTTCTTAGGTAGGAAGACTGTAAGTATACGCAAGTGCAATAAAGCAAAGTAACCCAAGGAACTTCAGGTATAGTGAAACTTGCCTAAGCACCACTAATAAGAAATCCCAGCATAACAAAGTAGTAAGTTATCGCCGACATTTGAGTGTAAACTGAAATTCAGATCGTCATAATGTTACAGAAATTGATGAAAAATGAAAGCCATTTCCTCCATCACAGAAGATTGTTGTTGAAAAGGAGTGTCAATTGAAAATCCTACAACTAAGATCATCAGTTCCCTTTTGCTCTTAAGAGGAGCAAACTTCAAAAGAAATCTGGTTAGGATACTTCTCGAGCATCCTTCAAATTCTACACATCTCCAGCAGCTGACACAACCCACACAGGGTTCACACGTGCTCTGCAAAAAACTGCACGCTACAGCTGAGCTCTGGCATTCACTGGGGATTTACAGAGGGAAGGGACACTCATTTAAAAAAATATTTAACATTAATTGCAAAAGTTAAATAAATGAACAAGTTTACACGACTCCACAGATTGGTTTATCTATATTGAAGTTGATATTACCACGCAGATTTGAACTCAACCAAATGGTCAGATTGTGAAAAATGAGCGTTTCTTGGCTAAAGCATTTAGAGTGGTTCATAATACATGTTCAGAGTTTCACATAGTTACGGGAATGATTATCTGGATACCTGCAAACAATTCTTATCAAATGTGATCAGATTTTTACTAAAGTTGTCCAGAGCCAAATCTTTATTCGGCAAACATTCCAGGTCATTGTTGTAAAAAATGTCTTTACATCAAGTTTCCTGTCACAGACTCAGCCACGCCCCCTGCACCAGACTCCCAAGCTCCACCCACTCGTTCCCAATCCCCGGAATACTGAGCACCTGCACCTGTTCCCCATCACTGGAATCCTATATCACCTGTCTTCACCATGCACTCATTGTCTGATCTCATTTCATGTTACTCAGACTGCTTCGCTACCCTTCTCTGTTACCGCTCGAGTTTGCCGTGGAATACTCCCAAGGATCTCTACTCTCTAGGATATTCTCAGTGCTCAGCTCTCCAAGCTAAGAGACTTTGATATTCACTGCTTTGTGTCTGATTCCAATAAACCAGTATCGCATACTAACCTCTGTGTCTTCAGTACACCATGACAGAAGATCAGACCAACCGTCAGGCCGAAGCAGTGGCTCAGGATCCCCCGTCGCCAGCCCCGCTTCCACTCAACGAAATCACTCAAGCCTTCCTCCACGCCCTGCAGCTAGGATCTTCCTCGTTGACTGCCTCAGCCAGTCCCGTGGCCCGACCAGCGCCCTATGCCGGTGAGGCGGCGGAATGCAATGGGTTTCTTTTGCAATGTTCACTCTATTTTGAGATGCAGGCTCATCAGTTTCCCACCGATCGCTCTAAGATCGCCTTCATCGTCACTCATCTCACTGGACGAGCGCTCCAATGGGCCAGAGCCCTTATGGAGTCCGGTGGGTCGGTCACCCAGTCTATCGACGCTTTCACTCGCCATTTCCGAGAGGTCTTCACCCAATCCTCTGGAGCCACCACAACCCATGATCAACTGCTTAAACTTCGTCAAGGTACCCAATCTCTTCATGATTACAACATCCAATTTCGCACTCTTGCTGCTGCCAGTGGTTGGAATGAGCCTGCTTTACTCGCTGTGTACCGCGCTGGATTAAACCCACAACTTCAACTCTCTCTTGCTATCTACGATAACCACTCGGGACTCGAAACCTTCATGAATCAGGCCACCTTAATATCTCAAAATCTCACTGCCAATACTAACCCCGTCCGTCCATTGCATTCCCCGTCTCCACTGT
Organism: Rhodeus uyekii; assembly: GCA_037043235.1. Taxonomy (NCBI): domain Eukaryota; kingdom Metazoa; phylum Chordata; class Actinopteri; order Cypriniformes; family Acheilognathidae; genus Rhodeus; species Rhodeus uyekii. The sequence continues at coordinate 996,965 of JAWRVZ010000186.1, read as the reverse complement.
GGGAGCCAACCCCTCCAGCACCAGAACCCATGCAACTGGACCATCACCGTTTATCGACCTCGGAAAGAGAACGACGTATGCGTCAGCACCTCTGCCTTTACTGCGGAGGGTCGGGTCATTACCGAACCAACTGCCCTATTCGACCCCCACAGCCCGCGGTGAGTACTATCCACACTGACCCTATAACACTTAACCTTCCAGAAACCCATCTGATATTAACCTCCCCCTCTGGTTCTGTTCCAGCGAAAGCCCTTGTAGATTCCGGATCTGCGGGAAATTTCATTTCTGCTGAAACTCTGGTTAAATTACATGTCAAGACCTCACCTCTATCAAACCCGTACCAAGCACATTCTATTTTGGGAAAACCGCTGGGCAGGAGGTGCATCCGCTACGTCACCGATCCCATCACTGTACAGATAGGCTGTCTTCATCAGGAACAACTTTCCCTACTGGTGCTGGAGGGTTCCACCGTCGATGTAGTCCTGGGACGCCCGTGGCTGGCCGCCCACTCACCTTCCGTTAACTGGTCCACCGGGGAGGTCATGCGTTGGAGCGACACCTGCAAACAACACTGTTTGAACCCCATCACGAGAATCAAGTCACCACTACCGCAACTCACATCTCTGCCCATGGCTACTGCATCCCTGGACGAGCCCGGGCCCGCTCCAACGCCGACCATCCCTGATGAGTATCGGGCGTTCCAGGACGTGTTCAGCAACTGCTGCCTGGGACAACGCTCCCCAAGGGTCGTATTTACCCACTGTCCATCCCGGAACAGCAGGCCATGGAGGAGTACATCAGGGAGGCACTCAATCAAGGATTCATCCAAGCATCCAATTCCCCTGCCGCTTCCAGCTTTTTCTTCGTGGGCAAAAAGGATGGGGGCCTGAGGCCGTGCATTGACTACCGGAAACTCAACGAGCAAACTATTAAAATCAGGTACCCACTTCCCCTGGTTCCCGCCGCTCTGGAGCAGCTGCGGGGAGCTCGCTGGTTTACCAAGTTGGACCTGCGCAGCGCCTACAATCTTATCAGAATCCGAGAGGGGGATGAGTGGAAAACGGCTTTCATAACCCCCGCAGGACACTACGAGTACAAAGTCATGCCCTTTGGACTGTCTAATGCCCCCGCAATATTTCAAGGGTTCATGAATGAAATCTTCCGAGACTTCCTCAATAAATTTCTCATCATCTACATAGACGACATCCTGATTTATTCCCACAACCTGTCAGAACACTACCATCACGTTGCGCAGGTCCTCCAACGACTCAGAGAGAACCACCTGTTTCTGAAGCTCGAAAAGTGCGAGTTCCACCGCAGCTCTACCCATTTCCTCGGATACATCGTGGACCAGAGCGGCGTCAAGATGGACCAGGGGAAGGTTCGAGCAGTGCGGAGTTGGCCCCAGCCCAAAACTGTAAAAGACCTTCAGCGCTTCTTGGGCTTCGCAAACTTCTATCGCCGGTTCATTCATCTGTTCAGCACCATCGCTGCACCCCTCTCCGCACTACTTCGAGGAGGCCCCAAGTCCCTGTCCTGGACCCCAGAAGCCCAACAAGCATTTCTTCATCTCAAGGAAGCCTTCAGCACGGCTCCCGCCCTCGTTCATCCCGATCCCCAGACCCCCTTTGTCGTGGAAGTGGACGCCTCCAGTGTGGGGGTAGGAGCCGTGCTGTCCCAGCGGCAGGGGAATCCTCCACAACTCCATCCATGTGCCTACTTCTCCAAGAAGCTATCCTCGGCGGAACGCAACTACGACATCGGGAATCGTGAGTTGCTTGCCATCAAACTGGCTTTGGATGAATGGCGGCATTGGCTGGAGGGAGCTAGACACCCATTCCAAGTCATCACTGATCACCGCAACTTAGAGTACTTGAGAGAAGCCAAGAGACTCAACCCTCGTCAGGCCAGATGGGCCCTGTTTTTTACCAGGTTTAACTTCACTGTGACCTACCGCCCGGGAAATAAGAACATCAAAGCAGACGCACTGTCTCGCCAGTTTCTCCCAGATCAAGCTGCAGCACAAACAGAACCCATACTCCCTCCGGCCGTTATCATCAGCCCCATCCAGTGGGCCTTGGATCAGCGCATTGCCGAAGCAACTCACGATGACCCAGTTCCGCCGGGGTGTCCTGAGGGACGGTCTTATGTCCCAGCTAGTCTCCGGCCGTCCCTCATGGATCAAGCTCATTCATCTCCGGGCTCTGGACACCCAGGCAGCCAGCGAACCCTCTCGCTCTTACAAGGACGTTATTGGTGGCCCAGTATGGCTCGTGACATCTCCCGCTTCGTTCAAGGATGCTCAGTCTGTGCCACCACAAACACTCCCCGTCACCTACCTGAAGGCAAGCTGGTCCCGTTACCCCTTCCTCGACGTCCCTGGTCTCATCTGGGCGTTGATTTCCTCTCCGACCTCCCCCCATCCGATGGACACACATGTATCCTTGTGGCAGTGGATCGATTCTCCAAAGGATGTAAACTCATACCCCTGCCAGGACTACCCACCGCCATGGAAACAGCTGAGGCACTCTTCCACCACGTCTTTCGGCATTTCGGTATCCCCGAGGACATAGTCTCTGATAGGGGTCCACAGTTCATCTCACGGGTTTGGACGGCATTCTTTTCACTTCTGGGAGTCACCGTCAGTCTCACATCCGGATATCACCCCCAATCTAACGGCCAGACTGAGCGAAAGATTCAGGAAATTGGGAGATACCTCCGAGCCTACTGTGGTCGCCGCCAAGACAGCTGGAACCGGTTCCTTCCGTGGGCTGAGTACGCACAAAACTCACTTCGTCAAGAATCCACTCACCTCACCCCGTTTCAATGTGTTCTAGGTTTCCAACCCCCATTGTTCCCCTGGTCTGGAGAGCCCACGGACGTTCCAGCTGTCCACCATTGGTTTCAGGAGAGCGAGAGGGTGTGGGACTCAGCACACGTCCATCTGCAACGGGCAGTCCGTAGGCAGAAGACTCAAGCTGACCGTCGGCGAGGGCCAACCCCCCAGTATCAACCCGGCCAGCTGGTATGGCTCTCAACCCGGGATATTCGCCTACGGCTGCCCAGCCGCAAGCTGAGTCCCCGCTATATAGGTCCATTTAAAATTCTGAGGCAGATCAACGAGGTCACCTACAGGTTACAATTACCGGCACAGTACCGCATTGCACCCTCTTTTCACGTTTCCCTCCTCAAACCATACACTGACCCTGTTCTCCCTTCCTCCACAGAGTCTGGTGCAGATGCGACACCTCCCCCTCCAGTAGACCCAGAGGATCAAAACATCTTTCAAGTCACCACCATCATCGACTCCCGACGGCGAGGCGGCGTTCTACAATATCTCGTGGACTGGGAGGGATTCGGCCCCAAGGAACGTTCTTGGGTAGTGCGGGATGATATTCTGGACCCCTCTCTTCTGGCCGACTTCCACGCCGCACACCCGGACCGTCCAGCACCTCGGGGCCGAGGCCGGCCTCGCCGTCGTCCGCCGCGGTCCTCAGGAGCTGCCCGTGAGGGGGGGGGTACTGTCACAGACTCAGCCACGCCCCCTGCACCAGACTCCCAAGCTCCACCCACTCGTTCCCAATCCCCGGAATACTGAGCACCTGCACCTGTTCCCCATCACTGGAATCCTATATCACCTGTCTTCACCATGCACTCATTGTCTGATCTCATTTCATGTTACTCAGACTGCTTCGCTACCCTTCTCTGTTACCGCTCGAGTTTGCCGTGGAATACTCCCAAGGATCTCTACTCTCTAGGATATTCTCAGTGCTCATCTCTCCAAGCTAAGAGACTTTGATATTCACTGCTTTGTGTCTGATTCCAATAAACCAGTATCGCATACTAACCTCTGTGTCTTCAGTACACCATGACATTTCCGATGTCAGCAGTCTACATTTAAAATTATAATTTATTACAGAGATGGCATGAAATTTGTCATTGAGGATGAATACTCAGCAAATCCATGCAAGGTTGCTAAAAGAACTTCAGGGCTGCATAACGTTTTACACATGATTACTATACTTAAAATACTTTTTTTAAATACGTCACTGCTTTATTATGCTGTGAACAGAAGAAAACGCAGCGGCTTTAAATGACTGATTAAAGAGGAACTAGACTGTACCATATTATAAGTCTGAAGTGAGTAACACCAGAGTAACGGCTGTTTATAAAACCTTCTACAGACAAGACAGAAAATATCAAAGAGCTATTCTTCTCTTACTCATTATATATAATGCAGCATAAAAGCAACAGAACAGGAATGTCTCCCTGCTGATGGTTAAAAACCCCTGAACATATAAGGTTACAAAAAGGTTCAAGTAAATGTAACACTTATTTTATGAGATGAGGCTCTCCTCTGGAAAGGTTTTGGTCTTCCTCCCATTGAATCTTTAATTAATCCTTGCTTTCTTCCACACCATAAACTGAATTTATCCCATGAAATTTCCTTTTTGTACTCACTGAACGCCAAGCACCGCTTTTGCAAGGAATACCCGTCATCTTCAGAGCACCTAAACTTGTTTCCTGTCTCATTGAACTGGCATGTTGCAGCTTTCAATATTGTGCCCACCATGTGCTCCTGGCAAAGCACCAGTGCCCACAGTGACACCTGGCACAGGTAACGGTCAGGACTCATGGCTGCACTCAAGGAACGTACCGGTACTGACTATAAGCCATGTGTGAAAATTAAAGAAAAAAATAAGAAAATGTTTTAGAATATTTTCTAATCTCCTTTTCTATTCAGTTTAATTTTAATAAAAATTTTTTTAAACAAAATGGTTAGTTCAGAATTGTCTTTACATTGATTTGTACTAAACTGTAACCCCATTCAAACGTACGCACATCTATAAATCTATTAGGGCTACATGCAGATAGTCAGGACGGGTAGAGAACATTCAACAACGACAATCCGGGCAAAGGATTGTTTTTTCTGAATCTGGCAGGCAGACAGCTTCGGTAACGGGTAACAGCAAGGTCAGAAACAAACAAGCAAGACAAAACGCTCGGAAATGTTGGTGTAAGCTGGTGTGTGGTGAGCGTTCTGGCGCAATATGGCTGCCGTCGCATCATCCAGGTGGAGCTGCACTCTAGTGGCGGTTGAGGAGATTCACCCGTCCATGTAAAGCACTTTGAGTGTCTATGATAAAGCGCTATATAAATGTAATGAATTATTATTTATTTAATGTCAGCAATTGCAAGACAAGACTTCGCCTTGAACTGTTGGATAACCAGGTTTAAATAGTCTCTGTGAATGTGTAACAGCTGGGGTGGTGATCAGTCCAATGAACAGCATCATGGGAAATGTAGTGTGTGTGTGTGTGTGTGTGTGCGTGTGTGTGTGTGTCAGTATATGTGTGAGAGCTGCCTCCGGTGGCCAGAGGAGGGAAGTGTGGAGCTCGTATTCATAAGCATTTTAGTACAACAAGATTTTAAATACCAGTGAAATATCACATTATTAAAGACAAGTGAACAGCCAGTAATGAAATTAGAACAAAAAACAGATTACAAGGAATAATACAAATAAATACAACAGAACAAAGTACTTTAAGATTTTAAGGAATAGAAATTTAATAAAAAGGAAAATAATGCATAGTCTTCACTGCATAATTTAAATATAGATTAATATTTGTTAAAGCCACAAAAGCTATTCAGTCAGCTGCAGTGATTAATATTTGTACCTTTATTTGATTAACTTTAATGACACATGATGCTTTAATGTAATTTTAAGACCTAATGTAAGGATCTAATATACAATCATACACATCTGTTTATGTTCACTTAAGACATCAACTGTGTTTATGAACATACTTGCCAAGACAGGTATTTTGGCATCCTTTTGAGTGCATTTGTTCTCTTCAAGAATTAAGTTTTCTGACAATGTAGCACTGACCCAAACGTCCAGAGAGGCCTTCAGCCATCTTTCATGTCTTATAAAGCATTTTCCTCACAAATGGCAACAATTACAGATCTATTTCCTCAATTGTATCATGTACTATCATGTACTCAGCATGGCTTTGATCGCCCAAATGAACGACTTAATTCACAGTGATCTGTGTTCATGAACGAGGTGCCTGACTCTTATTTCATTCACTAATGGAGCTGACTATTTCAGTGACTGCTTTAGTGAAACTAGACACATATCCCAATGAAATACGCCCTCACTAGCATATCATTGGTTCATGCTCATGGCTCATTGTCTTTAAAGGCATGAAAAACCACCAAAGAAGTTCCACGCTTCAAAGGGGAGAGTGTCAGGCTTCTGTCACTTCGCTTTTGTTTTCTAGTGTTTCAGTGGTCTGGCTTTTGATGTTTGTGCCGACGTAAATCACGTGATAGGAATGATTCCTGAGATTGTTTGTACTACAACTCCTCAACAAGCAACAAAATCTTATTTGTGATTTTCCCAAATCCTGAACCCTAAGAGTGAGCACTAATAATGGACGTTTGCATTAACAAGCACCACAAACAATATAGAATAGACTTTAAAAAGGAACTGTAAACATAGGCATTGGGTTTAAATCCAATTACATCATTCTGAATGAAAATAAAACAAAGATTTATTAATAAAATAGTCCTAATACCAGAGAATCAGAGGTTCAAAATTAGCATGTTTAAAATGAAATTACATTGCAAAGCATTGTCCTTACCTGAAACTTCTCCTTTTTCCTGGTCAAACTTCCAGTCCAGTCACTGATGCGTCTGAATCTGTTCTTGATAGACACTTTCTTTCCATTGTTGTCTAGAAAAGACTTAGGTTTACGGCAAGGTAAGGTGAAGGAGGAATATTGCTTTTCCTCTGGGTCCCCCTCTGAACGATGTTCCTCCATCTCAGACACAAAGGAGGATCTGTGCTTTAAATGGCTGTCATTTGAAGACTGCAAATCCTTAACCGTAGGGAAGGTGGCAGCAACTCTGGGATCCCTGTAGAAGTCACTTGTAGTATTGGCAGGCAACTGCTCATCCAAAAAAATGATTTGTCTTTGGCTATTATGGGATGCATTGTCTGAATCGTTCAGTTCAACACCGGTCGCCCAGGGCAAGTCGTACAGGGAGCCGTCTGAGCTCAGAGAGCTACCTTTACTGCTCTTGAAACTGGAAACCGCCTGCGCAGCTCCAAGATGGGCTTCTAACGAGGGTGTTGCTCCAGATAAGCTAGAATAGGACTCTAAGGTGGGGGAAAACTTGAGCAGCTGAACTGGTCCAGTGCAATCATCCAAACTGAGGGCACTGTTTGAACTGCTGTTGAATTCTACTCGTACACTACCATCTTTCTTGATGACAACCTTGGGGCTGCTCTGGTCCTCAAGCCTGGGACTTTTCTCAAGCATCTTTATTGTGTTAACAGTATAATTACTACAGGGTTTTCTCTTCTCCTGTTGACCACCATACAAGCAGCCATTTCCAGAAGGCAATGTCAAGCAGCCGTCAGGCAACAAGTCCTCTGACACCCCATTCCACTGACTGTTTGCACCACTCTTTAGTTTATGGGTGATGTAATCATAATGGCGGGACATAAAGGTGCGGCTGCTCTTTGACGGAGAGGAGTCACGACCTACGTTTCTGGACTTCAATCCAGTAAATCCTGAACCGGAATTCCAAAAGCCTAGAGGAGATAAGATGTCCTCTTTGGCGGAGTGGAGCTTGGATGAGTAGGGTTTCTGTCTGCCGGGGATGATGGAGCTGCTGTTTCTAGTGCCCTGGATGCTGTACTGGCTCTCAGAGTTCCCCATGCTGGATCTGGAAGAGCAAGAGAAACATTCTGCACTGACCTCTCTTCATTGTGTTCAATTAGTCAAAGCTAAGATTTTAAACACTGTGTATGATTACTGTGTGTTTTGAGATTCTGATTTAGTTAGTGTCTTGTTTTTTTGTGAATTTTAAAGTGATATAAAACAGTCCGAAAAAATGACAGAGACTTTCTAGTAAAATAAGCAATCCATGGGATTAAAAGACTTACCGAGGCAGTTAGGGATCTGACGGCCTTTCTGTCTGCACAGTCACCATTCTGTCCTTTCTTACCTGCGGGACAAAACAACATACTGACCTTAGAATTTGCATTACTTTAAAAAGGTGAAAAAACTTCAGAGTACAGCAAAAATATCAATGGAATGGTCCACCATTTCAGGAAATGTAGAGAGTATAACATGTTAAAATATAGCCCTGGAAAATGTTTGATTGACAGGATCTCAAGATCTCAAGACTCACTGGCATTTCCGTGTCATCTTTAAACCTTTTCTCTCAAAGCTGTCTGCATTACATCTTGCCCTGACAGTGTTTAAAAAAAACAACTTAATTTGGTATTTATTTTTTGACACACAAAGAGCCCTTTTTTTTGGTCTACAGTACTAAAAAAGGCTTTGAGCTTAGACACCAGATAAAGCTGTGGTCAGAACATGCTCTTACTAGGCCTACTATCCATAGGACCATGCAAACCATAGAGCCATAGAGCCATAGAACTACACAGCCCTATACTCTAAAATAAAATAAAAATTTCCACCCACATGCAGGGTTCATTTTTTGGGAGGTTACATTTTTTCCACGGTTGGTTAGTATTTGAGTTACCCAGCGCGGGGTTGGTGGATGTGTCAATAACACTAATAGAAACAATACAGCCCTCCTCTGCATATCCTCCAACCCAACAGCGATGTTACTACAACTACCCAGCTGTTGATTTACATTTGCATCCATGTCAGGAGAACAAAGTTCTCAACGGCATCTAATTGGTGTATTTCTTTTATTAAATAAGGCTTTATATAAATTTGTTATATCTATAGATAATTTACTGTGCTGCATATTTTATTTTATAAAATGCAACATACAGAGATGAAATGTCCTTGCATAAATAAACTAACTTTATTTGTTGTAATACTAAATGCAATTAATGTGGATGTTAAAAACTGTCTTCAAAACTCGCAACTGTTTGTTTATTTGCAAGCTATAAGGTGCATGTCACAATATCTTTGGGCTATGGGAAACATGGAGCAGCCGTCTGAGCTTCACGGCTTTCCCGCCCATCACCGCCTGAGCTTATGACAGGCATATATGTGGAAAATAGAAGAAAACAAATAAAGTGGAGAGCAGTGATCGTTGAAACCAACTGCTGCGAGGGACACGTTCTTTTAAAACTGGAGGATCTTTGTCAGTGTCGAGCGGGCTTTCACTTTCTTATGTCTCTGGGCTGCAAACTAGTCTGTTTGTTGGCAGGAGAAAAATTGTTGTTTCTCTAGTTATTCTGTGAGGGTGAGTTAAAGATAACATTTCATTACTGGGCAAACTATCCCTTTAAGAAATCGGTGTCAGACACATTTCCAAGAACTCCTCCAAGACAAGAGACGTCGTAACAGTTATTAAGAGAGGTTAAATCCTCATTAGATTTAGCAGAAGTGAATTCCAGCGAGAGCTGCGGATTACAGCAGTTCATTTGATTCTTCTCTCATTTTTTTGTTTTTGTTTTTTTCAGAGGACACATTAGTATACCAATCAAAAGGTCACGGTTATAAAACACATCTATTTCAAATAAATTATACATTTTCAAACTCCTGAAGAAGCGTTCAGGTTTCCACAAAAATACTAAGCAGCACAGCCATTTTAAAATGGGATAATAACAAGAAATGTTTCTTAAGCACCATAGAATTATTTCATCATTTCAAAATATTACTTTTTTACTGCACTTTCACCAACTTTTTAAATTTATTTACAGACGAATGAAAGCTATAGATTCAAACTAGTTAGTTAGACTTGACTTGACTAACACAGATTCATGAAACTCAGTACAATAATGTACTGGTTGTAGAAAGTTGTGAAAGCATTTCCATTTAACTTATACTCTGTGAAGAGAATCCAATTTAATACAAAATCTTTCCGTTTTTTAAGTAAAGTCAACATATCACATTTTACAGAATAAAATGATGAGTATGGCAGTATTGTAAGAAGGAACCACTGCTCTCTAAAAAGACTTTTGCTGGCCGTCTAGAGCTTGCCAAGCGACGTGTGGACGAGGCCAAGGACTGTCAGAGGAATGTCCTGTGGTCTCATGGGTCCAGAGAGCTTCTGGGATTTAAATGAGAAGTGTTACATTGGGAGAAAACCACATACTGTGTACAATAATAGGAACCTAATCTCAGCTGTAAAGCGCAGTGGTGGCAGTGCAACTGAACCAGAGTTAAAGGAAAATTTCTACAGGACAATATAAAGCTGTCAGTCTGCAAACTGATGCTTAAAAAGTGGGTCTAGCCACAAAAAGTCAAGTCTATTTAATGTTTAAAGCACACAAAAGTGCAATGTTTTAGCGTGGATAGTCTTGAGTGCAACCCAACAGTTGGTGTTGTGTTGTGGAAAGATTCACACATGGAAACCTAACAACAATCACTAGCAACAATCATGTGGAAGTGGAAGAGCTGTTATACAGAGAAAAGGGAAGACATTCCTCTAATGCTCTTCCTAAATAGGATTGATCCCCCCCATTACCAGAAAAGATTTGCAGTGTTGTTGCTCAAGAGGGTAAAGACAGTCAACACTGTGGGATCATTTTGCACCTAAGCTAAAATATACAATGTTCTTGGTGTGTTTGCTTCTAGGACATCAAGTTGAATCAAGGCTCAAACTTTGATTCAAATATAGCTTGAGAAAGCAAAGCATGTGTTATATTATGATTGCTGAAGCTTCCTGATCGAAAGCCGGAATTATGCAGACATCTGTCTTTGCCTAAATCTTCCCTCTTTGACCTCCCAATTCACTGCTTAACATCAATGTCAATTACAGTGTCTACTACAGCACAGCTCAGGAAGGAACATGCTCATCGCATTCTCACACTGAGGGAAATAAACATTAGCCTGTCGCAGTAAGGCAATACTGAGGTTAAAATGATCATTTACAATTTTAGTGATTACATCTGGTAGAAACACTAAGCAGACATGCAAATAACAGTATTTCAGTGACAGAGTTACACTGTGAGAAAAGTCCTTTACAGAAATCCCACAACCTTGAACACAGTCGATGGAACAATCTCCAAGTCAAGTCGACACCGAAAGTACGGCCATGCAAAAGGCACATAACTTGCGTGCAGAACATAACAGGAGCCTAAAAGAGACTCTAATACTCTCTCTGTCATTAGTGTCCTGCTGTTACATAAGAGAAAGCTTTATTATTAGACATGCAGCCCCCAGATCTCTTTCTCCCTCATCATGTTTCTATCCCTGAGACGTGACAGCAGCAGCTGAGAACACTGTTCACATATAGGCATAGAATTACACTGTTGTCCTCAACAGGGTGGGTTGGGGGTCACATCTGAAGCGGCACACATTGGATACAGGTCATGGTGTCATTCACAGCATTAAAAGCATTAATATCTCTTCATTACAGTACTGATACACTCATTTGGGTGGCACCGGTGTGGCATGGGTGTGATTCATGATTCAATGGTTTTTTAATAATTATGGAATGCTTTTGCTAATTCAAAGCAATTTGATCCAATTCACAATATGATCCATTTCAATTAGATTTTTCTACTTTTTTTCATTGCATTTATTATATAAATGCTTCTTCTAATGTGTCACAGTAAGAAAAGGACCTACCATTCTTGACCGAAAGCAATGATTTATGATTAAAATAATCCATGTTTCAAGATCGATGCACTTGCAGAATCAATGCATGGAGAAAACAAGTGAATCATTGCACCCTTAGGATTAAATGATCATATGTACAAGTTCAGCAGTCTACAAGCTTTCAGAAAGATCAGAGAAGTGGAGTGAACTGTGTGTAGAAACACTTCCATGGTTATTAAACTATCACTTTAGTAGAGCGCTAGCATGTCTTCCTATTTAAACTGAAATAAATACACGAATAAATGAAGGATAAATATCAAAAAGTGATAAACTTAAGACGTGCTGTAGAAAATCCAATCTGAGCAACACACTGACTACAGTTCAATGAATCACAGACCTGTCCTGAGCAGGAGTCTTCGGTTTAAAAAGAACTGTGGGCAAATTAAGTTTTAATGAACAATAAATGATTCAAAGAGCAATAAGCTAAAGTAAACCAACAGCAACAGTCCGTCATGAAGCCCACACCTGCTACCTACACCCTTTTTGTTTTTAATCCAGTAAGAGGCAACAAAGGAATGGATGAAAAACACAGAAAAAAACACCTTTCCCTTACCTTTGGGAAAAAACCTTTAATCTATAATGCTTTGAAAAGGAAGACAAATCCACTGTGTCTGATCTCAACCTCAGCTCTCATAGAAAGACACACACTAAAAAGAGACAAAATGACTCACACAAAACCACATGCGCACACGTGGAAACTCCCTCCCAGACTGTGAGTGACTCCTGCTCCGGACAGCACTGCTTTGGCGAGAGGGGAAAATCTGATGTCTCGTGCTGCAGCCAAGCTAGTGCTTTCTTGTTTTTAGGCAGCATAAACTCCTTGAGGAATCCACCTGAAGTCACATCTCTGTTGTTCTTCACTCAAAGCTGAGAACAGAAGCTGAACCCTCCCCCTCCAGTATCCCATGGAGGGTTAGCGCTAACCGAATGGCCACAGTGCTATCTGACCCTGCATAGCACCATCACCCCCACACCGAGAGGCGGGACAGGAGGGAGGGCAGCCGGAAAAACGGGGCAAAGGGACGGGTAAAAAAGGAGGGGTTAAAGAAGGTTTCATTTCCAACTCTATGGGGAACTAAATCCCCAAATTTGATTACAATGAGGTTTGATGGCACTGGCAAGTCATTTTTTTTTTTTTTTTTTTTTTTACATATCCTTATAGGCAAATAGAAGGAATTTTATAGCTGATCTAATACCAAAGCTACTTAAAACTAAAATGTTAATCTTGGTTTATGACTTTAAATGAATTTAGATATGGTATCATTTACATCATGTAAAAAAACATATCACACTGCAAGACAATTTAAAAAACTTAAGACAAGCGGTTGATTTAAAATTGTAATAAGCTGTATATAGTTCCCTATATGTATTTAAAATGCTTTTTAAAAGTACACTATTTAAATTCAAAATAAACAACATTTTAAAAAAATCACTTCTACCAAAACGTGTTTTCACCTTACCCTGATTCACTATGGTAAGCCTGTTATAAGAGTTTTAGACCCAGCAGTATAGTTTTCATGGGAAATTACAAACATGAGCCACTTGTCTGTGCGTGACTGTCTCGTCATAAACAGAGAGAAGAGTCTCTGGCTGCTCTGACCTGAGCCCCATGCCCCCATGCCAGGTTAGCATGGAGTCGCCAATCTCCAACCTCTGGGGAATCACCCATTTAAAACAAATGCAGATGAGAGGAGAGTCTGCTGGAGAAAAGAGATTGTGACAAAACTCGTCATAAAACAAGAATCAACATTGACTTGACTTTTCGAAAATGACGAGAACTGAGGGATTTGAAATGTTGTACAAGTGACGTGGAGAAGTTAGTGTTTTCACTACTTAACAGGAGAGTGAGTGTTTTATTAAACAGTTAAACTGCTTTCTGTAGATCTCTAACAGAGTTAATTGTAAATAAATGTACAAAATCCATGTAGTTTTATTTTTTTAACCGGGCAAAAGTTACACAGTTAAGGTTCTTTTTTGTAGAACTTAAGCAACCAGTCTCTCTTAGTCTTTTCTACATTTGACATTGAAAAAGGGGGAATTGGGCCACCCAGCATGATCCTCCAGAAACAAAGTGACCGACAAAATGCACCGTCTCTTATCGCTTATCAATGCCATGATTGGCTGAGTTAACGTTAAATTTGGTTTTTTTTAAGAAATAGCTTCATAATTCTGGTTACAACACAGTCTGTGCTTTATTTTTAAAGTTAACCATATTCATATACTCCTTTGAGTTTCAAAATTGCAGTGTAATGGCCAGCTCAATGAGACGTTTTATTCAAAAGCATGCACAGGACGGAAGTGACTTTGCTCAATGATAAGATGTCAACATCTACTTTTCTGTCTCTACAATTCACTATTTTCATAAAGATAAGCATTCAGTGGATGATCCTCATTAGCAGATCATGCTTTAAAGGATTTCATGCAGTGACTGGTGATTAGCTCAACAAAGAAAGAGCAGAATGAGTAAAGAGGATCAGGGTGACAATGAGAGTTGCTATTATAAATCGTTTAAAGGAGCTGGTGCCTTTGAAATGGGAAGGGTCTTTGTGGGGATTTGGGACACAAGGTCATACATATTCACTGAAGGCATGATCCTGCTAATTACACTCAGAACAATAGACTTTGGCCTGTACTGGGCTGCGCACAAAGCTAATTAACAGCATCTGTTGGCATAATCAAAAGCGCCAGCTAACATTTCAGAGAGCAAGAACTCTCAAGTAGTTTTATGTATGAGAAGGGCTTCAATGCCTTGTGCTTTATTTGGCTTTAGATTGGCAAACACAAGCTTCATAGTGTAATACCATCAGTATATGGAATATGGAAATGATCTAGACTCCAGCCATTCTGGCCATCATTAATGGTAACAGGCGAAACATACTGAACATTAGCACATATTTCTGTCAATAAAACAGAGGACAAAAAAAGTATTTTTATATATAACAACTGCTCAATTCCACTAAATCAAAATAAGTGTAGCCACTCAAATTGTAATAACAGACCATAATGCTATTAAATGTAAAATGATCGATTTATTTCAAAATGTAATAAAATCTTGCGATCATAATGTAATCACAATTAAAGTGTATAATGTAATAACTATAATTAATTAAAACACTTCAGCTAAAACACCTTAAAAAAAAGAGTAACCAAAAGACTGCTTTAAAAAAATAATTAGGTTTATTAGGCTACATTGTGAACTAACCATTTTCATAAATTCATTTACTAATTGTATGAATATGATGTGCTCCATTTTGAGTAGTTTTGACCTGGTTTCACAGAGAGATCTTAGAATAAGCCAGGATTACTTCATGAATTAGGACATTTATGTTTTTTTTTTAAACTGTTACCACAAAGGCAGGAATGCGTGCGATGAGGAGAAACACGGAGCAGACTCAGAGATAAACTGAAAACACTTTAATAGCAAAACGGAAAACAAAACGGCACTCAGTAGTGCAACAACGGCATCAGAAATACATCCACACACAAGGAACACATGAACCGTCACATGAAACATCAACGATCGACAAGAACAATGGAGAACATGACAGTATAAATAGCTAGGGAAAACAAGGAACACCTGGCAACAAACAAGGGGGAGTGGTTACATGACAAACTATGGCAACACAGGAGGGACACACAGGAGGACCGTGACATGACTGTAACAAAAACGTTCCTTAGAAACACTGCTGGTGTGCATCTTGAGACAAAACGATAAATGTCAGTGCACGTTGCTTTCGTTTAAAGAGCTCAAACATGCACTTTAGGATGGGACTAGCCAAAGACTTTTACTGCAAAGTAAAAGTATTGTAAAAGTACTGCAAAGTTTTATGCAGTAAATTAAAAATGAAAGCTTCTGCTTTCTAACTATGTGTTTTTTAATCATTTTTGATATTGAGATTTTAGTGATATGTAACTAAACGCTTCTCATAAAGATGGATGAGGAAAAGGCTCAAGGTCATTTGCGATGATTAACATCACAGAGTTTACTGCTATTTTGGTACTGGTGTGTGAATGGTATCTTACCAGAAAAGAAACAGAACGTAGCTGCTTGTGTGAACAGCACATTTGTGTATTTACCGGAAAAGTCATTTTGGCTTTACAGTAGCCTACATTACCGGATTGAAAAGGCCTACATTACCTATGTGAAAAGGGCTATTGATTCATCAACTGGGGTCGTATGGATTACCATCAAGTTCATTTTGACCTATCCCCTAAAAAGTATGACATCAGTCAGTATTTCAGTCCATCAAATGAATTCACTATTGTCACTAAATATCCTTTTCCAAGTTCATGAGAGTGGTCAAACACACACTGCAGATCGGCAGAGACAAATCACCCTCTCAACTAGACTCTCTCACTGGAACTTGCTCTTTAACAGCAGGACAGAAGACCTAAATGTCAGCAGTGATCCCATAAGCTCTCGTGTAGTTCCAGTGACAAAAGGCAATGTTTGTAAAAATCAGTGCACTTCAGGCCAATCGTTAAACCTCTGGAGTGCCTCTAATGAGTGTCCGTGACGGTGTGTAAGAGACAAAGAAATATAAGTAAACTGGAATAAAGGATATAAAACATTCCGCATTTGTAATTAATCACGCTGCCAGACATTCTGGCCTCTGGAGACAAACAGAGAATGAGAAACGAGTGCCACAGAGGCAAATCTGTTACAGATGTGTGCACTCATATCACTTGAACCAAAAGCAGAATCTATGATGGTTCAGTGATAAAACAGAGCTCTGGAAGACCAAATGCTGACAAATGAAGAGGAAGAGACAAGAACACGCATGGATATACCTGTGAAGTGAACCATCTTTTGATATTAAAGGGGTGTGGAAAAAATGATGTCTATATATTAACCCTGTCCACAGTCCTCACCTGCTGAAATCTATCTCCACTGACATGCATGCTGCACAAGCAGCAAACCTAAATCGTATTATCTAAACCATTAAATTGAATAAGGTTGACCGACTCGCTCTGTGTCATTTTGTCTGTCATGTCAAGGTGCTAGAGCTTATTGAAATCAATGGTGAGTCTGATGTGGTCTGGGGGTTGGGAGACAGATTTCCCAGCTTATCACATGATTTTTCATTCAATTGTCAAGCCTCCTTTAGACAGCCGGTGGGGAACCAGAGGGAGTCGCTGAGCAAGGACATGTGAGCGTTAACATCTGCAGGTCCTTCATAATGGTTCAAATCAGTGGCGTAGCAACCATTCTAACTGCGCAGAAGGCAGCGCTCAGAGCTCTCTGTTCTTTCATACCAGATATCTGATAAAATTCTCATTCTTTTTATTGTTCTTTATTGTTTTTTGTGCTCTTTTATTGCATTTAAATGTTCCAAGTTCTTTTTACTTTATGAAAAAAAGAGGACAATTTTGGTAATATGTTATGATATGATGTGATACTGTCACACCCCCCGACCACTATCCATTTGTTCTTGACCCCAGCCATCCTGAGCACTATTGATGGTTCCGGGCAAAACATTTTGCACATAAGCATGTGGGATGTTGCCTTTAGTCAGCTATCAGAAATACTGAAAAGAGGAGACTGGTTTACAGCCGACCCATCAGGAGAGGTCAGACGCCAAGCAGGACATTCCTTGAAATTCTCACAGATCACTCGTCATTCTTAGTTGATGCTCTCTGAAGTACAGGACTGGTACAGATGGCTTTCATGCTTATGGTTATAGTGCAGTAGTTCATAGGTTTTAGAAACCATCTGTCATTTCTTGATTGAATGTGTAGACCTTTTCATTCAGAGATTCTGGAAAATATTCAGAAAAGTTCCAGAAATTGTTCTGGCATTGACTGACTTTGTTCATTCTCAATGAACAAAACCAGAGTCTGATACTGCTCTGAATTTTCCAGCATTCCTAATGAGTGATTCATTGTCTTTCTTCGGGAGTGCAGGCACCCTAGAGTCTGAAAGATCAGGCTTTTTGCCCTTTTTACACATGCGATTTTATGTGTAATTTTTTAGGGGTGTCACAATACTGAATCCAGCTTAATATGTAACCAGTGTGATTCGGTTACATTTTAACAAAGGAATTTTCAAACCTCTGAAAATGTTTGTTTGTACATTCCAACATTTCAACTTGTAGATCAACCAATGGTTTGGAGTGGAACTACCTGTTTTTCCAAACAATGGAGGACCGGAGTGTTGTGTGGAAACCCTGTGTTTTACTAAAGGAAACCTCCTTTAAATGACACATCAGTGTTTACCTACAGAGTTTCACCGAAGGGACAATGACTATTAGTAAACTGGAATCTGAGAAAAACTGAAAGCGTTGAGTCTGATATCGGTCCGATTGGTCCACATGTACAAAAACAAACACGCGCACACAAAGGAGAGCCTCATATGTGACCTCATGTGACCTCACAACCCAGAGCCCAAAAGGTTAGGTGTTATACAAACACTGCGAGACAACCGCATGCCTCATCACTGAAGCCTTTACAGCTTTGTTCTTTCAGCTCAGGATTTCATGTCTCTTTAAGCATCTCCTCACAGATTCAACCTCTAATTTCAGTTAACAGCCATAACACTTCACTAGAGGAAAGCCTAATAAAAATAAAATCACCTGTCATGATACATTTAGAAAGAGCCTCTTGAATCCATGTCAGATATTAATCTTGAACTGCAAAAGATTTTCCTCAAAGGATGCATATTCTTATAAACACATGGAGTTGAGTCAAATCTAGGTCCTAAAGTACGTCTGAAAACTGCCTTCAGATGTTTATAGCACCTTTGTTTATGTTGAACATCTTGTTAATGGAGAGGAAGAATAAGATAGCAGAAGACAGAAGACGCCTCTCTTCTTCAGACACACACACACACCCCAGTGAGCACCGTCTGAAGTTAAGAGACAATGAGTTTCCACTGGGTGAATATAGTTTGATATATCTGGGAATAAACAACTTTCTTGAATAACTGTATGTGGTCTAAACACAAGAGGTGATAATTTAAAGCTTAATACACAGCAGTTCAGTCTCTAAGCATGTTTGACAGGTTCCTGCATTAATTCGGAGTCTAATGAGAACAGGTTTGACTATACAACGAAACCCAAGCAGTACAGCACAACTGTAGATTCATGACCGTGCTCCAGTCGCATTGGACTGGGGTTAAACACATGACGAACCAAATGGTGTCTTTGAGACAGAGATCATTCAGGGCGTTTCACACTTGAAATAGTTGATTGTTCATTCTAAACCCAGGGTAAATCCTGGAATCCTGGGTTATCTTGCGTCCCGTTTCACATTGCTGATAATTTCCCCAGGCTAACAATTAATCCCGGGTTTTCATAAACTGACCTTTCACACCGTACATTCCTAAACCCTCGGTTCATCCAAAGTCACTGATTGGATTAGCAGAACATGCAATATGTGCACAGAAGGGCTCTCGCATCGCAAATCCTAAAATTATGTGTTCTCGACTGTACCATCATGTTTCTCCTGAATGAAATTTTGAATATAAGAGGTAAGAATGAAACAGTCTTTTCTTCCCTCCTATTGTCACATTTTCTATCACCATTCAACTGTCCCCCCTCAAACACTGAGACCACTGTTCACACAACGCACAGTGTTTCTGCAACAGCGTTAACATCACAAAAGCATAATCATAATACTAACCCGCATCTAAATTACAAGTGTGAGTCTTTACTTTACATGGGGATAAAAGTGGGGTTTGGAACAATGATTGTTCCCAGGGTTAAGTGTGAAAAGCCCTATTCAACTTTATCTCTACATTAATTACTAAGCGCTGGACATTATGACCACATACAAATTCATTAGACCACACCCAGCGTACGGTTTGTGCCACGGCTGCCCTAAACTAACAGCGCTGGCGATGACCAGAATCATTCTTCATGTGTCTGTAATGGTGAATCCACCAGTGTGTGTCAGCGCTTTAGTTTCGGTCGGTCAATTCAAAGTCCAGACTTGAATCCTACTGAGCAAATCTGGGATTTAGTGGATTCAAAGAGAGATCGCACAATCGCTTCATCAAAAGAAAGTCTTTGGGAACAACTAGAAACTGCTTGGAAGTCAATAACTTTGATTTCTCACAATTTTCGAGCTTTTGCTGGGACAAATAGGGTCTCAACAAATCCCATCATAAACCTGAACTTGTTTGTCTTTTTTTAAGCTTGATTCTAGACGCTACTCACTGCCAATATATGCAAGAAGAGTGTGCAAGACATAAAATAAATAAAAAATATTCCCTTTTGTGGTCTGAAAAAAAGCAATGCTTGTGACAGAGCAACATCGGGGTTAGTAAATGTTTACATTTTGGGTAAACTATCCTTTAAAATGGTAAATTACAGACAGATTAAACAAAAAACAAACGCTCATGGTGTGAAATATTACTAAATAAACTAAAATATTATTAATAAACACAGTCAGTATATTCCATTATGCATTGGGTCTTAAAGTGGCAGAGGTCTAAAACACCTATTGCTGTCTGCAGCAAAAGACAAAAAGGAAATCATTTACTGCTCTTGACTGAATAACTTTTGTATCTTTAAGAATCATTTTATATGTAATTCATACAGAGACAATGTAGTGTTTTTTTGTAGGGTTAAATAAACCTATTGCACCTGAAAATGTATTCAATTGAAATCTTTGTTTCATTGTATTCAGCCCATTGTTTGTTTTATTTGCTTTATTGCTCTTATTTAAATTACATTTATAAAAAAAAAAATTATCTTAATTAAAATAAGATAAGAATAGCTTCTGTATATCATGATGTGTAGCATTCTAGTGAAATAAAATACAGCTTTGGTCATAAAACCTAATTTTTGGTCACTAATTACCACATATTGTGCCTGTCTGATACCAGAACCTTGCCAAAGTCTGCAATGAGCCATAGATTACTGGTCTACTGGAAAGGCAAGGAAGTTTTAAATGCTGACATTTACAGTATCGCCAAAGCAAGCATGATTTTTTTTTTAAGATGAGAAGACATTTAATTTACAGAGAATTTTGCGTTATAGTAAATATTGAATTGAATTCTTGGAAAAGTCTTAGAGGCACGACTATATAGAGTTCAGTGTTGCCAGGTTGTACAAATGAGTGGAGATTAAATGTTTCATACTTGATGTTCAACTTGATAGTATACTGTGTTACGAGGGGAATGTGATGTATTGATCCCCGGAGTATCAGCCTCAAAAACCATGCAGTAAAATGATCCCGTTTATAAATGCAAACACATCCAGACTGCTCTGAGTCAGCGAGCTGTAAAGGACTGCAAATCAGAGCCAAACTGCAGGAGCCAGGACAGGTTTCACAGCAGAGAGACTGAGGGCCGAGGAAATGACAGAGAAACACAGAGAGGTAGTTGTGATTATGACAAATTGGGAACATACACAGAATAATACAACAATAATACAATAATACTTTACAATAATATTTGTAAAGAACACATGGAACTAGACTGAGCTGCATGACTCTAAATAAACTGAGCATCACTTTCACATGAGTGTTTGAGTCAAGATCACAATCTTTTAACGATTAATCCAGCAGCTAAGGACCAAAACCGTCGAAGGAACCTCATATTCACAGACAGCGTGACACAAATATCCCTCCGTGTGGCACATGATGCTACACTAACAGCGCAATACTACACACACTAGAATACAGAATTAAACACCAGACATATTTCTGTTTAAAACTTGCAGAGACACCCCTAATGAAATCTGCTGTTGGTAGGCAGCTGACTAGGTTTGGGAAAAGAGCTATGGAGTCCCTTAATGAATAAACCGGAGATCTGAGCCGGAGCAGCAGTGATGCTGTGCTGCACAGGAACTGAGCAGACAAACAGATGCCCGAGCGCGAGAGGCTCGCACAGGTCAAGCTGCACTTTCACAGAAACAATGTGCTCCATGCACCATTTCTTCAACCTTGAATTGTTGCAATACTGCATTTTCTTCTTGGTTTATTTTGTTTCTTTTCTAGTTAGAATGAGAATCAAGGGAAGAAAAGCATTTAGACATAATTTAAAGCACTCTTTAACTGTCATAACAAATGTGCTCACTCACAGAAACTGCTACTTGTTGAGTAATGCATTTCCCATTATGAATTATTGATTTGTTGCTCCATTGGGTCTGACTTGTTCCTCACCCCAATTGAAATGCTCCAGAGATCATTTTCAGAGACAACCTCATTCTGTCCATAACTGACTTATTATTTTGATGTGGATCTGATTACGATTGCCATGTTCATAATGCCTGAATAAACCAAACGCCGCAGTCAGGTGTGAATGCAGAAGCGAATCCTGTGGTCAACAGCCAAAAAAGACATTTCACATGAGCTAAGGGGGGATGCAAACAGCTTGTTAATGAAACGCTTAATTGGAGTAGGCAAAAATGCCACTAAAACTCAAATGCATCATCAGTCAGAATCCGAGACAAAAATAACAAGTAAAAAAGGCAGTCATTCTTTTTTACATCATTTTTACAAAATAACAGAATTCTAAATTATATGATTAAACAACTTGCTTTTAGTCAGGAATAAACAGTGCAGAGTAGAAAACAAGATCAAACAGGACAAACCCGTTCATGGCTATAATAAACGACATCATTAGGAGCCAGTGAATCAGTTTTAAACCAAAATAATAACAACTGAGTCCAAAGTTTCCAGAGAGGCACACGTCTCCATGCGCCATTAGACCGCAGGGTTACGGCACTTTTTAACAGGACAAATAAATCTCTCATTCTGAAAATTACTCATTTTCCTGTCAGCAGCCATATGGAGGTCAACCCCGAATATGAAGAACAGAGTTTGTGAAGGTGGTTAACTGGATGTTTCTTTCTTAAACTGCTTCCAGTCAGATAAACGACGGATTATTCATTACCATACAGGGTGTGTTTGGCACAACACTGCTCTAATTAAAGGACATGGTGGAGGACTGGAATGAACCGAGAAACAATCCTTTGAGAAGGCAGATCTTTAGTTCCAATCCTTTGCTAGAACGCTCTAATGAAACCAATAAGTAATACTGGGGTGCACAGATATATGGCAGAAACAAATGGAGAGAATTTATGCAGGGAAACGCCACAACCCTCCCACATTTCTGTCCAAAACGGCCCATCTGGAGAATGCAACAAAAGTCTTGTTGAGTCTGAGGCATGGTGGGATAGTGATAACCCTCAGAATCTAATCCCTCAGGGCAAATCCCACACTCAAACCCAGTCCCGGATGGGAAGAATTACAAATCACCACTACTTAAGCAGTTGGAGGAAGGGCGATTTCTGCTGAACACTCTCTGGATCGCCATCTCTTTATCTATAACCTGTGCATCTAAGGCTTTGTTCTCCTGGCACGTCTTAAGGCCATTGAGGCTGAGCTGACATGGATTAGGCGAAAGCTTCTCAAATGACGAGTGAATGTCGGCCTCCCAGGATTAGCCACAAACATGCCTTCACAACGACAAATAGATCAAATTCTCACTAGTGTTGTCACGATACCACAATATCAGTAGTAAGTATTAATCACCAGTAAAATGTCATGGTTCTTCTCTGCACCAGTTTCAGTGCCATAGCCCAAACTATCAGAAGCACTATTGTATTTAACTATTAGACGATATAGTTCTTCTGTAGCTCAGCACCAAGTTCACAAGAACCGCCTCTGTTCTTTTCAAACACAACAGAAGGTGAGCTGCTGCCTGCCGAGAGATCATCGCATCCGATTGTCTGTTCTCCGCTTTGCTGTGAGTCTCTTGGCACTGAATGGGTAACACGGGTTCATTTATTCAACAGCATAGGAATGAATGCTACTGTGCTAGGTGGGTGCTCCTGTGTTGCAATGAAATCTGAACACAAATGGTTGATTTGAAATATACATTAACACCAGGTGGAAACAGTACTGACCACTTGTGATCAGATCACGGGAAACACATCTTAAAACCACATGAAAACAAGCTCTATGTGTGTGAAACACCTAAACGTGCACAAAATCCTCTCGTTTATGCACTTTCAGTCCTGATGAAGCTATCAGAACGTTTGCTCTGTTTGAGTGAGCTGTTTTGAAGGGTTTCTCAAGCTTGCAGTCAGTCAAGGCAATATAATCAGTTAATATAGTTTGATTTAGACAAGAAAAAGAGATTTAAAGGAATGAACCTCTGGCTTGTGGCTTTATTCCACTTATCCATCACGGAGAACAATAGAGGCTGTCCTAGACATGCAGCACTTTATTTCCGAGCTTCCTGTCCCAGCTGTGTTTACTCATATGATTAGTGTTGAAAGAACGGCTGCAGGACCAAATGTCAGCTGGATGCACATTGGACAGATCAATCACTTTCTCGTTCCCTGCCTCCTTCCCTCACACACACACACACACACACACACACACACACACACACACACACACACACACACACACACACACACACACACACACACACACACACACACACACACACACACACACACACACACACACACACACACACACACACACACACACACACACACACACACACACACACACACACACTCACACACTCACACACACACACACACACACACACACACACACACACACACACACACACACACACACACACACACACACACACACAGAAATGACCACAGCATTTTAACATAGTTACCAAGCAAACAAATTTGTTTAAAAAAGCTCAAAAAACAAAGATTTTTTTTTTTTTATGCATTACAATCCACAAAGGCTGTTCACACAGAAATACTTTCTAAGCCCTGGGGAAGCAGAAGCCTGTGTAATCTCACATTTCTGATTCTGTTATTGTCCAACGCACGTGACTGTGAGGCACACGATTGGCTGCTTGTTACCAAGCATCTAGCCATAGCATTATAACACCGCATCATTTCTCAATGTACAGGTTTGGCAGAGCAAAAGAGGAGCAGGGATTTACAACACTGGGTAAAAAAAGCAGCAAACCCAGACTGAGTGTGAAACATTCCTCTAACAGGTTTAGAAAGACAATAACCCAAAGCTCAAAAGATTCTAGGGCTGTCAAACGTAGCATGTCGAGTTCAGCGTGATTTCACATCTGTTGAGCGTGTGAACACAATGGCCTATCAGAGCTCAGGTTTTGTGGTTTTGTTCAACATGACCCGCATGCTCACAAATCCTTTAATTTTCATAACCAACGAAATATAAATACGATTCACTGTACAATTAAAACTGTTTTTTTTATTCTTATAATTATCAGAATTCAGAAAGCTTGCACTTTAGAGACTGACAGCCTTATTGATTAAAAAAGGGAGGCTCTTCTGCTTTCGGTTCATTATCCATTCACAATCTGAATACAAGTTTTAAAATTTCATACAAGTATAGTTAGAGTAAACCTACTGTATATAGCCTACTTAATGCATAAAGGCTTCAACCAATATTTGTGTGCATTGGTTTCCTCTTGTGTGTGTATTATATGGTTTCATTGGAAAAGCAGAAACATGCTGAATGAACTCCGATCTTCGGTTTCAACAGCTCTGAAAAGTAGCCTAACAAATAAACGATGTGATATGCGGATATATCCAATTATAAGCAAAAAACAAAACAAAAATGTTTACCCCGTTTACATACGCAAATATAATTTTCCCTGAGTGTTGACGTGAATCTTTATGCCCTTCGTGCGACATGACACTCAGTAATGTATTATAATGCGCTCCATGTTTCTCTTCACGAAAAACAAAAAAATAATTTGACTTCTTTATCAAGCCCTTAAAACTGTTCGGTTACTACATTCTTCGTTTCTGGTGTCCAGAAGAAAGATGGGTATGCCGGTTTGAAACAACACGAGGGTGAGAAAATGGCAATTAACATTTTTGGGTGAACTATCTCTTTAACACAGCGACTTCTGCATCTCCCGATCCCAACAGGTGTCCAGTGACCTCAGCGTTCCCTAACAACTCATTTAAAGGCCAATTCACACGCACCCACAGAAATGTGTTTCATAAATCAAGCTGACAGCTCCTGAGATGTAGCATTACAGAAAATGATTTAGTTTGAATAGCCGTATTAATGCTGTAAAGCTTTCATTCAGTCACCATTCATTGTGCTGACCTGAGCATGAACAGGTCATGTGTTCAGCTGGCTGAGTTTCTCTCGCTGAATCACAAACAGATGGATTTCATACAGGGATTTGTGACTCAAGCCATCATGTTCTTAGAGATGATGTCAGTGGAAAAGCAGCAAAAAGAAATCATATTTATTGTTAGATAAACATGACTGATTTGGCAGCGTGGAAAGATGGTTTGGAGAGGAAACGTCCGCTGGACTCTAGACAGTGGCTCACTGCCTCCGGGACGCATTCAACACCCGTCTTACCTCACCTGCTTTTTATAGCCGGCTCTAAACACATCGGCCACGTGCACAGAGACTGCCCTTGTGCAAACACTTCTGCACCAAATATAATCTCCAGAAGACAGAAACACTGATGAAGATTACCCACTAAAGACATAACATAACAGACTCAAGTTTCGCAGAGCAACAAAAGCCTTCTCGTTTTAACAGGCTTGACAAATAACATTTTACATGAGAGACTTACAGTTAATAAACATTAAAAGCACTTGAAAAGATGACTGTCCCGCAGAATCTACACACACCCACTGCACAATAGACATTTTACAGCACACACCGCCTTATATGGGGAAAATGTGTAAAGGGTGGACATGATATATGGTTTTCCAAAGAGCGGTTTGCTTCACAGATTTAGGGCCAGGAACTGTGAGGGCAACTTTGAGTTGTAAAAATAGGTTTGTAACGTTCCTGAAGGGATTGAATTGAACTAGTGTTTTAAAACGGCAGCTCAAGATATGTAATATTCAAGACTCCTGTGAACAACGTAATTATTGCATAGTCCAAATATCACACGAGAACTGTAGCAACAGTCTTTCTTCAGTTTAGTTCAGTCAATCACACACGCTATTTAGGTAGCAAATCATCTCTTTACATAATCAAAGTCATCACCTTCCACCAAAGGAGAGCTTTAATGATCCTAGCATGTAAGACAGAGCGTCCACCTCTCCCGCAATAAAATAACTCACATTTCTTATATGGTAAAGTGAGACAGACTATTTAATAAACTAACACATTAGATATATGTATAGTCCAGTATCCGCTCTCCAGTTGCTTCTTTTATACAGATTATTTTCTTTACTGGAAAGACAAATACAATTCGTAGTTTAAATATTACAGTTTGCGTATCATTTGCTTGAGAACAGAGGAACCACATCATTTAGCACGGCCCTTTCTCCGTTTATCACTTTATTTGTCCATGCAATAGGAATAACATCATATGCTACAGCTATTCTTCATTAATCATTATTTCCTTAAGCAGGAAAAGTCCCATTTTTTCTTCCACAGGACAATAAGGACACAAATAATGGCAACTGGCTGTTTTATCAACCATTTTCAAATATCAGTCTATCAAAAAAATATATAAACATTTCATCACCTTTGACAAAAACATTTCATTCACTGGACGTGACATTTAGTTCAGCAAATGCAAAATATTACTTTTACAGATTCTTTAAGTTTTTTAGATTATATTGCTGGGGATTTTTTTTCAATAGTTGTTTAAACGATCTTGTATAATATTTATTTCTGTAAAAAAATGTTCAATTCCGTTGGTTGCAAACTGACAAAAACAACAGCTGACAAAG
This sequence comes from Rhodeus uyekii, assembly GCA_037043235.1. Lineage (NCBI taxonomy): Eukaryota > Metazoa > Chordata > Actinopteri > Cypriniformes > Acheilognathidae > Rhodeus > Rhodeus uyekii. The sequence continues at coordinate 969,736 of JAWRVZ010000186.1, read as the reverse complement.
CTATTGAAATGTGGAATTGTTTCTGCGAGGACTTCTGTTTAAATATGCTCATTTTAGTCCAAACAAATATAGGCCCATAAAACATTTAGCACTTCACATAAACATGTAAAAATGCAACTGTGTAAGTCATAACACAAAACATAAATATTTGATTACTTTTAGCTTTGATTATGATGAAAATCTAGCTATAGTTTTTCTCATGTTAAACAAAAATATCATCTTGAGATAAAGCCACATGAAATATAATAACCACAAGGAATTAGATTTGACGAAACACAGATAACTTTCACTTACTGTATGAGTTTGGGACATAGCCGCTTCTCTGTGCTATTTCTGAGAGTCAGAGTTTAGTCCTGCTCTCCTCTCTAAAGATTGAGCACACACACTCTCACTGGACACGCCCCCTCAGCACAGTCGACCAATCAGACTAGAGTCAGTACAGAGGACATCCAATCCCGTTCCAGGAGGCGTGGCGTTCAGGATGTTTATCCCAGTAAAGTGTGTTTGGTTGCTGGGTTTCATTAGAGAGGTGATTTAAATGGCTGCTTGGTGACAGGTATCCACTGACTCCCACATTACACTGACTCCTTGTTTAAAACTGCAGGTTTGTGCAGGCTGTGCAGTTTTATTGGGTTTCGAGAGAAGGGTCTGAGGTCACCCAGTGGTCTATTTCAAAATCCTCTTAGGTTATTGCACATGAAACCTTAAATATATTTGCTTCCATATATCTCATTGTTGCTTCACTCACATGGTAACAGCTTCGGTTTATGAGGAAATCCCCTGTATATATGCACTGTGCACTGCAAGTTGCAAAATGCATTGAACCATTTGGGTGTAATCTTAAAAGTTGCCATTTTGTCAATTGTTTCTGAAATAAACAGCAGATGTGCGGTTTCTTCACACAAATATATTGTTATTTCGATACCCTCAGAGAACCATGGAAACAGAGGCATAATGACGAGTAAAGCAGACATTTGTATACGTTTTTTTTAGTTACACTGTATTCAAAGTGTGGCTTTGTGTACAAGAGTGTGTGTGAAAGAGAATCTGAGGATTTCTGTACAAAATAATGCATGCATGTAACCAAACCAGCCAGGTTTGCTCTGGCTCTTAGAAAACATCAAACCATTTACTGATCCAAACTACATCTAACAGCCACCAAAGTAAAAATTATTATTATTTCATAATAACGCTCAAATTGAATTAGTACGTTAGAAGTTAAATCTTCCTTTCAGACCCAGGAAACATTCCATTAGTTAAAGAAAAACTATGTACTCAAGTGTGAAGGAGTAGTATTGCAATATTTATATTAATATAATACATTCATAATTTTTATATTCAAATAGGAACTTTACGCTTCGTTGGGAAGTTGTGTGTGAGAATTGTATGATCAGCGCTGGTTCACTTGTATTGAGCATTGCTCTAATGGCCAATATAGAGTGCATATAAACGTGTGGCTCTGTGATGTGTTTGGAATAGCATCACTACTGTTTTAGTATATATTATGTATATTGTGCACAGTATGCAAACTTTATGAGTACATGTAACAGCCAACCCTCGTGAGGTACCGAACAAAACGAACAGCACATGATAAAGCTTATAGGGGCATCCCAACATGTAATGCACTTAATTTGATCTTCCATTTCCAGAATAACAAGTAAATAACAGAATGTTCTTTTTTTGGGTGAACCATTATGCCTTTCAAGACATTTTAATACAAAACACATAGAGACCCACCCACATGCAAGCAAACATTAAACAAATCATTATTTGGTGCCTGCAAACTAATATTTGAAAGGAAGGTTTAACTTCCTCATTAAGATTGTCACTAAATTCTAAGACTTATTTTCACATGATTTGGCTCTTCTATTTATCTACTTCTTCGTCGCTGAAGATCCTGTTTAAGTTTGCTTCATTAGTTTATCCCCTGTATCTTATTTAGCTCATCATTACACTGCATATGTATGCTGCACTCATTGTTGGTTATTATATGTGTTTGGATGTTCTGTGTTCATCCACTGGATTATCTTGCTTCTTTAAAAAACTGCTGCAAAGATCCTCGTCTCTGCTCTTCCCTGTGTCAAAACCAACAGAATCAAGGGGCTGTAACCATGTCTTGAACATGATTTAATTCCTTTGTAATTTAAAGGAATTAATTAATTAAAGGATGTTTATTTTTCTTGATGAACTATTATTCATATGCCTATTATGCAAAAAATACAAAACGCTTCATACACATTCAGTTATGAATTACATGTATCATGGAAATAAAAGTGTATTTTAAATTTGAAATCTGTGTCTTTAGTTCCCTTGGACTAAGGACATGGTTCCCCCCTAACTATGGAGCTTTACTCCACCCATTACCCTCATTCCAGGTTCAAATCCTCCAGAGAACAAAGGTGACGCCAGCCGCCACGGGCCCTGAGTATGAGCCAGAGCCCACCATGGACCCTGAGCCAGAGCCCACCATGGACCCTGAGCCAGAGCTACAGCCTGCAGAACAGTCCATCTCAAAGCAAAACAAGAAATTGCCAACAGCTCTGGCCCTGATCCACCGGCTATTATCAGCCCTTCGGCTCCACCATTGTAATCACGGTCTCTCGGTCACCCAAGACCTCCAGTCATCAGAATACACGCCGCACACATCGGCTCTTCCCTAGTTTTCACCTTGCCCTTCAACTCCTCGTTTACATAAATGTCCTTTCATCCCGTCGGCTGCACTGGGGTCCCTTGTCTTTCCTCTGACTCCGCTGCACACTCCTGCAGCTACACCTCGATCCTCCGCCCCTTTGCCTCCACTGTTTTCACTGCCACCGGCTCTCCCTTGTTTGTTTCTAAGCCTTCAGCTTCAGCGTGGATCAGTTGGTCTTCAGCAGTTCTTAAGGCTCTGGAGTTGGTCGCCATTCCTCCAGAGCATCCTCTGTTCAATCCTGAGTCAAACATGTCAGTAACACAGTTAACCTGGACGTCCTAGTGACAACAAGGCACTTAAAACCAAGCGAAAGGTTATGTTATAAGGTTAAGTACTAACCACAACTATTATATTGTTCCAAATATACAATAGAAAGATTTCTGTGTGAAACGAGTGAGGACTGATAAACACAGCGTACTCATCAAACTCTCATTAAGAGCCAAGAAATGTGTCAGAGAGCAATGCTAGAGGATGACGAGCCCTAAAAAGACGAATGCAAGTGTGTCAGTACGACACAAAAAAAAAAGAAACAAGGGGCCGCTCATAACCAGAGACAAAGTCACTTATTTCAGCAACGTACTGACACACTCACCGGTCAGTTTCCCAGAAGCCTTTGATGCGGCTCATGAATGATGCGGCGTAATGGATTAGCATTAAACCACACAACAAGTCTTGCCCAGCACTTGCCCTCCGACTTCAGGGAGAAACTGCTGTCTTTTCAGCGCTATGTGATCAGCCTACTTTCAAATAAACATTTTCTTTATAAAAGACAAAAGCAAAAGGACTTTTCCAAAGAAAAACCCCTTATGGGTGTCTTATATTAAGGGTCATAAACAATACGGTATATTAAGATTTCATTTCTTCCTTCAACTGAACCATTCATAGCTAAACAAAATTCATGTCCCGCAGTCATTTCTATTATATTATTTCTATTATTATATTAATCCAAATGAGGCTTTCATGCTTCACACATTAAGTTGATAATGTGAGTGCAATCTTTAAGTTGTCAATACAGTATGTCTGTTCTTTGCTGATTTATTTCAGGGATATGTCTTCACTGTTCTTGACCAATGACGGAAAAGCATTTTCTCATGCTTTCTCATGTGCTGAAGAGTAAAAAGAGATGGAGGTATTGTCTATAGAATGACAGAGAAATCAGATTTCTGTCTGGAAAACTGTTTTTGCTGTTGTCGAAAGCTATTAGACTAGATTATGCATGCATGAGCTGTGGGAACATTCCCTCATTGTTTCCCTCCCAATCAATAAAATAGCCAGCATAGACACACAGCCACATCTCCCTCACTGAGGCGTGTGCAGGGTGTGTGTGTGTGTGTGTGTGTGCAGATGTGTTACGCCCCTGATGTCATTCATGCACAGATTGGTGTGAACTGCTGCATTGCTCATGCAGGGTGTTTATGCAAGAAGGATTCCCTAAGGAGAGAGAGAGAGAGAGAGAGAGAGGGAGCTAGGAGAAGAATCTGAATAATCACATCTTACATTACTTGAAACACAAAATTAGATTTTATGAGCAGGCGAAAATAGAAGAGGGCTGGATTAACAGATCCCAAAAATGAGATTGCAAATACATTTAATACCAGCCAAAATGCCCTTGAAAGAATTTATATTTCTTATGGCCATAATCCTAAAAATCCCTATTTGATCCAAACATTTCTCAGGTGTCTAAATGATCAACAAATGATCAAAACTAAAACTCCCGTTGTACACAATCTTCTACATGCATTTTGTCATCTAGTTGATAGACTTCTAATATAATTCTAAAACTGTGCTCATTTGAGTCGTGATACACAACATTTTTGCTTTGATCTTGAGCTTTATAAAGTAAATAAAATAATTATTTTCATTTGTAATATTTTAGTTTAGGGTTTAAGGTTGTCTATACATCACTTTCAGAAAAATCATGTTAACATGTGAGTATCAAACACAATACATCAGAACATTGCCTTGTACATTTTTCAATAACTGCATTATATGCTTTGCCCCCACTATAAAAAACACAGAGATTTGAAGATAAAACAAAGCATTCAAATATCATCAATAACATATTAATGGGAGATAGAAAGTGACAACTGATATTTATATGCATTTTATGCAAATAGTCTAATGTTCTGCTGTAAATATCACATGGATGTGCGTTCCTTCACTCCATCTTACAATCTGGCCATATAAATGTCAGCAACTGCAAAAAAATATATATTTCTGCTCAATGTTGGCCAATTTCAACTCGGGAGATTTATTTTTTATATTTATTTGTATTCTCCAATATAATACTACAGAATATGAGCCATAAATATATCAAATATGATACAGAAAAAAACTAGGCAAACATTATGTATCATTAATTGTTTCGATTTTTTTTAGCACAAAGGTCCAGTCCCGGACCGTAAGGGGATCTGGCAGGAAAAGGGTCCATTTTCCTATTTTATCTGTTGCAGAATCCGCATCCAGAGCCGTGTTAAACGATGAAGCTCAAAGCTGATTCTCTGATCTGACCGCTTGTTTGGCTGCAGGATGGGATGGAGGGATGGAGGGCACAGGGGAGCACAGATGCTTGCTGTCATTAATAAGCATGATCATGAATAATTAATCTCCCTAAGTGAGCGAAAACTGATGGAGTAAACTGTTGGACAGACTGGAGTAAGCACATGGGAGGCTGCATAAGAGATCTGAAGTCACGCGAATACCGCCGTCCAAATGCTGGGCTTTACTTGTTGACGCTGTGGGTTTGAGATCACACGGCTCTCCAATCAGATGTTGAGTAAGACTTTAAATTACCATAATCTACTGACAGTCTTCTCAATGAACCGTTTCTTAGTTCTTATTTTTAAATTTATTTTTGAAGAATGTAGAAAATTTTGTTAGATGGGAACTGTGTGTATATCTAATGCGTACTTTAGGTCATTAAATTATATCATGTAAACACAGAAGTGCTTCCCTTATACAAATTCATCCACAATGCCAAACAAGTAAGATTTGGCTGTCAATAAAGCAACTTTGGTTCCAACAGGAAACCAAGAGCTGAAATCATGTGCATGTGTTGAAGCAAACAGAAAACAGCGAGGAAACAATACGACTTTAACACAGAGCAAAAAAGCAGAGGTCTGTATGTCTGTCTTGTATTCATCTGTTCATCACGGTGAACCAGTCTGAAAATCAGCCCAGGTCAATTCAAACGTGATTTAAAGAACGGCAGCAGTGATGGAAAGGAAAAGGTCATAGGAAACCTGCTGACACACAGCTGAAACGAAAGCTGACCCCTGACCTCCTTAACGAAGGATCAGCTAACGCTGACGAGCTAGTTATAAGCCAAGAACGCTTTTTTTGTGTGTTGCTGAAGCGATGATCGGACAGGGATCGGAGTATATTTGGGATTGATGGAAACACATGTTTGATTCCTCAGAAAAGTGTCCAGAGGAGTCAGTGTGACCTCTGCTGGTGATGCTCCACGCCTGCTAGAAAACACTAGAGCTGCAAATCTCCTCATCTAGAACTATTGATTCAGTTGCTTCCAGGAGTGATTGAGCTCAGATCATTTGCTGATTTTTTTAGAGAAACACGCAGACATTAAAAGTTAATTAAATCCAGATAACACTGAGGAAAAATACTGATTTTGTCCGATAACAGCCCCAAGCAAGATCTGAACTCGCTAGCTGTGTCAACACAACAGAACTGGAACGCTTTACAATAAAGTTGCATTTGTTAACATGAGCTTAAAAAATGAAAATTTAAAGGCAAGAATTAAATTTTTTTTTTTTACATTCAATATAAGCTTATAGACATGAAAGCGCAAATAAAACCTGCTCAACTCTCTGATGCTGGTGTTCCCATCATGCACTGGGGCATGAATAGGCTGCATTTTTCTCTGTTTTATTACTGCTTTTGTTGTTTGGTTTTGTGACATCTGAGTTCATTTTCTGGCATTCATACTGAAAAATGATGCAGGGATGTTAGAGATACGGTGTGTGAGCTCCCACATTACTTCTGTTATGCAGATGTTCTGCGTGTTATTTACTTGATCTAAGCATATGATTTAAAAGCATGGCTTTATTCAGGGATATATTATTTGCGTAAAACATGCCTTCAGTTTGGAAGAAATTACTCAAACTGGAACTTGCCAAGTTAAAATTACTAATTTTTGTTGTTACCTTTACTTGAGTGGATTGTGCTCATTTCCTTATGTAAAATTTATTTAAAAAATATGCATGTAAAAACTCGCAAAAGGAAACAGTATTTTTTTCTTGTTTTTGTATTGGTCTTGAAACGTGCAGTGTAATATCCATTATTCAGTTTTTAGGGGACAGTTTTAATTTACAACAATATATCTATACCTTCAATTTTATGATTAGTTAAAACAATATACAGTGGAACCCACTTATCTGGAGCTCGGTTTACTCGCCAACCCTGTTATGTCGACGTTTTTGAAGTGGAACCGCCAAACTCCCTATTTGTCTTAGTATTTTCTTATCGGTTATGTCGATTCTTTTATGTCACCGAACCCTGATATCTCGAGCACAAAACGGGGACAAATTCGTCACTTCACATGGTTATCTCGTGACTAATGATCGTACAGTCACTGCGCATGCTCCGAGCTCGCTGCACGTCATGCCATGACCATTTTTGGTCTTTCTGGCCGCTTGTCATTTTGTCAGATTGTGATGTTACAGCGGAAGGACGCATTAGTTTGTCATGTCATAAAGGCCGTATTTTGTGTAATTGATGTTTTCATGTTATGTAATTGTGACCTCGAGCACTTTTGTGATATACACAATGTTTCGTTGATTATTTTTCTTCTTTGAAATTATTTTCTTTACGTTAATCTTCTCTTTCACAGAGCGTCGTGTATTGCTGCGCGCGCTGTTTTCATTGTTTCAGAGTCCTCAAACTTATTTGTGTTACTCCAGCGACCCAATAAATGACATTTTCATGGGACGAATGCTGGTGTTCAAGAGTGATTACGAATTACACAACGCAGATTACATTGAAATCGTTGTTAAATCAGACCGTTAAAGGCAAAAAGCAACAAAGCATTTTAGACTTTAAAGAAAACATAGTAACCAATACTGTTAAATAATGCAATAATGGAAAATGCAATAATGCAAAATGACTGTTATGAGTGAATGTGTTTATGTGTGTTGTGACTGTGTTTACGCTGTGAGAGAAATTGTGTTTGCAATGTTGGAGAATATAATTAAAGGTTTGTATGGAGAATGGAAGGTGTTTTTATTGTATACTGGTAAATCTCTGCTGTTAGTTGGTGCACATATGCCTTTTGTTGTTAGCAAACATATACAGTGTATGTACATTTTTATAGCATGCCGATCGCTTCATCAAACAAATCGCCATATTGACTGTTGGTTATCTCGATCATCGGTTCTCTCGATGCTTTTTTGCAACCCCCGAGGCCGTCGACATAACCGAACTCCACAGTAATAAAAAAAATAAAAATTTCAATATTTCATGCATTTACCTGCATGTCATGTGACCATTAACCAACATGCAAAATGTTGATACTGGTATCTTACTGTAAAGTAACACTAGTTTCCCTAGCAGTTTATTTCCTGGATAAAGCACTATTGAAAAGCCTTGACAACTGAACCCTTGCCTTCAAATGTTTCAGATCTGTCAGATACACACATTACAGACGCTCTTTATTTGAAACCACTCAAACAAAATGTACGTTAGCTTTATAAACTGCTGGTACTGAGAACGCCATCAAATTGTATTTTCCTGAATGTATTGTTATGTCTTTTGGATAATGGAGACTTGCAGTATTTGAGGAAAGGCAAAGAAAAAGCTGGCATGAAGAGGAAGTTGCACCCAACCTTTACTACTGTACTGACGCATCAGTGAAATGAGTGAAACGCCTTATTGAACGAGAAACTAAAATATAGAGCGAGAGCAAATGAGTCAATGTTACAAGATCAAAATAACTACAAAGAAAAGCAGAATCATTCAGAAACGCATCAGCTGAAACCATGCTGATCTTTGAGTTTTAATATTGGCTTTGTTTATAGGCCATCTTAAAGCATCATACCAGTCAACCAGGTACAGTAATTATACAAAGAATGGAAAATATTTGAGATATTTGCAGGCACCATTACTGTTTTCAGGCAGGAGGGTCATTGCTTTTTAATTTAGATACTATAAGACAGCATAATCTAAATGAAACGTGGGAAGCACGAGCATATGAAAGCATTAAACTGAGCTCTGGTCCTCAGAAGATGTGTTGAGTTTGAGCAGAACACATCTACTCCTCCAGTCCTCCAAAACCATCACCAATGCATGTCAGGATCACTGAAGGCCGGATTCCTACTCCTCTAGACATTATCAACATGATCAGAACTACAAACCTTCCACACGCCTTCTGTTGACTGACAGCTGATGCTATTTCAGCAAGTAAAAGCCTTTTATTTTGACTCTAGAAACATCCTTCTTCAGGTCATTGGACACGTGTGAGAAACGTCGTAAACATTACTAGACTGAAGCAGAAAGGTTTACTGTCTCAATCATGTTTATTTGTAATCTCTCAATCACTGACGCTTTATGAAGTCGAAGAGATTTCTGCCGAATAAACATTGAGCCTCGATTCCCCCCCGCTTTATAAAACACACGTATGTTTGCTGACATACATGTCAAGGTGCATTGTGGGATGGATTAGCAGTGCACTGGTGAGGAACTCACTGATGTCCATGAAATTGGCTTAAAGCTTCGTCATTAAATCCAAAATCATACAGACACAGCAGGTACATTTGACGAAAGACTGGCTTTATAGGATATGCTTTAATTGTCACAATGTATGCGATGTGAATGCAAATCAGCCGTAACGTTGCTTCCCACCATTTCTTAGTCCTTTCCGGGAGCCTCATGTATAGTCAGATGTCCATTGGACACACACTTCAGGTGTTCGCAGGTCATCTGGATACTTTCACGTACAGTTGTGCGAATACTATAAATTCAGAAATCACAGCTGATGGGTCTGACAGACAAAGCACCTTTCAAGTTGCTCCAACAATGAAGCTGAGCTGGTGATTTTCAACTTTATAATGTGTAGAAAGTTTTAATAAATACACAAAATCTTCATTAAATTAATCCATATGAATCACGCAGTTTAATCAGATTTTTCTGAAGAGACAAATCGCATTATACAATAGAGACATAATTTAGTTTTATTTATTCGCATATAAACTTCAAATATCAACATAATTTGAGCAAACACTTGATTTTGAACCAATGTGGTTTGTTTTCACTTCAGCAGATTTAGATTAAATCAATCGATTCAAATGGATTAGTTTTACAAATGTGGTTTTTTTTGGAAGCATGAAAATATTGGTTGCATTGACGTTTATTGGATGGACAAAAACGATGAGATAATATTAAGATTATTCTGATTTTATTGCTCTGAAGATTCTTCCAGAGCCCAGAGTTATGAGTTTGCAACGACATAAGGATGAGTAAATTACAATTTTTGGGTGATCTATGCCATTAAGGTTCAAATATTGAACATATTAACTGCATTTAGGCCAGCAGTTTGCCACTGTTTTTGTTAAAGCACGTCTCTCTGCTGGGCAAAAATGTGCATGCTTTATTAAAATATCTCATTACTGACACACTACCCAACAGCCAGTAATGAGACGAATGTCTCAGGAACTTCAACTACTCAGAGAAATATTACATTTCAAGCTACCGTTTTTAATCAAAAGTCTGAATCTTAAACTTCAGGTAATAAACACGTTATCAAATTAGGCCTAAGTGCAGTAAACACGTTTTAGTAGCGGTTTAAGAGAAACCAGGCATACCTTAAATGAGTTCTAAGGTAAAGCTACTTGCACAAACCTTCAATTTGCTTTGTAGTTATATTTTTATATATTATCTACTTCACAATATCAGAGGAAATAACGGCGGTTTAACACACTATTAAGTTCAGGGACAACATTTAAGTGCGAGCACTTTGTGTGATTAAACACTATGGGTGAATTCTGCAGCGTTGGAGTGTGTGGCATCGCCATTGAGTGCCTTCAAAACGGACGCGTCTCCAATGCAAAGCGGCTCTACAGGGCGAGTCTACACGCAAACCTCACAGCACACAGACAAACATCTGAGACTTTAGCTGAACTTTAGATCAGTTCACCACCAAAGAAACAGTTCATCCCATCCACGACACTGGGGCCATTATCGCTTGGCTCATTGCTTTAATGATTTTGTGTGCAGATGGTTTCCCTCCTCGATACAAAACACAGTCCTAAAGAAGGTTTTAACAATCAGAGCATGTTTATTTGAAACCAAAACAGATTGCACCCAACATCCATTTTTCCTTTGATCGCCTTTTCTGAGCACATGTATTTCCACAGAAGTTTGAAGGAAAAATCACAGACATTTAATATTGGGATAATACATCGTAGTTTAATTTTTTTGTGTTTTTTTTGTGTGTGTAAAAGTTCCTTTCAAAGCAACTAAAACTCATTACTGTTCTCACTGTATTTGATGCATGTATATTCTGCTTTAGAGACAAGAAGCATTGGACACCACAGAAGCATTCATTTCAAACTTTGCAGCTGCAGTGTTGAGAAAAGAAAAGACTAAAACAAGCCAGTGCTGTTTTCAAGTATTCTGCAATCAATCCAAAGGAGACCGCCAGAATCCTCACGCTCTTCCATAGGAAGGTCAAACCTCTTTCCTCCCTGCATTTACAATTAGGCTACATAATATTTTGGCAAGCAAGTGTCTTGAAAAAAAAACAAAAAACACACACCTAGTTTAAAACAATGGGGTTGCATTAAAAACTAAAAACAGGGAATAAAATGAAATATTAAAATCCCACCTACCATTAGATCCTCTAGTGTGAGCCGCCTAGAACGCACATACATTTGAAGCTGGACAGGTAAGAATCATTCATTAAGGTGTCTGCTATAGTCTAGCGAACTGACTGGGTCCTGTGAGAGCTTTCAAAACGATTACAGAGATGACTATACAAAATGATCTTTACCTACTGAGTGATGATTATGTTTCCTCAGTGTCAGTTTTCTCTAGCTCAGGTTCAGTCTCAGCGTTCAGCTTTGGCCCAGTCTGTTTAGTGTCTGCATCCACAGACGAGGAGACGCACATTTCTGGGGTCTTCTCCTCGTTCTGGAGGCAGGTGGGTGTGGAGGTGAGGGATGGAGAGGGCTCTAGATCAGTCTGGGATGCAGGCTCCAAAATGTTTAACTGAAGCTTTGGATCAGTCTCCATTCCATTGACGAACGAAGCTTCCTCCGGCTCTCTGCTTGCGGTCTCTTGAGGGGGGCTGAGTGAGCTGGCCTGCGCCTGCAGCTCTGGGGTCTCCTCTGCTTGCAGCTCAGCATCTGGTTTTGTTGGCTGCAGATCCGGCTGAGGCTGGTGTTGGGCCGCCGGCGGAGATGGCGAGTGAATTTGCTCTTGCTCTTGAGGCGGAGCGAGCAGGGGGGTCGGCAGAGGGAGAAGCGGCTGAGACTTGGGTTGAGGAAGAAGTGGTTGAGGTTGAGATTGCGAAGAAAGAGGAGTCCAACGTTCCCGGTCTTTGTCCTTCTCGTTCTCCCGTTCTCGGTCTCTCTCGCGATTGCGCTCTCTGGCTCGTTCGCGGTCCCGGTTCCTGTCCCTCTCCCTTTCACGGTCTCTGTCTCGCTCCCGGCTATGGCGATTGCCATTCATTTCGCCCCTGAAGTCCATGTCCCTGTCATCTCTGTCTTTTTGTCTTTCCCAAGGTCTGCGACGATCGTCGTAGTCTTGGTGCATGTTGGTGTTGAAAGAAGGCCCAGTTCCACGATTCCAAGCAGGCCCTGATGAGCTTCCGCCACGGCCGTCAAAGCGACCCTGAAAGTTGGGGTTGGAACGCTCCTCCTGAAAACCCTTTGGAGGTCCAGCAGACATCCCCCTCATGTCCCGCTCATCGAAGTCTCCCCTGGGTGGACCCCAGCGACTTTCTGTTCTGAAACCTCCCGACATATTTTCTCGTCTACCCTCACGACCCTCAACTGTTCTTGGAGGTCGTTCTAGTAAAGGCAGTCTGGCAGGCACGGGCTCCGTACGCATCTCCAAAGGAGGGGTCTTCAACAACCCCGTGCTCTGCTTTTCTGGTGGTGGAAAGCGATAGTCCTGATCTCCCTCTTGCTGTGCACCTAAATCGCTCTCATTATTAGCCTTGGCCAAACTGTCAGGCCCAGCAGGTGAGGGGTTCGGCGCTCGTGCAAAAGTGCCCTCGGCGCGGTTGAACTGCTCCATTTGAGGGAAGGGAACCCGAACACGGGCTTGGGCTTGAAGTGAAGCGTCCAGGACGTTGTTGGCCTGGTGTGCCAGACCTGGCTGCATGAGCAGGGGGAAGCGGCCCCCGGGGCCCTGGAGCAGGTTGGGTCGCAGTTCCAGCGGAAGCAGCCCTGCCATCCTCTGACCAGAGAGAGGGTGTGTTAGAGACGCAGACGGGTGCATTCCCAGCAGACCCATTCCACTGCGCACTGCATTCTGCATTCCTGACGAACAAACAAACAAGACATGTTTTACCCACAGTGCAGAGATCGAAGATAAATTAATCTGACAGCCACCCCCCAAAAAACAACAACATAATGGTTGGCCATACATCTTATATGTTCTATGACAAAAGCTTTACAACAGATGTTCACCTCCATTCCCAGGGAAAGCAAGAACTGATTAGAATGTCAATGTGTTTCTTGAATGCAATGTAAGTCGCTTTGGATAAAAAGCGTCTGCCAAATGCAGAAAAAAAAGAAAAAAAAAATGTGTGCGAGACGGACCAAAGTCATCATTCACAGAGCTTTACATGCGCATTCTTAAACGGATGAAGCTTCAGCCGACAACAGCTCATGCAAACGTGTACTCTTCTATCGGCGTAACGTCATAACGGGCTTAAGCATAAAGCGATTTCGCCTGGCATGTAAAATCCTTTATGTTCTGTCTGTTTTCTGAGGTGCACACGTGACAGGAAAAGAGTTTAGCGCATCTGGACACATTCTGGAATTCTTCTCTTTTTTTATAACTTTTATTTCATAACTAATAGTCGGATACACCGTACAGAGGATTTACCTGATTTTAAGTCTAGTAAATGTGCTCTTTTGAAAAGCTGATTTTTGGAAGTCATTGGTATTGATGTGCATGTGAACACACACACTGGCTATGTTTACAGGCACACCTTGTGTTTCAATCAGAATAAAGTCGTTCAGATTGATGAATCTGAATGTAGGGGAGGTAATTGGGTCCATGTACACATTTATACACCACAGGCTTTCTTACATTTATGCACTTTTTTTATCCAAAGTGACTTACATTGAATTCAAGAAACACATTGAATCAGTTCTAACTTTCCCTGGGATCGAACCCATGACTTTGTCGTTGCAAGCACCAATGCTCTACTGATTGAGCTACAGGAAAACTTAAAATCAGAATAGTTTTTTTGACATGCGCACACGTCACTTCAGTTTCCTGCTGTCTGTGAATACCATTTTCCAACATTTCTTCTCTTTGGTTTAAAAAGGAGACAATATTGATGTATTTTGAGTCCTGATTAGGAGATAACGAGCACATTAACGATTATGCCGTGTTGATCATTTATCAAACCCTGCACCCAAAATAAAGTGTCTTGTGTATGAAGTGAGGACTGACATTGATTGGAATTTTATCAACAACTGCAGCTTGATCTGTGCATCACACACCATTTCTACGTCATTGCACATGCGCAGTACTTCACAGTTTCGGTTTTCAATCAGATCAAGTGTTTACATGCTCTACCCCTAATAAACTACCCTTTCAATCAGATCGAAATTTCATTCAGATTGAGCTTAATCTCATCAATTTAGAGTTTCCATGAAGCCTTTTCAGGTCAATCTGATTACTAATGGATTATTTGTTTGCGTCACTGATATCGATCAATCTCATTTAGATTGAAAAACAGCACGCAGATGCATGACCTGTACTCACATTGTGTAAAATGTGCTTATAAACCCGTTTACCTTGTAGTGTGATCTCAGAAGCGTTCTCCATAGCTTCTGCAGACGGAGGAGGTTTGTCTGTGCTGCTCGGCTGATGGTGTGCTCCCACAGGATTAAAGACACCCGCCCCAGGCATTGCTGATGGAATAAAACTCCCAGGAATAGCACTGGTAGGAGGAATCATGGCTCCAAACGGAGAGTCCTTGCTGTTCTCTTGAGGGGTTGGCAACGAAGGCTGCACTAGAGCTGCAAAAGGTGACAAAAGGCACATTTAAGAGCTTGAAAAATCTTAAGGACAGCGCTTTCACAAGAAACAATGCACAAAATAAAGAGGACTTATTTCAAGAGCTTCAACATACACGTCTGAGCCGAGGCAAGACTGGTTCCAACTACTGACGGTCCTACTCCTGGTGTGGCCATAAAACCTGTGGAAGAGAAAGGTATAGAGATATAAATACCTGGTAATATTTTACAATAAAGGTTCAATTAGGTGAAGGTAATGCACTAACATGAGCAAACTATTTCTGTTATAGTTTTCATTACAAAGTCATCCATTAAATATTCATCCATCTTATTGATCTGACTGTATGGATGCTATCGGATGTGAACTGAACTGAGCTGGACGATGAAAACTTTTTTTGCAGAATTGCTTTGTACATGAAATGAACTAATTTAATAATTAATGATCTTTACAACGGAACTGAATCAACACTGACTTCAGCTGAACAACAGCCGAAATGCATCATTTCCTGTTCATCGCTGTAAAGCTGCTTTGCATCTGTCATGGATAAAGTGCTATAGAAATACAGGTGACGACTAATAAAACAACTATTAGTTCATGTTACTGTAAGTCCATTAAATCATATGGATTTGACACAACTCTGGATTTTAATAATGTAAATTAACATTAAGAAAGGTTCATAAACGCTTTGGAAGTATTTTTCACAGATAGTAGTTAATGCAGTTTCCATTTGTTGACAAATCTCAACAAACAGAAATACAAAAGACATCTAATCAGACAGTAAAAAGCCAAATTGCTGAATGTTGAGGAAAGTTGACAGAGTGTGGCGCTTGCAAACGGGTCAGTTGCAACTGATTAGAATGTCAGTGTGTTTCTTGAATGCAGGATAAAAGCGTCTGACAAAAGCATGAATGTATTTGAAGCATGTACCTGGGGGAGGCTGTGAGGCGTTAAACCCTGCCCTCAGAAAGGGTGGAGGAGGACCGAAGCCTGGTGGGGGCACTGCCATGGAGACCGGGAAGGAAGGAGGCACGAGGCCAACAGCAGAGACCGCCTGTGCCACTGGAATCTAAACCCAACAAACACATCCATGCGTGAGTAAACGATTGATTCAGCCGAATGCACACCCAGGGAGCAAAGTGAAAATAAGTATGCAATCATAGCATCTATTGCATTACTTTACATGGGGTTTGAACTGACAACCTTCAGGTTACTGACCTAGATCTTTAATGGCTACACCACAGCATCCCTAAAATCTAGCTAATCAAGAGTAAGAAACCTAAATGTGTGTCAGTGCCAGCAGCATACCTGCATGGGCATCATGGTAACGGGCTGTGTGAAGGCCTCACTGGGTGTGCTGCTGGTTGTGCTGGATTCAGCTGTAACAGCCTGACTCTGAGTCTCTTTGGCTGTCTCCGTATTCCTCTGCGATTCCCACTCTTTAACGGGGAAAAAACATTTTTTTTAAGTGCAAATCTACACAGGCTACGTAATCTACGTAATCAGTGAAACTCTTCTAACCATTGTTGACGGTCTCCTGGTCAATCATGCCTCCCTCTGCAAAGTCATCCAGGTCATCCAGTTTGACCTTCTCCCATGGGATATAAGTGACACCAAGGTCCACATCCCAGAACTGCTTATACTCCTGTTTGACTCCTTTGTTGAGGGCCCAAGCAATCTGGAAGCAATGTATAAGACATGTTTAAGACACATTCCCAAAGGAAATGATAGAACATCGCAAAAAAGTCAGTGAACATCCTTCACACATACTTTTATGACCTTTGAACCAATTTTGAAGGAGCCTGTGCTCAGTTTCTGAAGAGCACGATATGCATCCTGACGATGGACCATACAGATATAAGCACAGCCTCTGGGAGGAATCATCTGGGAAAACAAGGATAAAAATGCCATTAAATTCAGCCAAATCTACAAACAACAACAAAACCTGAGATCCTACATGCCGTCCTAAAATACACTCTTCAAAAGAAATGTTCCACAAGATTTAATGGGGTTTTTTGGTTGTTTTTTTTGCAGTGATGCCACAGAACGACCATTTTTGGGTCCCCAAAGAACCTTTTAAAGAACACTTCTTAAAATGTCTCTTTTGTAAGTGGAACAGAAATGTTGCATGGAGCCACAGATGCCAATAAAGAACGTCTATTTTCAATAGCTTACGTCAAGTTTTAGGGTATCTCTAATGATACTTTAGCAAAAAATATTTATAGACCCATGAAAAGCCTCTAGATGGTACAACTGCTCTACAACTTTCCTTATAACCACACATCTAAAACTTTCTTAAGCTTTACAATAACCTTCTTCTCGAGCTGCTGTACAGCCAAATCAATCTTTGTTCCTGTTATTTCTGTAAAGCTGCTCTATTGCAAACAGTGCTATATAAATGAATAATTGACTTAACTAAAATTTAAACTAATCTAAGGTGCTCAAAGTTACAGAAACTCAACTCACATTGATAGACTCAATCTGGCCAAACTCTTCGAAAAGGTTAGTGAGATCTTGTTGGGTGGCCTTCTTGTCCACTTGGCCAACCCATAGAGTAGTGCTGCAAACTTAAAGAGGAATTGGGAAATTAACATGCATTACAGATGTGATTTTATCTAAGACATTTGTTTATGTTCAAGTGGAGGAGTGGTGCTCTAGCAGGTTTGTGATCGTGTAAAAATCACATTTCCAGTGGCAAAAACCTGAAATGACCTGAACGTGCAAGTAAACGTTCTGACCAATCTTCATACATTTTTAAAACGACCTCTTTAAGGTTTCTCTCACAGATCAAACCAGTTTGTGATTTTCCCAAAAACTGAATATGATTTGCAAAGCATCCTTAAAGTTAATTGTGTGTTTTGAACATGACTGTTACTAGGATAGTTCACCCAAAAATGAAAACTGTCCTAATTTACTCTGCCTCAAGTTGTTTCAATGTGCGAGTTTCTTTCTTTCTACTGAACTTAAAAAAGAAGATATGTTGAAGAATGTTGGGATGGCCAAAAAAGATATTATGGGGCCGATCACTGAAATTACTGAAGTTACTGAAATTCTTCAAAATATTCAAAAGCTTTGTGTTCAGCAGAAGAAAAACTCAGAAACAACTTGAGGTCTAGTAAATAAGGGCAGAATTTTCATTTTGTTAAGTTTACTTTCTTTGAGTAAATAAGTTAGCTTGTACAGAAAGTTGCAACTTATTTGCATGCAAACTCGACAGACTAAACCTCTAAAACATGATCTTTATAAATTCAGAAAGCTCTTACCACTGAGAACTCTCGAGCGGATTGGAGGAAGCCCTTTTTTCTGCCGTTCCTTTTCTCTTTCCCGCGCTCGCCGCTCACTGGAATAAGAACGGGAGGACTTCCTCTTTCTTTCCCTCGACCGAGACCGTGACCGCTTCCTGTGTTTGCGCTTCCGAGACCCTGAACGAGATCTTGACCTCCTTCTCTTAGGTGACCTGGGAATAAAGAGGTTTTCACAAGAGATCTCCTTACCGGTGCTGAAAAATGGAAATGAGGCAACAATAATACACCAACCTGGACCGAGATCTTGAGCGAGTCCTTGAACGGGTGCTGCTGGTTTTCTTCTCCTCAGCCTCGAACAGCTCCTCATCTACAGTGTCCTGTCCCTCATCAATATCCATATCCTGCAGAACACACATGTGAAAATCTGCTGGTCACCTCTCTTCCATTATTAATTAATCAGTGAGTGTGACAAACATCCAACAAAGAGGCTAAAGTCAGCTAGTGAGAGACAGCCTTTAAACTACTGACAATACATGACTAACATCCTCCCAACTGCGGTTTGATATCTGATCTTGCCTGTTGTTGGTTATCAATGGAGTCGTCCATTTTTGCTTCTTGCTCTGGGAGCTGTGGGGCACTACTTTGGCCAGGAGGGGCACAACTTTCAGGACCAAACATGCCATCCTGGCTCTCCATGTTCATGGACTGTCAAAAGTAAAGAGCATTAATAAATATGAAGGGGTATGAGAAAGAGTTGGAGTTGTAACGGATTATGTAAAGACAGAATCCTGATTTGAAGCACCTTCTGTTGTTGATGCTGCTGGTGCTCCATTAGCTGTTTCTGAAACTGCTCAAGGTTTTGCTGCTGAAGATGCTCGGCCAGCTGATGAAATATTGAGCTATTGATGGAGTCTGACACCACAGGTCTGAGAGAGACAGTGAGAGCACAACTTAAACCAAAGAAAGCAGGGAACAGCTTTTCCTTGAAAACAGCATTCAAATAACTTACAACTGAGACGACGTAGCATCTTTCTTAGTATCCTCGCTGTGCTCCGACTCACTCCCGAAATCAAACTGACCCAACAGCTTCTACAACACCACAGAATGGCCGATAAGAGAAGATATACACAACGAGTAGAGTCATGCAAGGACTGCAGCATTGCAGGCAGGCGTGCTCCTACAGCCTCTGACCTTGTTAAAGGAGGAGACTCTCTGTTCCAGCGGGTTGAGTGAGTTGGCTGCTGCGGCTGCAGTGAGCTGTGCGGTCAGGGCCTGAAGCTGCACCACCAAACCTGCATCCAGAGCCTGCAGCAGAGACGGCTGAGGCTTCTGCTGCTGCATCTGCAGGCTCTGGACCAGCTGCTGCAACTACACACACACACACACACAGTTCACAACCGTACAGCCGTCAGAGCACACAGTGTATTCAGAGGATGAGAAATCTGACCTGCTGGCCCTGAGGACTTTGCAAGATCTGGGCAACCGCTGCCACGGTGTCTGTGTTGGAGATCTGAGACACCCAGTCTGGGAGACTCTGCACTATGTTGGCTGGAGTGGCTGGAGTTGCAGGAGTTCCTTTACAAAATACACAGATTTAAGAATATTTGTGCCGTCATTTGTGAACATGGAACAACATGAACACGGCAGAAACGAGAACAGACTTGTCATGCTCAATTTTTGCCTCAAGGTGTCAGCATAAATAAGTGATGCTGACAGTTCAATCAGAATTATGAGTGGTAGGGCAACCTTATGTGGTGAGGGGTACTGAAACATACATACTGACATACTGAAAACAGGACACATGCAGGTACGGCTGTGGAGCGGAGGACAACTGGTCGCCTATAAACATTCAGGCTTTCTTTAAATGTTATACTAGGACTGATACATTTCATTAAAGGATAGATATAGCAGCAAACAGACATGTCTACTGAGCTGGATGAACAATTTGGGCAATTCGCCTAGCTCACCTATTTTGTTTTGCAAAACTTTTTTTCACTTTTTACATTTTAAAATGAACTTCTATTCAGGAGTCTCTACGTGCATCATTTAGTAATAGTGGTGCTTCTATTTAAGCTATAAAAAACAGTTGCAAGTGTTGTGCAAAATACTCAAGTACTCATCTTTGCACCAAGAAAAGAATAGTGCAACACTGTTCTACTACCAAATCATATAAACCATAACATCTCATTTATTGCACCTATAGTGGAACGCTTTCCTCAACACCCTGTGAATTGGGGCATGCAAGTTCCTAAACATGACGCATGATGGGATATGCTTATCGTTATTTGAGATAGTGTGGGTTTAGTGATACTGATCCCGATACTGATCCTTTGGTAAAACCAAATTTACAGTGAAGACGGTTTTGATTTGTACATTTGAATACTTTATTCAATGTAGTATTCCTTATTTCTAGTGATCTCAATGTAGTTTTCATTACTTTTAATTAGTTTAGTTTCTTATTTCATTACTTAATGTTTACTTCAGTCAGCTTGAGTTTTTTTTTGTTGTTGTTGTTAGGCTTAAGTATTACTACTTTTGTGACATTAACTAAAAATAAAACTGCATTTTTTCCAACCATTCTAGACTAATTCAGAGCAGAAGTGTGGGTAAATGAATGGGGGTGGGGGACCAAAGAGTCCCTACATGTATCCACTCTAGTCGATGCAACTGATTTCTCTCAATGTAAAACCTGCTGCCAACAAAACTGCACTGCTACACCGCAGAGAGGATTCATCATTGTGTAGTGTATAACTGACCGGGAGTTGTGCTGTTGACGGGTACGGCACTGCTGGCAGAGACCGGTGTGACGCTGGGGGGGGGCAGCCCTGCTGCCATATCCAGAAGAGGCTGGATGATGTCACTCTTAAACACATTGTTTTTCTGCCATAGATTGAGCACACGGACAATCTTGCTCTGCAATGCAAACAGTGAAACTGGGAAATAAGCAAATGGGAGAATAGTCTAGACAAGAGCTTTACCATTCGATCACAATGACACGGGAAACAAACGCACCTTGTCATCTGTCGGGCAGCGGTAGAGATTTTGGAACGTGCCAATGATGTTCTTACTAAAGCGTGGGGCGAAAACATCTTTCTCTTGACCAAACTGGTGACGCGACTGCCGTACAATGGAGTCAACGACATACAGACCAGGGACTTTGTACTCCGGCTTGCACTACACACACAAAAGTGCAAGAAGTAATGAATAATGAATAAATGAAAAAGGGTGCAAAGGATCCAGGATCCAAATACACACATATCATATATATATGCAGTCAATGACTTTCCATGCATTATTCCATGCGTTTGGAAGCTCTTTCTGTGAACCAAAGCTGAACTCAGGGAATCTGCGTCGAAAGCTGCCAGCAAGTGGAAATGGGCAAAGGGCATTTTCACGCGAGGCTGACATACTCATGGATTTATAAATGTCTAATTTAATGCCAAAAGTCTTTGGTGTTGTTTTGTTGGCAAGTCAATCTTTTATAAGATCTGTGATAGTTTTCTGGATTCAAAACAGTAATTTTCACATAACTTGTCAGCATTATTTCCACACATAATACTTATTTTTACAAATGAAGATATTTTCATGATTACATAATTCATGCATTAAAGGGTTAAAGTATTAATTATCTCTATTTCCCATGTATGACATATCATTTTTATTTTCATAAATATAAAGTTTTAGGCACACTTGAGCTGCCTCTAGGCATTTCGACACATTGTTTTACATTTGCAAGACAATAAGGACTAACCTTTTGAATGAATTTCTCCACACTTTGGACCACATGCTTGTAGAACTGAAAAGAAAAAAAAAGTATTCAACCTTTAATGTGAAGATTAAGAGATGCATATACATTAATTGCATGAACTGGAGAAGCAAATTCAAATTTATATATTCACACTTTGCATTAATAATTAAATAAACGCCCAGAGCTGTACATGTGAGAAAGGACATCAGTATCAAACTCTGTTTCTGTAACTCAACACTTCATATGGCTCAGCTGACAAACATAAGTGGACCATGAAGATTGTTTTTTTTCTCCAATGTATTCAATGCTTCAAGCAAAACATGTTTGAGATGCTTTTACCCCTTTGATGCAACATTAAGTATCACTGTGGTGTGAATCATTTTAAATGTTCCATTTACTCTCAATTAATAGAACATGAAAAGAATTAAGCCGTCTAATACAATTTGATAAATGCTATTTAACAGTAGATTAATTTTAGCACATCATAAGGCAGGATATCAAGGTAATGTTTCCAACAAGTTTATTGGGCCAAAAACTACCTAGTTTTTTTTAAATAAGTGGACAAGATGGGAGGTAAAGGCAACTAGAGCTGGGCAATAAACAAGGTAATATTGAAATTGTGATCAAATGTATGTAGATAATGATAAGCTCTGGAACTTTCTGATCAATATGGATTATTGTGTATCACACATCAGAAATATCCCTGACCAGCCAGAGATGGCTAGAGAAAAGCATTACCCATCGAAGCCAAAAATGATCTGTTGAAAAAAGGTAACAGCAATTATATGGAAGCAGTTAAGGTTTCTTTAAAAAAAAGTGGAGGGCTGGTTAAAATTAAGCTCACGACGCTTAAGTTAAACATGAATTCTTAACTTGATTGCTGTGCTTTTAGAACGCCGTCATGAGATGCTGCAAAAGACGAGAACACAACAGCCAAACACTCGTGAGAAAAGGCTCAGACGCTTTGCTAAATGTGGTCACAAGAACTGGCATATGTTGGAGAACATTGGTAGCCAGACAGTTGACAGCACCCACTGATTACTACTCAACATTCTTCAAAATATGTTCATCATGTTCGGCAGAAGAAACTCTAGCAGCGAGTAAATGATGACAGTGGATTGGATTGCGTTTGTAGCCTCTAATAGACTCGTTTTTGTTTTAGATCTTCACTCGACATTTGTTTATATTGCTAAATAAAACTTAGAGAATATTAGATTATTTAAATAAATTGTTATTGTCTTATCAATCTGACATAACTAGCTTCAATCTAAATCTAATCACACCATGTTAGCATTACACTAGCTTAATTAATCTGCAATCCGTGCATACAGCGTTATCTCTCTCCCTTTTTTCCACTTTCTCTTGCTCACACCTTTTTTCCGAGTACATCTAACAACTGGTGAGTTGGATCAATAAACACACGTGGTGAGTCATGTCATCTTCTCCTGTGATTGTCACTTGCACTGCCGGCTACATGTATAGTTTATCTGTCTCTGTCAGCTGTGAGGGCTTCACATGTGATAAATGTAGGGACATAGTCAGGCTGACAGAGAAGATCTCAGAATTAGAGACACGTATCCAAACTTTAATCGAGGATAGTAAGAATGCAAGGGCTTTAGATACTGCTTTGGATGCGACTAGCTTAGCAAACCCTGTACATTGATCCGTTCCGATTAGAACATCAAAACAGGTTCTCCCATATATGCAAAACCAGTGCATAGTTTGAGAGGAGATATTACAGTTATACATTTAGCAGATGCTTCTATCCAAAGACACTTACATTGCATTCAAGAAACATTCACATTCTAATCAGTTGTGACCTTGGTGGTGCAAGCGCAACACTCTACTGTTTGAGCTAAGGAACGTCTGTAAAAAGGACATTAACACAGGCCAGAGAGGAGATGCGCTACAGACAGATACAGAAGAGATCACAGGAAATACTTTACCAACCTTTAAAAAAACAATTTTCTTAATAAAAAACACTAAATGTGTAGCAATGTAAAGTCAATGGTGACATAAGGTGCCACAATAAAAGATGATATGATTCTTTAAAAATGCATAGACTCATATGATGCTGACTGGCAGGAATGTGTCAATCTGTAAACTTTTAGAGAGGGCAGCCGATTTGCTGGAAAACGTCCCCCTGTAGTAAATCACACATTTCTGTGTCTATGTAAATGTAAAAAAACAAAAAAAACAATTTTGTATAAAGGCTCATCCTGACAGGAAGCAAGTCTCGAGGGAAGTGGCGAGGGAGTATTTCTGCACAGAACAGTATCCATGCGTGGAAAAGCTCTCTCATGAGGGATTTTTCTGCTTAGCATGCACATATATGCAGACCCGCACGGGCAGGGCTGAGACGAGCGCTCGCTCGACCTTCTCCACGCCCTTTCAACTGCTTAACACTCGCTTGTCAAGTTGACTTTTGAGGCAGGACCGTGACTGAGGTCTCCACTGCTTTGACACTTTAATCAGTCTCTGGCCTGTCTCTTACCTAATTTGACCCCTTTTTTGTTGGAGGAATCATTAACATGACCATAAAAATAAAATAGAGAGAGAGAGGGAATGAGAGGTGAGGTAGAGCCGCATCTACAATGCCCATCAGGGACATCAAAATGGCTGAAAAACTAAATCAAATTTCTTACTTGAATAATAATAAAATTATATAAAAATTCTAACGATATACTTTATGTTAGAGCAGGGGAAGTTCCAAGAGGTCCAGTATCTATATTTTCATCCCAATACTTTTGCAGAAAAACAATTACACATTTCCATCGGGGCATCTGTAGTATTTTATACAAGAAAAATCCAAAGCACTCAAAATAGTCAAAGATGAGAATCTTGGGCTCCGAGAGCCAAAGCTGTAATGGGTACAAGTTTTTACCAGCATTCACCGAAAAAAAAGGGGGGGGGCAGGTTTAACTTAAGAAATATGGGGCATTTTTACCATTTGCTCAAAGCAAATATACTAAAAATAAACAATATAATCTAATTTGAAAAACTGTCATTGAGAAAAAAATGAACTGGTAATTTCAGAATTATTTCTTAATATGGCCACAAGTTAACTTAGTTGTCAAAAACCTGAGTGACACTTTGGAGTCATCTGTATTACAGATAAAAATAAATGTATTTGCTGCATTCTCATTTTCTGCAGCGTTTTAAGAATCTATTATTCTGCGTATTGTGTTTCTGCTGTTGTTACATTCACATTTCTGCATTTGGCAGATGCTTTCATTCAAAGTGACTTGGATTGCATTCAAGAAACACATTGACGTTCTAATCAGTTCTTGCTTTTCCTGGGAATCGAACCCATGACCTTGATGTTGCAAGCTCTACGGTAAGCTCTTATGCTCTATGGTTGTTAAAATAACTGAGGCATCTTCAGCTCTTCACGTCTTTAGAAAGAAGAAACACTTAAACGCAGGGAGGGAAAAAGTGCTTTAATGAAGCGCGTCTGACTCAAAAATATTAGAATACCACTGTGCTAAAGCAAAACAAAACTACTGCATTGTCTCTTAAGCCCATACTATTTAATTGTTTCTTACTTTATTTAAGATGATATATTAGAGCAACAACATTGCCAGTGGCAGCAATAAAGACAGTATGTTTATGACGGACAACAATTTAAGCACTTTATAATTCAGTAGTCCTTGAAAGAACGGCAAATGAGTTTCTGCAGATGAAGGTCACACTGATCGACAAGACGTTCAACAACAGAACATCACAGCAGAGCAGAACGGATCATGCTTGGCGTTTAAAGCGACTAATCAAAGGGGCCCTTTGTCTCCACCACCAAAGTGTCAAAAAAGTGTCAAATAATTTTTTTAAATATAGCAGTTATAGTCAATTTCATATGTATATAACAACAGACTGTTTATATATATATATTATATATATACCTTTTTAAGCTGAAATAAACTTATTTTTAGTGGGTCAATCAGCGCACAGATATACAAGATCAACAACAAACATTGCATTATAACATTACAGCAGCATCTCTGCCTTGATAAAGGACAGTGGTAAAGGTCCATGCATATGTTTTTGCATTTATATTCATTTTATAGACATGTTCAATCAACACAAATCAAATTACTTGCAGCTCCATAGATGGAAACATTAAAATTATTAAAACATTAAAATTCAGGTGGCCGAAATTTGTGTGCATACCTATTTCTAATAACCTTGAAAGTCAGATAAATTGTGGTATTCTAATATTTTTGAGTCAGACGCGCTTCATTAAAGCACTTTTTCCCTCCCTGCGTTTAAGTGTTTCTTCTTTCTAAAGACGTGAAGAGCTGAAGATGCCTCAGTTATTTTAACAACCATAGAGCATAAGAGCTTACCACTGTGGTCTTAAAATATAAAGTTCTGTCCCACAGTCAGAACTGGATTAAGAATCTCTGAAGGCTGACACGCTAACAATTCGGCAAGCCAGCCAGGAGCAACTGAAAAGAGGAGAACTCACCAGCAGACAAGATGAATCAATGCTGAAGAAATGTGCTACACTACTATTTTCAAGAATTTGTTCTCATAAAAACTCAAAGTTTACTTCATTAGATAAATCAAATACCTTGGTGAGCCATGTAAATCCATCCAAATACAGAGATATCTAACAAGTGTGCAAACAGTAACCATGCAAATTAGTGAAATTAACATGAGAAGATGAGAGATACAGGATCATTGGACTAGAAATAACATTACCTTCCAAAGGATCCCAATTAGGGTTGGGTATCATTTGAATTTTAGCTATTTCGATTCCAAATTTTATTTTGCTTATCAATTCTGAGTCATTAAAAATATGTCGCTTTGCAAAGCACTGTTGAAGCTGAATTTCATTTTTTTGATATCTCAACATCAATTTAGCAGCCCGAAAAACAACTAATAAACTAGATTGAAAAAATAATTTTCAAACATTAAAGACAAGTATATATTCAGTAATACAATAAGAATAAATAAGCAAACTAGCAATAGCACAAATGAAAACAGCTGAACAAAGTTCATAAATTTAAATCAAATAAAACAGAAGATTTCCTTTTATAAATAAAATACAGATTAATCCTTAAGTTGCAAAAGTTATTCAGTCAAAATCATTGAGAGATTATTCTTTGATTAACAGTTATGATACAGATAACAGTAGAGCTGCAGCGACGCCTCGGCTTCATCGATTAGGTCGACCATGAAAATACGTGCCTGAAATGCGTCGACGCGTCACATTACTTAAATTAATTTGTAATAACGCCAGCTTCTGCTCGAATCTACCAGGCATGAATCTACCACATAAGGCTTTTCATCAGATCACAATCATCAGTGTGGGAATACTTTGAGACAGGACTAATAAAATCATGCTTTGTTCGCTCTGTAAAACCTCAAAACGTCGAGTCAGCAGTGAGTGTTTCAGTGAGATCTGGTAGTCGCTGTCGTATATTTACTTGCTGTGTTAAAGCTCTTGGCTAGTGCAGTGCAGTTTCGTTTACTATTCACACAATTAAGTCAATTAAGTAAATCATACTTCTTTTAAATTCCCAACACTAGTTCTAATGCTAGGAAAGTAGCTTTTTATTTTCAACTATGTGAATGTCTCAGTAGAGCATTAATCGTTTGTTCGGTACACTTCACATTGAGAGATTTCGACTTTGAGACAATTCTTTGGTAAATCAGTCACAATTTCAGCACCGGCTTTGCAAACAGAATTTTACTGCAAGATAAGGACCGGACAAAAATGGACAATGTGAAAAAAGAAACTGTAAATTATTACAGCTGATCTATGATATGTAATGATTCGTGTACAGTCAGACGGTCCAGTGACTAAATAGTCAACCTCACATGGTTTCTCTTAGTAGCATGAAGATAATCTGTTTTTGAAAATGTCATTAAATTATATCAGCCTATAGAAAGGGATCAAAGAATGCACCCTTTATAATCGCTGGAGCTGTCAATCATACAGAATAAGTTCATCAGTTCTGGATTCTCGCCGAATCTCCTGTTAAATAATCGACGCATCTACACTGCACAATTAATACAGTGTAATATACGCACTGTTAGTTATGATGAAAGACATTCATGAGAGGTCTGCAGGTGAAAATCCACTGTGTCAGGTAACTCCTACAGTACTATCAAGTAGTATCAATAATGAAAATAATCTACAACTACTCTGATTATCGATTAGTCACGTCTACACGCTATAACAAGGAAATCATCAGCCAGTCAACTGTTTAGAATGTCAATGTGTTCCTTGAATGCTTTATATTTACAAGCTTTTTAAACAAAAGCATAAGCGTTTACCACATCTTGCCCTCTCGAACTTTGAAAGATAAGTGTGCTGTTTAATGCTTCCGACACGCGTTTTTATCAGCGTATAAATTATTATTTTTTTGCTTATATTCCTAAGTATTTCTATTTTGCCGTTTAATGCGTTTTCATCACAGCGTATTCATGACTTCTTACGGTTACATCCTAATCTGTAAATGTTAGAAAGTCCTGCAAGCATTTCCATTTTAAATATTCTGACAAGCATCGTTAAACTTCTCTGACTTTGATGAATGAGTGTCAGTGAAAACAGCTAAAATATGTTTTGTTAGAAATAAAGTGCACTTTAATTTTTTTTACATGTAACAAGTATATGTATTGTTGGAACAGCCCATTAATGTAATATAATTACAAAGTTCAGACGAATTAACACGTAGGTCACTATACCTCACACAACTCAGTACAAAAACTTATTTTGAAAATAGTGTTTTATTGGAAATTCTGGAGTACAGTAATACCGTATTTTCCCGCATATATCCCGCGGATTATACCAGATTTTACAAACCCCGCAGGGGGGGTGCGGGATATATAAGGGTGCGGATTATATCACCAATTTTTTACACGTAATAATATTTCAATATAAAAAAAATTTTGCGGTATTTTCTTTTGGTTTTTTTGTCTTGCACGGGTTGTCTGCCTCTGTACTGTCAGTCTTACAGCTGGCGCTGATAGGCTGTCTGACCTGTCAATCATGCAAGAAGACGTCATTGGCTGTGCTGCCATGATAGCGTGCTCTTCTCGTCCGATCAACATGCTTCCAGGGGGAGAAGCATTTATTTTTCTTCTGATTTTGACTTGTGTTTGTTTTCTTATTGTTTGAATTTCGCGCACAAGCACTGTGTACCGAGCCTGAACAGTTATGGATAATTGACATCATGTGAGCAACATTCGAAATTCGAATCGTGAACTTGCACAAAAAAAAAAATCATCATGGGTGCGGGATATCTGAGGGTGCGGATTATACCAACGATTTTTTACACAAACCCCCAAAACCCGCGGGATATATGAGGGTGCGGATTATCTGCGTCTGCGGATTATATGCGGGAAAATACGGTACCTCGGTTTACGAGTTTAATTCGCTTCCAAGAGCGAGCTCGTATCCCAAAATGCTTGTACACCAAACCAATTCCCCCCATAAGAATGCACTAAAAATCAATTAATTCGTTCCACACGACCATAAATACCCATTTTAAATATTTTAGTTTTACCCTATTATTTACAGTTAAAATTATAACCATTAAGATCTCATATAAATACTAATTAATAATTGACAATTAAACTATAAACATACTTGAAAATTTACTGTAATGCACTTCAGCTTTGAGCAGCGTAAGTGGAGGAGATGAGAGACAGAGGAGGGAGGGGGACAACACAAAACCCGGATTCAAGTGCAAATGAGTGAATTTATTATAATAGTGCAGAAAACAAACGAAGTGATAATCCAGAGTGAAGAACATGGAACACGGGAGACGCGCGCGAGCACCGCGAGGACATAACAGAGACAACGACTCGACAACACAGTAGTGGAGAGAAGTGAACTACATAGGCAGATGAGAATCAGGTGTGTCAGTGATCAGTGACCACAGCCCCCACTCACACACAACTAGGAGACTGAATTCATGAACCACGTATTTCACTACGTTAACAATAGCGATCACAATTAATGTTAACAACACGAGGTAAAACCGCTGTAAATAACTTATAAAAGTATCACTGTGGTGAATGATGAACCAAACCAAGCGACGCTGAGAGAATGAAAGAGTTAAGGCGTGATAAAGGGGTTGGAACTGTGTGACTTTTATGAGAGGCTCTCATTAGGATATTTCCAGTAAAAATGCACACGACGATGCTGAGCGTTAGGACTTTTCCACACAAAACATGTGCGTGGGTGAGGGGAAACATTTTCTCGCACACCGATACAATGCTCGTACACCGATTCGACTCTCCATGCTTGTACACCGATTTGCTCGTATACTAAGTCGCTCGTAAATCGAGGTATTACTGTAGTTGGACGCTGCTGGTCAGCTTACGGTCATCAGTTATTTTTCAATAACAGGTTTGTTTTTGTGGCTTAAGTCAATAGATTTATTATAGAGAAATAATTTAGATTAATTTTAGAATAATTTAGCGCTTTCTCTTTCCATTTGAGCTGTTTTTTAAGATACCTTGATTCAAATCTATTGATGTTAATTTGTTCAGTGAACTTTGAACGTAAAAAGTGAACTTTTGCCTGTGTTGTAATTACATTTAACTTAAGAGTGCGAGAACAGATTGATGCAATCGGTGTGCTTGACTGTGAGACACTTAAGAGGCCCTTTTTCCAACCCGTTCTCATAATGCCAAATGTCCAAGACTTTATGCAAAAAACACCCTAGTGACTTTATTGCTACAAGCAGGTAAACTCTTGCTATTTAAGAGGTTAAAGAATTGTATTTAATTGGAATGCTATCCACAAATAGTGATTTACTGTCGTAAAGCTAAAACAATGCAATGATTCAGATTTGACAATAAATATATTTTATCTAAGCTGTGACAGATAATCTTTTATCTGATATTTCCGTTTTATTTCTGATATTTTTGTTTTGGCTAGTAAAAGTTCTGAATGGCTTGTAACTTATATTTAGTAGCCAATTCGGCTAGTGTGTGAAAAAGTTAATTTCAAACCCTGATGAGAGTGCAGAAGTCAAGCTGCAAAGACAAGATCGCTGCATTCATGCTCTCAACAGCTGCCATCAGCTACAATGCTCCTCACGGCAATCTTTCATCCAACGGCAGTAGATCTAACTATAACGCTATAATTCATCTCGACAGCTGTACTTGTAAAAAGCTTTCGAGAGAGTTCCACATGTAATACTCATTTCATATGCAAGACGTTAACCAATCACAACAGACACGCCCCTTTAAACAGAGTGTTCAAATCAGAGGATAAAACTCAGGGTAGAAAGTGGCCTTTATTTACTTTCAAATGAAGTGACAAAAATTCCCCAGGTGTTATTAAAATTCTCTTCATTTGATGGTGAGAACATAGTCACAAAGCAACTTAGATTTAGTCACAAATACGATTTAGATCTAGCACGTCAGTTTTCGTTTCACAAGTATCATCTTTAAATGGTACATTATCCTGACCTGTAATGACCTGTTTTTGACCTGTAATGTTGCCCGAATCAAAATCACACACTGTTTGTTTGTTTGTTGGCCAGAGAAGAACTAAGCAAGTGAGTCTGGTTTCTCCCAAGGTTTTTTTTCTCCATTATTGGGTTCTTGTCACTGGTTGCATCTGTTCTTGCTCAGTTGGGGACACTTAATATCCATCAATATTATTGATCTGACTGTAATGACACTATTGGATGTGAACTGAACTGAGCTTGACGATGACTTCACTGATGATGACAGAGAAAAGACAGAGAAAGCTTAGAGTCAAGGTTATCAGTTACAATAGTTGGCAAAAGAGGGGTAAAACTTTCCAAAACTTGGGTACTAAGTTTACCAGCATTTCTGTAGCATGTATATTTGGTACCTACTGATATGCCGCTGCTTTCAAATGCTCCAGTGTTTATCTGTGCTCAGTGAAGAGTGTAAAAGGTTTCAATTTATAATGAGCTTTTGAAGCACTGATCACAGACATAACTGTTGAACATATGAACACAATGGCCAATCAGAGGTGTTTTGTTAGTCAGAATCCGTTGAACACCTTAAAACACTAGATTTGTGCATTGACACTGCTCAATGCTTTAGAGTTCTGCAAGCTTGTGGATCCTTTCATTATTTCACATCTACAATTTGATGTACATGTGAAATCAAGTGCATCAAGTCTTAGAGTGTAGATGGAGTAAAGTTATAAGTTGAGACCTGCTACTTGTTCTATGTAATCTGTATGTATTACTACTAATTTTTATAAACAATGTTTGCTTATAAACATTTGAAGGTATATGCCATCTAAATGTATTACATATAATTTGTATCATATATAATAATCTAATTTAATTTAAAAATACAAATATTAAGTCAAGTTAAACAATATGAGAGAATTGGAATTTTGGTACCATGACCCTAAATAACAGCGCAGTACTGTGAGGCACTGAAGGTTTTTAAACCAAACTTCACTCACACATTTATACAAGAAAAACTAATACATGTATACTACTGAATACTTTAAATTCTTACAGTAAAATGCAGACTGATTTTGTGCAAATTCAAACACCTCAGTAGTGTTTTGTTACTGAACGAATCTGTTGAATAAATTATTCAATGAAACTATTAATACTTGCCACTACCATTAATCTCTAGGAATAACTGTATGGTCAATGCACTCATTGCCACCTCTGAGTTGAATTATGTAAATACATCTAGACCCTTTAATGCATAAATCTATATATAGTCTGCCCTTTGAATCAATGTCATAGGCGTGTGCATGTGGAGGCCATTTGTGCACACAAGGTTTAATATGTATACATGAGTTTGTGTACGCTCGAGTGAGTGAAATTAGATGTATCGGTCTACATCGTATCTGTATACACGTATGTGTGGCTACTTAAAATATTTAAGCATGCACCCATTTCATGTAACATATGTATGCTTGAGTAAAGTTTGTTTTAAGCCCTACTTTGGTACCTCATACTAAACAGTGACATGTTGCACACACAATGGAAAAGTCGTTCTACACAATTAGTGAATTCACCATAGTATCATATGTGAAACAGTTATGTATATGTGTGAGTATTGTGGTAACAAAAAAAGAAGTCATTTGGTCATATTATGGTATGTAAATATCAGTGAAGAGTTGTAGCTACTGCCTAAAGTTATATGTCAGAGCGATTAAGAAACATTCAGATTCAGAAACGGCACTGGACGCTGTTAAGCACAATAAACTCAATGCAATACTCGTGTGCACGCACGCACACACACACACACACACACACACACACACACACACACACACACACACACACACACACACACACACACACACACACACACACACACACACACACAAAAAGAAACACAGCAGGTAATCCCGAATTCATTATCTTTTCATGCTCATTGTCCTTGAACATAGGACAATGCTATGTCCTATGGTCACATTTTCATGCTCATTGTTCAACATTAAATGCTTGAATTACTTATGCATTATTTTGATTCTTTGTAAGGAAATTTTTTTTTCCAATAAGAAGTGTTAGCCATAGGACTGTAAGCTTCAAGTTAAGCTTTAAGCTGCCTGTTGGGAAGGCAATCAATTTGTATTAGCTCTTCAGTTAAAGTGACAGCAGCCTATACCTCCATCAACTCACACATCAGTTGTGCTAAGCAGAAGTTCAAGCATATTTGCATGTCCAGTCTCGTGTTACACAACACGTTTGAGCTCCAAGAACCAATGAGGATAATATTCGTGTTACGCATCACGTTTGAGCTTCAGCGAGAACCAATGAGGTTCATTCTTGTGTTACGCATCACTTTTGAGCTTCAGCAAGAACCAACGAGGTTCATTCTCGTGTTCCGCGGCACGTTTGAGCTTCATTGACTAAACCGCTTAATTTATATGGATCTTTATGATCTTTTTGAAGCATCAAAGTGTCAGTTGTGTATCTGTCAATGGACAGTGCAGAAAACTTGCAAGATTTCTTCAAAAAGATCTTCATTTGTTTTTTCTTACGGGTCTGGAAAAACATGAGGGTGAGTAGTGACAGAATATTTATTTTTGGATGAACTAACCTTTTAATATGCATTTAATTTATATAGTGAAGAATATGCAGTTATTTTACATTTGGTTATTTTGTTAAATTCCTGTGCCTTAAAACTATACATACCAGAAAAGCACTGTTTATTTCCTATGCATCTGCTTTCTATTGTATTTATGTTGAATACACTGATTTAAACCATGTTCAAAGAAAATAAATAAACTAGCTTGCATCCCTTAAGGCACGTTTTTGAACTATTACTTTAAACGATCAAGACAGTAGGCTAATCAAATGACAAAAGTTCAAATAAGTGAGCCAATGAATAATATCAGCATCAGAATCTGAAATAGTTTGTAGGGGTGTGATCTCGCTCTGGGAGATGAGATTTCTTGTTGAAGTGAAAAAAGTCTCACAATATCATTTGAATATGAATTCTTTGGGTTTAGAGGTTACAAGAAGAGCATCCGCAACAAGTTACACATTCTGACTAGCACTTAACGAAGTTCAAGTTCACTTGCGCATTCGGGTCATTTTATAGAGATATAAGTTATAATATGTTTGTTGTATAAATATCTGATTAATCTCATTTAGGATGCGTTTGGTTTAGTTCATTAACTCACTAACAAAGTGCTCCAGTTTTCAGCTCAAACAGCAATGCTAAATCTTTGAAACAGTAGCCCTAATAATTAGAAAAACAAAAATAATGATGCATTAACAACTAGAGCTTTTATTTTCTCTTATTAGTTCAACAAAAATATGGTCTAATTAAAATCCCATCCTTATTGAACGTGCAGAGGACACTTAGTTGTATTTACCCATGGCACGTGCATATTGTAATGCACGTCCAATATTGAGTAATATTGTCCAATAATAAATGCTTGAATTACTTAGGCATTATTTCGATTCTTTGTAAGGAAAGTTTCTTTTTTTCAATAAGAAACATTAGCCATAGGACTGTAAAATGTACACTGTTTTAAACTAGGCTACTGTACTGTATGCGTTTGATTTATGTTGAAGTGCTAGGCACAATTAATGATGAGATTGATTTGATCGGTTTTCAAACATTAAGAATTATCTGTATTGGCCAAACTTATCTCCTTAATTAAAACCATTAAAAATGATATAGCATAATATTTTATAAAATCAGAAAAGCTGTGATTGAAGTAAATATATGCACTGGCTGTGGGTGAGTGAAGCTTGTTTCTTCCAGCATCTCAGAGTAGCTCCATTCACAGTAAATGCTGCTAAATGTGCCGTTTATTTGGGTTTACCAATCAGTTGATACTGTAATAACATCATTGACGACACAGATGCGTGTTTGTGTTTGCATTCTCTGGAGAACGTCAAATGTTTCCATTTCCAACACATTCCATTCTATTCAATTTCCAAGTTTATTAACTTAGAGTTTAATTTAGTAACCATCCACTCACTGGTCACGAGTTTTTGTCCAATGCCGAGTTCTGCATGCTTGTGAATCCTCTCATTAACAAAGGCACAATGCAATTAAGAGATTCAATACGTACTATAGACAATTTACTTATTTTAAATGAAACTGCGAACTGAAATGAGTGACAGCTTTTTAGTGTTTGTTAACCATCTTTGCATGCTCTCAAGGCTCTTGCCAATATAATCCATTGAATAAAAGCTTTGTTTGTTCAAAATGGACCGATGGCCAATTACACTGCAAAAGCTCTGAAGTGGCATTGACACTAAGCAGGATTTATTCTCAAAATTGCAATTGAAAAGGTGATAACTTGAATGGGGCAAAAATGGGAGAAAGGGAGACAAATGAATTAATAGAAAAATATTCTTATAATTGGACTAGTTTTTCAAAAATATATTGATAAGTAAAAACTAATGACTTCTATCCTTCTTAAATATCGTGCTGGACACTGGAATTCTTGTTATGGTGGAGCCATTGCTAACACATAACATTTGCACTTTACAAGAGAACCCTCAATGATCTCTCAGTGATCTTAATTGATAAATCAACCTAACACTAAAATTAAAATGTAAAGTTTTAGCAAACTTGAAGCTAAGGTTCAGGTAAATATTTAACTGACCATCTCACTAATAGCATTAAAATGTAACGACTCTTCAAATCCATTAAAATACAACTTTACAACTGTGAACTGTAATGAATTGTAATTTTAATCGAAATGCATGTTTGTTGATGCATAAATCTTAATTCAGACAAATCGGACAATGACGCATGTGCAACAACAACAATGCATAATTATATTATGTTATAATAAATTACAACTGTTAAAATATGGTTGGTTTCTAGTCGTTTTAAAAGGCTATTTTCAAGGTTCACTCAGGTCTGTTTTTATTACCACAAAAAATATCTGTATACTTGAATATGCATTAAAATAATCAACCGATTACTTGATTAACAAAATGTTGCTAGTGACAGCCCAACATTTATGCATCCCTATATTACACTATAACGGGGGCATTCAGAAAAGGGGCAAATCTTTCAACCTGATGCTCATTATTACAACCGAGACATCTTCCAAAGACATCCCACAGTCAAGAACTTCAATTCTCACTTGGTCAAATGCTAAATATTGACCTAAACTATACTAAAATTAAGCGTCAAATCTCCAAACAAACTCAACTTAAGACCTTTCCAGGCAAACCAAGAAGAGATACGAAGACTATCGCCCGCAGACTTAAAACTTAGCACTTCCATTCAAAGCATTCTTTAAATGGCATTGGTCTACAACACAAATACAGCTGTGGTGACATCACTGAAGCAGTGCACCCTGGGAACCGTAAGGGCCCCCTAAAACTCCTGCCTAAATTAAAGAGCGTTTTGAGTCATTTCTCAAGTGGCTTCTTCCATCCTCCTTTTGAAACAGCCCATCTCCTACCTAAGCTGGTTAGGGGTTCCCTTATCTCTTTGAAACTCTCTCGCCCCATCCTCCTGCTTGACTTTCAGTGCTTTGGGGGAGCTGGGAGAGCTGCTGAGGGAAGGGGAAAGAGGTGTTATTCACAGAAAAACAAACAATACATTAGGAGTTCAATATACCAAGTATGCAACTACGGCAATGTCCCAGAAACACCAACAAAAGCCATGACAAGGAGTTAGAAAACTGATTCACATAACCCGTAAATGCCCTGAGCTTGTGCCGTGATTCATACAAAGAATTAGTGGAAAATGTAAGGAGAATTTTTAAATAAAGTACTTGAGTGGTCCATTATATTTAGTGTATTGTGTGCCCCAAATCAGCTACTGAAGAAATGTGATATCGGAGTGCTTATTGTTTTTTTAATGACTCATGTTTGCCTCCTGTGTCATATTCCTCAAAGAACAACCATTAAACTAAACCAATTTATCAACCTAAATATTAAATCCCCAAATAGATGCTAAGACACACAAAAAAAGATGTACTGTGGTTGTTCCTCCTACTGCCTTTGAAAGCATTTAAAGGAAATCTGTGTGACCCTGTTTCCACCAGGTATTAAGACACATTTTCAGTGATCGAATCAAAAGTTGTCAGCTGACACTGTTGTTTCCATCTGGTATTGATTAATTTTATTACATCACACCCAACATTACGTTTGCAGGAGTGCCAAGCAGGGGTGGGCGATGTACTGGTAGACACGAATAAGTGATGGAGATAGTGGATTACGCGGTTGCTGTGCTGCGTGGTCTCGAAAGCTTCTCTTTAACATTCATTCTTAAGCATTGCAGTTTAAAAACTGTTGAAATGCAATAAGCAACGAGAGAGAACTTATTTCACTATATGCGTGCGCAGAGATGGTTTCTGAGCACTATCTGAGAGACGTGCGCTCTTTCTGTCACTTAATTAAACTGTTAAATACACACAAAAAGCCCACCTTTGCAAGTATCCTTGTAAACAGTCATGTTTTACTTAAGTGCACATAAATGAAGAATAAATTCGGCCTTAAAGTTATATACCTGTTGTCATTATTGTTAATCACAAACACATAAGGTACCGCATGATCTCTGTCTTCAAATTACCACTTTATAAATCAGGTGTCTAAAACGCGCTGTCTTGTCACAACTATTATACAGATCATATAACAATCAGCATTTCTGTCCAATACTTGACTGCAATAGATTTAATGCAATATTTTATAATCAAAGTAAGAAAATAATATAAAACTATTATTATTTATATCCCAGAAGAAAAAACTTAGTCAACACATCAAATTGTTTCAAGAAATCAAGAAGCATCAAAAAATTCACTTTTAAAATGAATAATTTACTAAAACACTACATACCGGGTATCTCATTTTCCCCTCATAAATATGAAGCATAATTAGTTAGTTTAGTTATCAGTAAACATGTCAAAGAACATTTGTCAAAGACTGGTGTTATTGGTCAAGAGATCTTTATCTCAAG
This sequence comes from Rhodeus uyekii, assembly GCA_037043235.1. Taxonomy (NCBI): domain Eukaryota; kingdom Metazoa; phylum Chordata; class Actinopteri; order Cypriniformes; family Acheilognathidae; genus Rhodeus; species Rhodeus uyekii. The sequence goes on along the minus strand of JAWRVZ010000186.1, from coordinate 931,485 downwards.
TTGTGCATAATGTACATTTATACTCTGAATTTTAGAATTGCCAAACAAAGGCTTGTTCCTAAACAAGATATAAAACAACTGAAGAAAACATGTATCTGCTAAACAAATTAAGACAACTAAAATGATTCCTATTCCATTGGGTTTTCTAACCTATAATTTAGAAAAAAATTACAAATGCAATGAAAGTAACCGGTATTGACAGATACAAAGATGAAAGCACCGCTCTCATACTCATCCTGGGAAAAGTGGTATCCGTGCATCCCTACTTTTAGTATATTTATTAAAGGTGTTAGTTTCTGTCTTATGCTGGCCATGTGCACTCTTGGCCCGCCTCCTCCTCTCCAGTTGCCACGCCCCCTAGTTTAGTCCCTGTTTGGTTGATTGTGTTCACCTGTTCCTCATGTGCTCTGCTCCCCTTATATCCTGCTCCTTTCCCTCACGTCTTTACTGGAGAGTTGTACACACGTGGCGTTTGCAGAGCTTGTAAGTCAGTGCTATATTTAATTTCCCCTTGTCTGATCATTTTATTTTGGTTAACTTGTGTTCTGAGGTTTCTTTTTAAACTAGTGCAGTTCCAGTCTGTTCTCCCAAACCTCATTTTGCTTCCCTCTAGATTTTTAGTTCTTGTTTTATTTTCTCTCTAGCTCATCCTACTGTATTACCTACACCATTACCTTCTTGTTCCTCGTCTACATTAAAACAAGTTTAAGTTTACAAATGCACAATTTCAAAAGGTATAAACCGAATCTAAAATAAAAATGTAACTATTTCTGGACAAAATGTTAACTTAAATGTTTTAACCAGATTCCACACACGCCAGATGTGTTATAGTCACATCTCTCAAAAAAGTGCAAAGAGTACATTTGTTGTAACCGGTTTAAACCCCTAATTATAAGAAAAGAGTGTAAAATATTTTGGATTGCTTTGGATTAATAAGTTTTGAGCAGCAAATAATAGTCATTATGATGCGTTTAATCTAACATGCATTTTTATATATCAACACGATAATCAGTTTTTCATATCAATTGAAGCCTATGATAATATTTTAAGGCTGGATTGGCCGATTTCGATGTGGTGCTGATAATATGGGGGGGGGGGGGGGGTAATGTGTTTAGAAGGTTAGTGTTTCTTGAATGCAATGCAAGTCACTTTGGATAAAATATTCTCCCAAATAATGCATGAATGTGAATAAATGCATAAATGTTCTAAGAAACAGGTATGCAACCTTGAATCCTAAATCTGGTATTTTTATGCAGCGTTACAGGCAAAAAAAGATTACAAACAGCATTTTTAGTTTATTCAATATGGTTGAATAAACATGCAAAGCGGAGTGATTGTACTGTGGAGCAGTGCTCAAGACACTAACACTTCACAGACACGTCAGGTCAGAGTTACCATAACTTTAGGCACTATAGAAACTCTTCCACTGACTGAATGAATCGGGAGGAGGACCTGTAGGATCTCTGCTCACCCGCGTGAACATGCCATAGGCAGATTGCCATCGCCAAATTTAAGATGTCTTGAAATTATAATTAAGACTTTTCTTTAAGAGTTTTTATTTACCTTAAATTTGATTAAACTAGTTTTAAAACTGAAGGCAGCATTATAACTGTTCACACCGTGCTCACACTGCTCACACCGCCCATCAGAAAGGTGTGTATGCAGGCTTTTCTCTCTTCAGTACTTATGAATATAAAGTTATTATACTATTATTCACAATACACACTCAGTAGCTGACCATTTCTGTCAGGGAATACACTCGTTTATTCACATAAAGGTAACAAAAACATTCAAAAGGCAAACGCCAAGTCATTGTTAAGAACTAAGATCTGAGAGACAAGCAAAATATTCAAAGTCAAATCAAACTACTGTCACGGTGAAAGATTTCTCTTGCGGTGATTTTGAGTCTCTACAGCGGCTTTAAAACATCACAGGTTTTTCCTTTTTTATTATTTTACTACATAAATGTGACGATGCGGTCTGTAGGCACAAATACACAAGAGATTTAGTATAAAAATAAGACATGTGAAACTTATGTTAATAAAGCAACAAACAAGAGCATAATCCATAACTAGTGAAACCGAAAGCAAACAGAACAAAATATCAAAATAAGAGTCCACAAAACAGAAGATAAACCTGACAACAAGCTTGCAGACTGGATCAAATCTGACTGGACCAGAGGTTTACTACAGCCTGAGACACCGAGCCAACTTCACAGAACGAGAGGCGATGAGCTCGAAGAACTCGTGCTGTGGGCTGCGTCTGGAGCGGAGAGGTAGCGCTGAACGCTAGCTAACACGTGCGTCCTGAAATCAGTGTATATTCATCACTCAAACGGAGAAACCCAAGCGGAAATACACGAAACATAAACAGAGCAGCGTTTGCCTACCATTAATCAATATCAGTTAGGTTGATAACTTTATTCATTTTATGTAGCTCATGTTACGAAAATATTCACGTTTTAGGATGCTTGGGAAGGATAACATAAGAGCGTTTATGCAAATCACAATTATACACCGAGCCTTGAGCCAAAAATTAGCCCGCTGGCGTAAACAAATGATTTATCCAGCCGAGAAACACAGCTTGCGTATCACTCGGCCATAAGAGCGGAGGGATGTTTGACGTCCCACCCCGTCTGTATTACACATGCATGAGGACTCAATCCCAGAATCACACAACTCCCGTTTTTAAGTAAAACACACACTGGACTGAATAATTCACTGCAAACGCAACGCAAGCCTCTGCCCTCTCTGCCATTCATGATGTACTCGGCCTGTATTCTTTACATGAGTGCTGCTTTAAATTACTTCACTTACTGGATCACTGTTCTGAAAAACTTCCGTTTAGCGGCTTAAAATCATATGATCACCTAATAGACCTGTAGGCGCCACATCTCACCCTTCCTCATTTTAAAAGCGGAGTGTTCATCGGAGTGGTACAAGACCTCTTTTGTTGCACTTAAACCACAAAAAAAGGAGTTTTTGTGGTTGTAATAAGTTAAAAATCCTTCCCTTATAAGTGATAAGTCCATCTATTGGCAAGACTGAAATATCAAATGAAATATTTATTGTCCACAAGAGTTCTGTGGAGAAACTATATGTCAGATAGTTTGAGCAGGGAGCTATTTAGAATTAACCCCAAATAAAATAGCATAAAAAAACAAATAAAATTAAATAAGATTTCTGGACCAAAAAAATAAAGGATAATAATTCTGGGTGTTCGGATAGCATGGTTTTGGTGAGCTCTCTGATATCCATCTTCATATTAGACTCACTAAGAGACATAATTCAGACGCAAATGAGACGATCCAGATCGACGCACAAACGCATATCGTACAGACGGACAGAGAAGAATGACAGCGGTACGTCCTTTCGACTGATCAACGTTATGAAAACTGGTCAAACCTTAAAAAGACAGTAACTCCTAATATTAATATTACAATAGTTACAAAACCTTTTAATATTTTTTTAATTCCACCAATAAAACAACCTTTACTCAAATCAGCATTCACACACGTCTTTCAAAACTATTAGAATGACGTCTGCTGTCGTTTCTTTAACAGTTCACACAACAGCATCCAAACGCCCAACGCCGGTTTCTGTTTCGCTTTGAATTAAATCGTTTTGGCTTTTATTCACAGCTATAACTCAGCTTTTATTCATTTGAATTCATTCATAGCTTTTATTTTTCTCTTGTTCTGAATCACGTTAGCTTGAGTGGATTTGTTGTAGTCATGTTTCTAACATTTGTAAACATTTCACTTTATTTACCAATATTTTATATTAAATGCAATAATAAAATGTGACTTCAAGTTTAATTATCTAGGGGGGAGGAGGGGGCGCGGTTAGATTCTCCAAATCTAATCTAGCAAAGCTACTTTTTACACCTATCAATTATGATCATTCCAGTTGATCCTGAACACTGGCACAGTGATTTATATTAACTCTTGAGGGGCTTTGAATATTTCTTTAGGCAAAGTTATAACCCAGAGTAAATATTATGCCTCATTTCAGTTTCATTCTAAAGCCAAACTTTACAGTTGAATTTGTCCATTATTTTTTCAACAGATGGAGCTTTTATTGGTTTGGGCACAAGTGATGAATAAAAGCATGTTTGGGATTGGAGTCATCAGCTGAGGGCCGTAATGTTGTGTTACCCCGTTATTAAACTTACCTTTATAGCTTTAATGGCAGATTTAGTGATCTGGGTCATCTTTGCTTTGGAGATGGGAGGCTTGTATTCATTCAGTGAGTACAGCTGAAAAACATGACAGAAATGCAGCGTTTAATACCCTTTCATTTAATCGGATGTGTATTTGCAGAAACAGATCACACAGCTCGAATTGTTGCTATTATACTGTTAGGACAAGATGCAATACAGTAACAACAATGAAGGGTTTTGCAGGACTCACACAGCTTAACCATGCACACTTATAACGCCTCACAGAAAGGCATGAGTGAGGTCACAGGTGAGGCCATGTCTGACCTCTGACCCTTGACCCCGGGCCCAAACGCGACACATATATGATGCCTTAAACACTCTCTGGGTAACAGCACCAGAACTTACACCAAACATTAACTATAATTAAGATAAAAACACTGTGGCGAAGTAAATGCACACAGATTCATTTTGGATGCCGGACTATTTGTTTATTTATTTATTTTTTAGATAACGTGTCAACATGCTTTTCCACTAAGATTACGGCGGAAACCCCAAACGCTGCACTTGTCTGAAGTTATTGACCACTTCAAGATGCAGGTGGATATTCAAACGTTGCTTTTAAGGATTAAATGTAGCAATGATGTGAGAAATGTACGGCCTTGCTCCGTGAAACCGGCTCGATGACAACAGCGGCCTACCCTCGCGTTTATCCTGCACTCACACGGATGAATATCACACAAACCTCGCCGTTGAACGCCTTCACGGCCTCCATTGCGCTGGTTTGCAAGCGTTCAGTCACGCAGATAAACGCGTTTGGGATCTTCGTCCTTAACGCCGGCCTGGCGCGGGCATGTCCTGAAGCTCGCGGTGCTCGAGATGGAGGAGGGCGCTAATATGGCTGACAACGTGAAGACAAACACAGAGCGAATCACCCATGAGTCGACTCTCACAGAGTGAGTCTCTGATGAGTCGATTCATCCACTTTGAATCACAAATGACTCAACTCCACCTTTTTTTTTTTTTTTTTGAGAAACATGGTTATGATCGTTTACTGTATTTTTTTTATTTATTTTTTATTAAACAGTACAAGACATCAGAGCATTAAATCAATACAGATACATGTAGAATACAAAAAAAACAAAAAAAAAAACAGAGTACACAAACAGATAAATTGCCAGGGAAATAAAGCAACATCAACGCAATATAGGCTATGTAAACCTTAAGAGGACATAAAGAGAAACAGTTTTCATAGCTTTGGGATTAATAGAGCATTGGATAGTTTCGATATATCGGTCTAGATCATCTCTGAATAGAGAAAAGAGAGGTTTAGAGCCAGTAAATTTTTGTTTATGTATGTGAAATTTAGCCAGTAGGAAACACAGATTAATTATGTAATATTTCCCTATATTCTCTTTAGAGTAGTCAAACAGTCCAAAGATGACATCTTTAAAACAGAAAGAAGAGTCACTTATAAAATATGATTGGATAAACATTAACACATCTGACCAAAATATTTCAGTGTGGGTACATTGCCAAAACAAGTGAATGAAATCTTCCTCAGCAGAGTGACAGAAAGAACAATTCACTTCAATATCTGACTTATATCTCTTAAGAAAGGCTTTAGTTGGGTAACATTTGTGAATTAATTTAAATGTTATTTCTTTTACTTTATTAGTAAGCAGATACTTATGTGACAAGGACCATACTTTCTCCCATGGTAAATTCTCTACAATATTATTCCAATATGGTATTATATAAGGAATTGTCATTAATTCTCTCTGGAAGAGAGCTCTGATTTTAGAATTATTTTTACGTTGCTCTACAGAAAAACACACATTTCCAATCATTGTGTCAGTTAGGTTCAAAGAGTGAGTACATGGCCATGGAAATGTAGACCCTTGCAGAAGAAAAGACACACCAGAAGGAATAGCATTGAAAACAATAGCGTATTCACTAGTAGTTATAGGAATTTTGACTCAACTCCACCTGTGAGTTGACTCTTTTCTGTAGAGCAACGCAAAAATAATTCTAAAATCAGAGCTCTCTTCCAGAGAGAATTAATGACAATTCCTTATATAATACCATATTGGAATAATATTGTAGAGAATTTACCGTGGGAGAAAGTATGGTCCTTGTCACATAAGTATCTGCTTACTAATAAAGTAAAAGAAATAACATTTAAATTAATTCACAAATGTTACCCAACTAAAGCCTTTCTTAAGAGATATAAGTCAGATATTGAAGTGAATTGTTCTTTCTGTCACTCTGCTGAGGAAGATTTCATTCACATGTTTTGGCAATGTACCCACACAGAAATATTTTGGTCAGATGTGTTAATGTTTATCCAATCATATTTTATAAGTGACTTTTCTTTCTGTTTTAAAGATGTCATCTTTGGACTGTTTGACTACTCTAAAGAGAATATAGGGAAATATTACATAATTAATCTGTGTTTCCTACTGGCTAAATTTCACATACATAAACAAAAATTTACTGGCTCTAAACCTCTCTTTTCTCTATTCAGAGATGATCTAGACCGATATATCGAAACTATCCAATGCTCTATTAATCCCAAAGCTATGAAAACTGTTTCTCTTTATTCATCCTTCTTGTCCTCTTAAGGTTTACATAGCCTATATTGCATTGTTGTTGCTTTATTTCACTGGCAATTTATCTGTTTGTGTACTCTTCTTTTTGTTTTTTGTTCTTTTGTATTCTACATGTATCTGTATTGATTTAATGCTCTGATGTCTTGTACTGTTTAATAAAAAAAAAAAATAAATAAATAAAAAAAAAAAACCTGTGAGTTGACTCCCTTGGAGTGAATCATTTATGAATCGACTCCTTCACAGTGAATCTCATTGAGTCGATTCCTCCACAGTGAATCAACGTTGAGTCGACTCTCCCAAAATGAACAACCTCTGAGCCGACTTCCCCAGTGTAAACCAAACGAGTCGACTCGCCCGGAGTGAATCATCTATGAGTCGATTCCTCAAGAGAGAGATTTTTTTTTTTTTTTTTAGGAAACACAGATTAATTATGTAATATTTCCCTATATTCTCTTTAGAGTAGTCAAACAGTCCAAAGATGACATCTTTAAAACAGAAAGAAAAGTCACTTATAAAATATGATTGGATAAACATTAACACATCTGACCAAAATATTTCAGTGTGGGTACATTGCCAAAACAAGTGAATGAAATCTTCCTCAGCAGAGTGACAGAAAGAACAATTCACTTCAATATCTGACTTATATCTCTTAAGAAAGGCTTTAGTTGGGTAACATTTGTGAATTAATTTAAATGTTATTTCTTTTACTTTATTAGTAAGCAGATACTTATGTGACAAGGACCATACTTTCTCCCATGGTAAATTCTCTACAATATTATTCCAATATGGTATTATATAAGGAATTGTCATTAATTCTCTCTGGAAGAGAGCTCTGATTTTAGAATTATTTTTACGTTGCTCTACAGAAAAACACACATTTCCAATCATTGTGTCAGTTAGGTTCAAAGAGTGAGTACATGGCCATGGAAATGTAGACCCTTGCAGAAGAAAAGACACACCAGAAGGAATAGCATTGAAAACAATAGCGTATTCACTAGCAGTTATAGGAATTTTATATTTCTGTAAAAAATCTGGATAGTTATAAAGTCTGCCTTGTGAATTAAAAAGCTGTCCAACTAACAAAAGGTCATTTTTGAACCAGTTGTCAAAGAAAAGTGACTTATTTCTGTAGAGAATATCCTTATTGTTCCATAAGTAATATCTGTGCGGAGAAAAGTTGTGTTTGTATATCAGGGACCAAGCCAAGAGCATCTGCTTATGGAAATTAGACAGTTTGATGGGGATCTTTGTAATATTATAGTTACAGAGTAGGAGAAAATTCAGGCCACCAAGTTTAGAGAAAATATAGTTGGGGATAATATTCCAGAGTGAGGACGGATTATTAAGGAAATTTTTAAGCCAATTAATCTTAAAAGTGTTATTTAAAGTAGTGAAATCTAAAAAATCCAACCCCCCTTGTTTTAGTGGATTCATCAGTACAGATTTTCTTATAAAATGGGTTTTATTTTTCCAAACAAAATTATTTAACATGCTATCAACCTTTTTTAATGTTCTATTGTTCACCTCCAAGGAAAGAGCTGCATACGTTAGTCTGGACAATCCTTCGGCTTTAGAGAGTAAAACTCTTCCTTTTGTAGACAAGTCTCTCTGCAACCAAGAATTTAGTTTTTTTTGGGTTTTCATTATTAAAGGATCGAAATTGAGTTCACATCTTATTTTTTGGTCTTTATTAATTACAATTCCTAAGTATGTAACTTGATCTTTCACAGGAATATTGCATATGGAGGAATCCTTACAGCTTTTAACAGACATCAACTCACATTTGTTAATATTTAAACAGAGACCTGAAGCTCTGGAAAAGAAACCAATCAATCTTAAAGCTAAAGGAATTTGAGAGGCATCATTCAAGAACAGAGTGGTGTCATCAGCCAGCTGGCTAATAATAATTTGTCTATCGTCAATGGTAATACCTTGTAAATTACTACTGGAAATATGCAGAGCTAAACATTGAGAGGCAAGCAAGAATAAATATGGAGATATAGGACAGCCTTGTCTTACGCCGCGTGACAAATTGAATCTAGGCGAGGTTCCGAATTTTAATTTAATAACACTATTATTATTTCTATACAATGTCCTGATGGCTTTACAAAATGAATCTCCAAACCCAAATTTGGCAAGAGCTTGAAATATGAAGTTGTGTTCGAGTGAATCAAAGGCTTTGTAGAAGTCTAAGAAAAGCATGTAACTGTCATTAAGGATGAGATCTTCGTAATCTAGGATATCTAGGACTAATCTAATATTATTTGTAATGTGACGTTTTTCCATAAAACCGGATTGTGTTTCATCGATAATACAGTTAAGTACGTCTTTAATTCTTTTTGCTAATATCAGGGCTAAAATTTTGTAATCATTATTTAGGAGGGTAATTGGTCTCCAATTTTCTAGGCATTCTTTATCTTTATTGGGTTTGGGTATTAAGGTGATAACTCCTTGTGTCATTGTAGGTGGAAGTACTTCTAAATCAAAACTTTCTTCAAATACTTTTAGTAAAAAAGGTGATAAGTTATCAGCGAACATCTTATATAACTCAGAGGTTAAACCATCACAGCCGGGACTTTTATTATTTTTTAGACTCTTAATAGCCTGCATAATTTCTGATAAGGATATATTGTTATCACAAGCTTCTTTGTCCTCTAGAGAAATAACTTTATTTTGATTAATAGATTCAAAAAAGGATTTGGCAGAATTATCACAATATCTTGATGTATATAAGTTACTATAGAATTTGGAGCAAAAAGAAGCTATGTCCTTAGGATTATCGAGAACTTTATCATTTGTACGGAGACGATCAATAGAAGCGTTCACAGCATTGGATCTTTCCAACCTAAAAAAATAGGCTGAATTCTGCTCTCCTTCTTCCAGCCATTTTTTCCTTGATCTAACATAGGCTCCTTTAGCTTTGAATCTATACATGTCGTCTAATTTATTTTGTAGTTTGGAATACTCAATACTTTGAATGTCTGTCAATGGTTCCTTAAATGATAAAGCAGAAAGTTGTGAAAGAACTTCATCCTCTATTAATCTTTTTTGCTTTGCTATATCACTTCCAAATTTTCTTAAGAATTTACCCAATTCATATTTTAAAAGCTCCCAATTCAGTCCATAATTATTTTGTGATTTCGCCCTTTCCCAGTAAATTTGGATTAATTCAATAATCTGTTGCTTGGCCTTTTCATATTTAAGAAGGGAGTTATTTAACTTCCAGAGTAACGGTTTGGAGGTAGGAATTGCTAATTGCGATAAATTAACTACCATATAAATAGCATTGTGATCAGTCAGTGGGCTGTTGCTAATGTTAATAGAGATATTATTACTACTTAATGTTTTAGAAATTAACCAATAATCAATTCTTGATCGCCTTGAAAGGTCTTTGTTACTCCAGGTGTACTGTATTACATCCGGATGCATTTCTCTCCAGATGTCAACCAAGCCAAATTTATCCATAAATGCTACAAGATGTGAATTTGGAGAAACTGCTTTCCTTGGAGGGAACCTATCCAGCATGTTATTCATTGTTATGTTAAAATCACCACCTAAAATCAGAAAGGCAGTAGGATATTTAGCAAATGCATATGAGAGTTTTTGATCAAGCGTGTTAAAGAAATCACAGTTTTCTGCAACAGAGTTGTAACCATAGATGTTGACAATAATTAAAATAAAATGATTGATGACAATTATCATTAGTAAGAAGTGTCCTGAAGGATCGATACTGGTTTCCAGAATATTACCACTAAAATTATACCTCATGATCCCTACTCCAGCAGAATGTTCTGACCCATGTGATAACCAAATTTCATTACCCCACTGTGACCTCCAAAATTTGGTATCTTTAGATGTAGAGTGACTTTCCTGAAAAAAGCAGAAATCTACTTTGTGCCTCTTAGAAAACAGAAATAAAGCCTTCCTTTTGACATTGTTTTTTAAACCCCTGGCATTTAAAGAAAATAGAGACAAAGACCTAAAAAAGTAAACAAGAGTATCTAATACCTAATGAACAAGGTATAGAACAGGATATCACTTAGAACAGAAAAAAACTTTAGAATAATACGAAAAAAGCAACAGAACGCCTGACTCTGCAATACAAAAGAACAATAGTAAGTCATGCATACAAGTCTTTCTCGCTTAACTTCCTTTTTATATTTTTGTCTGATTATTTACACTTTCGTTCCTCTATCAGACATTTAGTTTGTAGATAGTTCTTCAGAACGAGCATATCAGCCGATAACGTAACTTCAGATGGAAATATTCCATTATGATCGTTGTCATTAATGCATTAGTCCCAAAATAAAAATATAATTATAAAAGATTCACCATGTGAAAAAAGATCAATGACGCAAAATTAAAGCCTATCCATCATGTCGAGGAAAAAAAACAAACAAAAAAAAACAAACCTGTAGCAGTTCGTGCCTACCCGTGAGTACCAGAAATCAACTGGTGCGATGAGATATCGATGAAGATACCACAGCTTCAATCAGCCTTTCTGGTCACTTGCAGAAATCCTTTTACCGTCGATATATGCGAAGGGGCCTCTGAAGCCTGCTCTCTTCCCTTCCTTTCTCGCGCGTTCGACAAGTGGCCAAAGTTTGTTCCTGGCGTCTTTGGTGCTTTGGGTTAAGTCTTCAAAAACTCGTATCTTCCTTTCTTTGAGAATGGTCGCGGTTCTGGCATCCCTCCAGATTTTATCTCGGACGTTGCGTGACAGAAACTGTACGATGATGCGACGGCTCGAGTGCGGTCCTTCAGAGCGCGGGCCCAGTCTGTGGGCGACATCAAGTGTGTAGACAAGCTGGTCTGCAATCTCCGGAGACACTTTGATGAATAAGTCGAGTAGGACTTTCCGGACATCTTCTCCTCTCTGCTCCGCGATACCGGCCACTCGCAGATTCCACCTCCGTTTGTAAGCGTCTAGTTCCTCGCTTTTGTCACGCAGCACACAGTTCTCCTTTTCGAGTGTTTCCACCCTGTTCTGTAATGCATTTACCTTGCTTGATACCTCTTCAACTTGATTGCTCATAAACTCAAGTGCCTCCGTCACGCTGTTTAGTGAACTTGTATTGTCTTTAACCGTTGCCTCCAGAGTTTGCATACGATTCAGAGTTTCCGTTTGCATATTTTCAACTCTCTGCAAAACTTCCATCAAATGCGAATTGGAAACCGTCTGATTATCCGATGCCGCTCTGTCACTCATTTTTGATTTTTTGGGAGGCGGTTTAGGAGTTTCAGGTAAGGGAACTTTAAGCCCCGAGGGATTTGAATCGTTATTGACTTTGAACGCAGCATCCAAAGATTTCTTGGCGTAAGAGTGCATGGCACCACGAGTAGGTTTATCTACATCCATCACGCTCGTTGAAAAGTTAGAGAAACGAAAAAAAACGAATAACAGCTTGTTCAAATCAAAAAAGAAGTTATTATTTTGTGTCCTTTTACATATTAAATCTTCTGTTAACTAAAGTTGAATGCAGAGCTTCGGCACATGCATGTTACTCCGTCGCCATCTTGCGCGAATCCCTCAAGAGAGAGATATTCAAGATTCAGTGGGTTGCGGAAATGAACAATGCCCTGTAAATGATCTCGGAGGTTTTTTTAAATTAAACAGTACGTAACATCAAAGCACTTGGCCAATACAGATGTTCATGGAAACAACAGAACAAAAAGAAACAGACATTAGCATGTTGCCCGGGTAACAGCAAAACAATAATGTGATTGATGTACACCTTAAGAGGACAAAAGGATGAATATAGGGATACAGTTTTCTCTGCTTTGAGATTGACAGAGCTCTGGATAGTTTCCTTATGGTTGTCTAGATCATCTTTGAATGGAGAAAATAGGTTTAGTTTTAGTTAGTGAATACTGATATGTGTGAAATTTAGCGAGCAGGAAATGCAAATTGTGTAATATTTGCTCTTTTGAGTAGTCAAAATGATCCAAAGTAAACATCTTATAATAATAATATTGGATAAACATCAACAAATCTGAGCAGAATGTCTCTGTGTGGCAGCATTGCCTAAACAGGTAAAGAAAATCTTCCTCAGAAGAGACAAAAACAGCAACTCCCTTCCGTATCAGACTTCTACTCAAGAAAGACTTTGGTTGGGTAACATTTGTAAATTAATTTAAATGTCACATTAACTTTATTGGTAAGCAGAAACTTATGAGACAAGACCAAACTTTGTCCCAGCGTAAGTTTTATTTTGTTCTTTGCCTTTACAATATTATTCCTATATGATATTGGATAGGGATTTTTTATTATCTCTCTCTGTGGAAGAGAGCTCTGATTTTATAATTATTTTTGGAAAACCACACATCTCTGATCATTGTGCCAGTTATAGGTCAGAGAGTAAGAACACGGCCATCTCACAGTAGAAAAGACTCTCCAGAGGGATTTATTCATATTCAGTATTCATTAGCAGTTACAAGCATTTTATACTTCCATAAAAAATCATGATAGTTAGAAATTCTGCTCTGTAAATTGAGGAGCTGTCCTAGTAAAATAAGTTCGTTTTTGAATCGGGTGTCAAAGAAAAGAGAGTTATTCTCGTGGAGAATATCCTAATTGTTCCATATGAAATATCTGTGTGGGGAAAAGTTGTGTTTGTATATTAGGAACCAAGAGCATCTGTTTATGGAAATCAAGAAGTGTGATTGGAATCTTTATAACATTGTAGTTACAAAGTAGAAGAAAGTTCAGGCCGCCAACTTAAGAAAAAATATAGTTAGGGATAATATTCCAAAGTGAAGAGGGATTAAGGAAACTTTCAATCCAATTCATTTTAAAAGTGTTGTTCAAGGCTATAGAATAAAAAAAAATCCAATCCTCCCTGTTTTATTGGATTCATCAGTACTGATTTTCTAATAGAGTGGCATTAATTGTTCCAAACAATGTTATTCAACATGCTTTCAGTCTTTTTTAATGTTCCTTTGTCAACATACAAGGATTGAGCGGGATATGTTATTCTGGACAATCCTTCTGCTTTAGAGAGCAAGATTCTCCCTCTCATTGATAATTATCAGCCAACAATTGAGTTTCCTTTGGGTTTTCATTATTAGTGGATAAAAGTTTAGTTTACATCTTATTTATTGGTCTTTATTAGTCGTAATTCCTTGATATTTCACAGTATTATTGCATATGTACGTAATATTACAGTTCTTAGTGGAGTTCACTTACCTCGACTCACGGTTTACTCGCCAATACTATTATGTGTCACGGTTCTCTCAGGTTCAGTTCCGTTCCTAGTCACAGAACCGTGGCACTGCTCTTCCTCCCGCTTTTGTGTCTTGTGAGTGTAAACCCCACCCATCTTGTTCCCTCGTTTCCCTTAATTGATCCCATCTGTCTCTACTCGTTACCTTCCTCATGTGTTCCCTATTTAATCCTGGTGTGTTTGCTGTCCTGTGTGGTGTCGTTGTCATTCTATGGCTGTGTTTCCTGCGCTCTCTGTTCATCTGGTTTGTTGTGTTCCTTGTTATCGTGTTTAAGTTAATGTTTCTAGTAATGTTTTCCCCCTCGTGGGTGTTTTCTTTTGTGTGTTTATGTTCATTTATGTTATTAAAATAATCCTTTCCCTGCATCTCTGAGTCCTCCCCTCATTCGGTCGTGACAATTATGTAGACGATTTTGAAGTGAAACCGCCAAACTCCCTATTTGTCTTATTATTTTCTTGTGGGTTATGTTGATTCCTTAATGTCGCCAAAATCTAGTATCTCGAGCATTCACATGGCTATTTCGCTACTCATGAGCGTATCTAGTTCACTGCGCATGAGAGATAGCAGAGATCCTTTCTCTGTCAACATATGGTACACATATAACAACACTTCCATCAGGTGCGAATTGGAGAGCTGGTTACCCGCCGCTCTGCCACCCTAATGGGATTTTTGGGAGTTTCAGGTAGAGGAATTTTATATCCTGAGGTATTTGTAGCATCATTCCCTTTCAATGCAGCATTCAGAGATTTCTTTGCGTAAGAATGCATAGCACCTCAAATAGGCTTATCTACTTCCATAGTTAGAAAGCTAGAAAAACTAGCTTTAAAGATTTCAGTAAATTAATTATTACCGTACTTTGTTCCCTTTTGCATATTAAATCTTCGAGAAAGAAGGCAGAGCTTCGCCACGTGATCATTACTCAGACGCCATCTTGGCCGATCTCCATTATCCCAAACATTTCACAACGAAGCATCAAAAATCAAACTTGATTTAAATTAGTCACAATAAAAAAGGATCTTATATTTATGAAATATAATAAATATATTGTATAATAATGTAAATATAAATAGATTTTCCCCAGTATTGGTGAAAGCTACTTTGAAAAGTAATGCATTACAATTTTGTCTTATTCCCTCAAAAAATAATTGTTTCACTTATTAAGAAAGTAATGCGTTGGCTTTACTTTCATGTTAATTTTTTTTAATCTTATCTGGGCTTGTTTGTTTGCGGCTTTGTGTATGTGATGGTTTTGGCAAATATAAAGGTGCTTTCACAGTAAAATTTAAATCAGGCTGAAAAGAAATCCAGATTCATGCAAGTATAGAAGAGGATTCAGATCAAACCAACCTTTCAGCCACTGCCGTTCTGGATCAGAGAAGAAAGTTTAACACTTCACTAATAAAAACAAAACATCTAAAGTCTAAGGTCATTCCCTCTAAGGGAACTAGGGTTACGTTAGTAACCTGAGATGTCGAACGCATATGGGAACGAGGAATACCCACGCCATCTCAGCGCATGGAGTAGGCCAAGCTAATGTAGCTCACTACGAAAGGGCCAATGTTCCCACAGCAGTGTTAAGGTCTAGTTGATAGAACCTAATAAAGGTATGCAGTGAGGACCAGCCAGCCGCATCACAAATGTCAGCAAGGGGAGCCCTTGCGAAAAAAGCCTTAGAGCTCCTAGTTAAGTGGGCGCGGACATGCAGAGGACACTGCTGTCCTGCCAGATCATAAGCCAGGGAGATAGTCTCGACTATCCACCTGCTCAGAGTTGGGTTTGACGCTGGAGCTCCCTTAGGAGCCCCGAAGCAAACAAAAAGTTGGTCTGACCTACACCACAGGGCAGCTCTGCGGATGTAGGTGTCCAGTGCTCGCACTGGACAGACCTTGTTCTTAGACTCCTGGTAATGAGCAATAAAAAGTGGAGGACATAAGGCCTGCAGTATAGTGTGACGAGCAGGGCTCTAAAGCACTTTAGGGACATAGCAAGGTCTGGGATAGAGAAAGGCTTTCGCCAAGCCTGAGAGCAATCTCTAGACTGGAGGGGGCCACTGAGAGGGCTTGAAGGTCACCAACTCTCTTAAAGGAGGAGATGGCCAAAAGGAACACCTCACTGTTTTAAGGGTGAGGAATTTCTCTGAGATGTCATCAAGCAGCTCAAAGGGTGCCTGGGAGAGAACCTGGAGTACCAGGGAAAGGTCCCAGGGCGGCACCCTAGAGCATACTGCAGACCTTAGCCTCAAGGTGCCACGGAGGAAGCACACGACAAAGGGGTTCCCGACCCAAAGAGGTACCACTCGAAGGTACGTGGTAAGCCGCAATGGCAGCCACGTACAACTTCAGTGTGGAGGGGGACAGCCCAGCAGTGAATTTTTCTTGTAGAAACTCCAGAACGATGCCAACCTGTCAGGTCACTGGGTCTTCCACTTCTGGGTGTAGAGTTTCCTCGTGGATGGGGCTCTAGAGTGGAGAATGGTCTCAACGACCTCAGTGGCCAAACCCACAAGTTACACAGTTCCGGGCGAGGATGAAGGATCTCTCCCTGAGCCTGGGACAGAAGGTCCTTCCTGATGGGAATCTCCCAAGGAGTGGACACTAGGTCCGAGAACCACACCCTGCCGGCCACCGCGGGCCAACTAAGGTGAGACGGACCCTGTCCTGGCGAACTTTCTATAGAACCCCCAGGAGCAGGGCTATGGGGGGGAAGGCGTATAGGGGTAGCCTCGGCAACTCCTGCTGCATCGCATCCGGCTCTAGAGGAGCTGGGGGAAAGAGGGAGTACCACAGAGGGCAATGAATCGTCTCCTGGGATGCGAAAAGGTCCACTTGTATTTAAGTAGTACGAATATAAATAATCTCCTGAGTTTAGAATATATTGCACGAAACAGTCAAAGTATTGCACTGGGGCGGCTGGGGGGGGGGGGGGGGGGGGCTTGGGTGGTACTCAACTGTTCAAGAGGGAAATGGCCTGTGGGAAGAAACTGTTCCTGTGCCTAGATGTTCTAGTGGCCAGTGATCAGAATCGCCGTCTTGACGGTAACAGTTCAAACAGGAAGTGTTCAGGGTGAGCGGAGTCTGTGATGATTTTACCTGCTCTCTTCCTCACTCTGGAAGGGTACAGGTCCTGGAGGGCTGGTAGGGGAGCACCAATAATCCTCTCTGCAGTCCGGATTGTACGATGTAGTCTCCTGATGTCAGATTTGGTAGCTGAACCAAACCATACAGTGATGGAGGTGCTTGGTGATTTATGTAGAAGACCACCAAAGTGTTGTTGGACTGGACAACAACGTGGTGTCCCCAAAGGTCTGGGAGAAAAGCTTGAAGCGCCCGCCAGACGGCCAACGTATCCAGAGAATTTATATGCAGGGAGAGGCAACGTCCGCTCCACAGACCCTGAGCTGAGTGGTCCCCGAGTGGGAGGCATCTTTCGACATCATCACACAGCGACAGATTGGTCCCAGTAAGGGCCCTTGGGCAAGAAACTATGGACTCTTCCACTGATGCAAGGCCCACAGGCAGCAGAAAACCCCCTGGTTTTGAGCCACCACTGCAGCTGTCTCATGTGAAGCAGGCCCAGTGGAATAACACAAGAGGCTGCCGCCATAAGACCTAGAACTCTCTGGAAGTACCTGACAATGAGCAGCTGGCCTAGCTTTATGTCATTAACTGTAGACAGGATTGAGGCGATGCGCACTGGGGAAAGCCCTGCTGACATCGATACAGAGTCCCATACAACGCCGAGGAAAGTAGTGCTCTGCCTCGGCAAGAGCACACTCTTTTTGGCATTCAGTCTCAGCCCGAGCTCCTTCATGTGCGCGAGAACGACATCTCGATGTCGCACCGCAATCTCTCGAGACTGGGCCAGAATGAACCAGTCATCAATGTAATTTAAGATACGGATCCCCCTGGATCGGAATGGAGCTAGAGGTGCATCCACGCACTTGGTGAAAGTGCGAGGAGACAGCCAGGCCGAACGGAAGAACTCGGTATTGATAAGCCTTGCTCCGAAAGGCGAATCTGAGGAACTTCGGTTGCTGTGGAAGGATAAAGACTTGAAAATGCGTGTCCTTGAGATCTATCTTGACCTAAGCAGTCCTTGTACCTAATTTGTGCTACGATCTGCTTCAGAGTCAACATTCTGAATTTCAGTCGCCTGACGGATTCGTTCAGAGCGCAAAGATCTAAAATAGGACGCAAGCCTCCATCCTTCTTTGAAACGATGACGTATCGGCTGTAAAAACCCGAATCTCTGGCTGAGAGCAGTACATACTCTATGGCCTCTTTCCTTAGCACTGAGTCGACTTCCTGTTCCATGACCAGAGCCTGCTCGGGGTCTACCAAGGTTGGTAGAACCCCCGAAAATCCGGGTGAATGGACCCAGAACTGAATAATGGATCTGTTCAATAATCAAGGAGGAAGGAGGCGGGAACCGGCAGACGTTTAACAGACTTTAATGTGCAAAATAAACCATAAATACTAAATAAACAATGGCGGCAGTTGTCCGTGAGGGACACACAAACACAACATAAGTCCCAGGCCTGGTCCTCTCTCGTCCTTCACTGTCGTCGCTCCTCCGTGAGACGAGAGACCAATGGCTCGCAGGTGACGCTCATTATCAATCACGCCACCAGCTCTCGTGACACTTTCACAGTCCCTCGACCCCGCCCTGCTCGCCACAGTATCCTTCTGATACGGTACGCAGGACCCATTGAGATATACCTGGCAGACGTAACCACGCTGCCATGAAATCTACTAGGGGTATCAGCCTCTCGAGACCGACCTCTGGACAGATATATTTTTCCTCTCCAGAGCCCTGGGAGATACCAGGAAGCCCCCGGAGCGGATCCTCCAGGACCCTCCGAGGAGGCGACCTGTCAGCGTGACCCACACTGCGGGGCGTAACTGGGAGGGGCCGCCTAGGGAGAGCATGACCTGGCCCCCTCGAGGTACCGGACCTGCTACCGCACTTGCAGGACACTGATCCACCCCTCGTGGTAGACCAGCGGGGGGACCCCTGTGAGGCCAAAAGACGCTGGCGTTAGGGCCTCTTGTTCTTTGCCTTCTTAGCCTGGAGGACAGACCTCAGGTGAAGGCTGAGGCTGGGCGCGACGACCCACACTGCCGCCCAACTGAGGGGGCTGCCGGGTCTCGACGCTCTGCCGCTGAGCAGCTCAGTAGGAGGAGCTGCTGCTGGGCTGATGCTGGCTCACAGTCCCAGATGCTCGAGAGCGACGGGGGAGAATTTTCCTAAACGCCACCTCCTGCTTGGCAGCCTCCTGAAACCTCTCGACGGCCATCTTGACAGCTTCGCCGAAGAGGCCAGGAGGCATAAGAGGGGCATCGATAAGGATATTCTTGTCTCTCTCTCTCAGCGTGGTCAGATTCAGCCACAGATGTCTTTCAGTGGCTACCAGGGCTGCCATAGAACGACCGATGGAACTGGCTGTTTCCCTGGCAGCGTGCAGAGAGAGATCAGTGGCCCTTCGCAGCTCGGTGATTGCCTCAGGGCCAATTATGTCATCGACTCATCGACCAGCCGTGGAGTATGCTCTGCCCACCATCGAAGATGTAACCCGCAGGTTTTTGGTTTTCAGGGGCGGCGATGAGTGGGGGGCGAGATAATCGCCAGTGCCTCCACCACTCTAGGCATCGCCCCATGTTCTTTAGCTCCCACAAGAGTAGCATAGTTAGTGGCAGCGCTGCTATGCACTCTGGGGGTCGGGCCGCTTCCAGGACTTCGACACCTCGGTGTGGAGGTCCACGAAGAAAGGTAAACCCCGACGCTGAGGCTGCACTCGGGCGGGCAAGTAGCGCTCGTCCAGTCTGCTCTTTGGACAAGCGTCCCTCGGCTCAGCTGGCCACTCGAGACCAAGCCTCGCCGTCGCCCGAGTCACCACCTTAAGCAGCTCCTCAAATGCGGGTGAAGAAGATGGCTGCTCCACCTCATACACGTCGATACTGACAACATCCACCTCCAGATCCTCAGAACTGGAGAAGTCTTAGTCTTCCGTAGTCTTTACGGGTTATGGCTCGCTCTTTATACTCTTAGCTCATGACGTCACTCTCGGCGATGTGCACTCGCACACCTAGATTTCATTGTGCGAGACAATCACGCTGCGTTCGACGCAGTGCGAGTTCCCTTGACAGGAAACTTAATTTTTCATGCACTACCTCAGTCTTGTTAAAACATAGCAAATATTCAATATATAGTGGTACAAAGGTTCTGGCATCCCCATGAACCTATAGACAATAAGCAGTTTCGAGAATAAAGAAAGATGGATTGACGGATGGATGGATTGATTGATATTGATATTTGTTAGGTCTGTCTCCTTCCGTTATCTCCGCTGCACTGTACACTGAACAATAAAAGAGCTCTTTGAAGCAAAACACAAGAGAACCACACAAGTAAAATCAAATCTGGTTTATTCGAGTGTTTTGCTTAAGGAAAATATCTGCACACACATAGTTATATACAGTAGCCTCTCCCACAAGCTAAACTTATGACGCATTAGTCTTTGTAAAATAACAGTATATCATATGAGTTTCGCCGTTCCGGACGTCTATCCTTGAGTTCTGCTGGCAGGACCGCTAAAGATACAAATGAAGAGATACATGAGAGGGACGAAATGTTCCTCTATCACACAAAGACAAATTTCTTAGGATCTGAAAAACAACTTCTAACATCAGAAAACAACAGCTTATAACACAGTGATTTGATGCATATTCTTTCAATCCCCTCTTTCACACTTTCTTTAGATAGTGTGACATTATTTGGTTCCCATATTCTTATAGCGAACTTCAGAACGTGGTTTGATGTAATCAGTTTTATCTCTGGTGACTAGTGGCTGATAGTGTGGGCCTGAAAAAGAGGATGCAATGGCATATACACGGTTCATTAAACATTTTACAATGCATGGTCCAAAAAGGCACAACAAAAATCCCACAATTACAACAGGAATGAGCATAGAAAACAAGGGGGCCAAAAAGCCAAACATGTCATGCATTATCCCCCAGCCCCAATTCCCACTCCCCATTTGTAATTCATCTTCATACATTTGGCATTAGTTGTTTCGTTTGCAAAGCTGGACATCCTGTAATGGATAATTTCCGTCTCATGCCACAAGTCCGAGACTCCGAAGTTGGGGATCATGGAGGTCCAGAATCGATGCCAGGGTGTGGAGATCGGTGTTCTGTGGGTACATCGTCTGAGACACTTCGCTTTACTCGGGTCGTCTTCTTTCCTGGTGCGGCGTGGATCAGAGTCATCCGACTCCTTAGCCGTAATGGTGCACAAGTACCTGACCAGTTCATTTTAGCACAATTTACATTCCGGTGAAGGATATATTATTGGTCGAACAGAGAGGATCTCACTCGCCCCCCCCCCAGTGGCGCAGAGAGGGAGCAGACCTGTCCTTTGTCAGCAGCCCCTTAGTGCACCGCCAGGCCTCCTCTTTGCCTTTTGGCTGCGGCCGATCTGGTTTCAGATGCCACAGAGAAAGCCTCCCTTGTCGGAAGGGGAGGCAGCTATTACTTGAGAGCTGTAAAACAAAGTCTGGTTAGTTAAGGGCATGTTTAAAGTCAAGGTCTCCTTTTTATCCTGGTTGCATGGATCCACTGTGGAAAAAGGTCTGTTAGAACAGCCGTCCGAGTGATAGCCAGTATTTCGGTAGGATCACTATCAACTGGATTCTCCAGGCTTGCTCCCAAGGGTTTGGTTAATTTGATTAAGACTGTGTCACCCACTTGAAATGGGTGTGTATTTTCAATTGGAATAGGAGCTTGTTTGTCTGAGACCTTGGTCCAGTATTCATTAAGTATTTTTAATAAATTTGCGGCATACTCACTCAGATGTATATGTGGCATTACGAGGGGATCGCCAAAGATACGGGCAAGGAGAGCGTGTGTGTCGCCTCACGACCGTCACTTGATTGTTAGAAATTATTGCCAGACTACGCCACCTTGGGAGGTCCACCCAAAGAATCTTACTAAGGACCTTTAACACAGGTTCCCTACCCAGTGGCGAATAAATTGTGGAGACACCAGCATAAATAAAAATAAGACTTTTATTGACAACAGAATCACTGAACCCAAAATAAAGAAACTTATAATTCACATTAAGGAGCTGCAGCCTAATTCACAGGAGGGACCGGTCAATGAATATTCTCCTAAACTTACACAAACACACTCGCATAACAAAAACCCCAGTGCACACCACAAAGAAGAATACCCCCCACCAAAAAGAGATCGTCCACCCTGATCAGAAAGCCAGCAGCTCCTAAAAAGAAATACACAACCACCACACACACACACACAACCACAGTAATCCTACACAAGATCACGTAGTTCAATTAAACAATATACACAAATTATAAGTTTCTCAAACAATTGAAACAAAGTAGATCACAAGAAGTTAATCAAAAACAATCACAATACAAGAGAACACAAACAATATAGAAAAGATATATCAAACAATCACAAAACAATTAACACACTTCCAAAGCAATAATTCATACACAAAATAAGACACAAATCAAAATAGAGAAAACAAAGCTCCTTAAACAAAGGTCCAAGACGACCGTGCGAGAAGCCTTATGAATCCAGTGACAATTGGTAAGAGCAAGACAACGGTGTCGCCACTGCACTGATGTTATTCACCCTCCAGTCCTGTGCAAGAAACACTGAATTAATTTATGATCATCTGTGAAGACAATAACTGATCATCTACTCACCAGATGGCCACGGGAACTGGAAACTTGAACGAATTGAACTCTCAGCCTTTATGAAACAGCCGCCGCCAGTATGCTAAATGCTAAAATGCATAAATCGTGGCTTACAGTGCTTCCACGGCTGAGAAATAAATTACATAAAACTTGGTGTCCCCAAAGGTCTGGGAGAAAAGCTTGAAGCGCCCGCCAGACGGCCAACGTATCCAGAGAATTTATATGCAGGGAGAGGCAACGTCCGCTCCACAGACCCTGAGCTGAGTGGTCCCCGAGTGGGAGGCATCTTTCGACATCATCACACAGCGACAGATTGGTCCCAGTAAGGGCCCTTGGGCAAGAAACTATGGACTCTTCCACTGATGCAAGGCCCACAGGCAGCAGAAAACCCCCTGGTTTTGAGCCACCACTGCAGCTGTCTCATGTGAAGCAGGCCCAGTGGAATAACACAAGAGGCTGCCGCCATAAGACCTAGAACTCTCTGGAAGTACCTGACAATGAGCAGCTGGCCTAGCTTTATGTCATTAACTGTAGACAGGATTGAGGCGATGCGCACTGGGGAAAGCCCTGCTGACATCGATACAGAGTCCCATACAACGCCGAGGAAAGTAGTGCTCTGCCTCGGCAAGAGCACACTCTTTTTGGCATTCAGTCTCAGCCCGAGCTCCTTCATGTGCGCGAGAACGACATCTCGATGTCGCACCGCAATCTCTCGAGACTGGGCCAGAATGAACCAGTCATCAATGTAATTTAAGATACGGATCCCCCTGGATCGGAATGGAGCTAGAGGTGCATCCACGCACTTGGTGAAAGTGCGAGGAGACAGCCAGGCCGAACGGAAGAACTCGGTATTGATAAGCCTTGCTCCGAAAGGCGAATCTGAGGAACTTCGGTTGCTGTGGAAGGATAAAGACTTGAAAATGCGTGTCCTTGAGATCTATCTTGACCTAAGCAGTCCTTGTACCTAATTTGTGCTACGATCTGCTTCAGAGTCAACATTCTGAATTTCAGTCGCCTGACGGATTCGTTCAGAGCGCAAAGATCTAAAATAGGACGCAAGCCTCCATCCTTCTTTGAAACGATGACGTATCGGCTGTAAAAACCCGAATCTCTGGCTGAGAGCAGTACATACTCTATGGCCTCTTTCCTTAGCACTGAGTCGACTTCCTGTTCCATGACCAGAGCCTGCTCGGGGTCTACCAAGGTTGGTAGAACCCCCGAAAATCCGGGTGAATGGACCCAGAACTGAATAATGGATCTGTTCAATAATCAAGGAGGAAGGAGGCGGGAACCGGCAGACGTTTAACAGACTTTAATGTGCAAAATAAACCATAAATACTAAATAAACAATGGCGGCAGTTGTCCGTGAGGGACACACAAACACAACATAAGTCCCAGGCCTGGTCCTCTCTCGTCCTTCACTGTCGTCGCTCCTCCGTGAGACGAGAGACCAATGGCTCGCAGGTGACGCTCATTATCAATCACGCCACCAGCTCTCGTGACACTTTCACAGTCCCTCGACCCCGCCCTGCTCGCCACAGTATCCTTCTGATACGGTACGCAGGACCCATTGAGATATACCTGGCAGACGTAACCACGCTGCCATGAAATCTACTAGGGGTATCAGCCTCTCGAGACCGACCTCTGGACAGATATATTTTTCCTCTCCAGAGCCCTGGGAGATACCAGGAAGCCCCCGGAGCGGATCCTCCAGGACCCTCCGAGGGGGCGACCTGTCAGCGTGACCCACACTGCGGGGCGTAACTGGGAGGGGCCGCCTAGGGAGAGCATGACCTGGCCCCCTCGAGGTACCGGACCTGCTACCGCACTTGCAGGACACTGATCCACCCCTCGTGGTAGACCAGCGGGGGGACCCCTGTGAGGCCAAAAGACGCTGGCGTTAGGGCCTCTTGTTCTTTGCCTTCTTAGCCTGGAGGACAGACCTCAGGTGAAGGCTGAGGCTGGGCGCGACGACCCACACTGCCGCCCAACTGAGGGGGCTGCCGGGTCTCGACGCTCTGCCGCTGAGCAGCTCAGTAGGAGGAGCTGCTGCTGGGCTGATGCTGGCTCACAGTCCCAGATGCTCGAGAGCGACGGGGGAGAATTTTCCTAAACGCCACCTCCTGCTTGGCAGCCTCCTGAAACCTCTCGACGGCCATCTTGACAGCTTCGCCGAAGAGGCCAGGAGGCATAAGAGGGGCATCGATAAGGATATTCTTGTCTCTCTCTCTCAGCGTGGTCAGATTCAGCCACAGATGTCTTTCAGTGGCTACCAGGGCTGCCATAGAACGACCGATGGAACTGGCTGTTTCCCTGGCAGCGTGCAGAGAGAGATCAGTGGCCCTTCGCAGCTCGGTGATTGCCTCAGGGCCAATTATGTCATCGACTCATCGACCAGCCGCGGAGTATGCTCTGCCCACCATCGAAGATGTAACCCGCAGGTTTTTGGTTTTCAGGGGCGGCGATGAGTGGGGGGCGAGATAATCGCCAGTGCCTCCACCACTCTAGGCATCGCCCCATGTTCTTTAGCTCCCACAAGAGTAGCATAGTTAGTGGCAGCGCTGCTATGCACTCTGGGGGTCGGGCCGCTTCCAGGACTTCGACACCTCGGTGTGGAGGTCCACGAAGAAAGGTAAACCCCGACGCTGAGGCTGCACTCGGGCGGGCAAGTAGCGCTCGTCCAGTCTGCTCTTTGGACAAGCGTCCCTCGGCTCAGCTGGCCACTCGAGACCAAGCCTCGCCGTCGCCCGAGTCACCACCTTAAGCAGCTCCTCAAATGCGGGTGAAGAAGATGGCTGCTCCACCTCATACACGTCGATACTGACAACATCCACCTCCAGATCCTCAGAACTGGAGAAGTCTTAGTCTTCCGTAGTCTTTACGGGTTATGGCTCGCTCTTTATACTCTTAGCTCATGACGTCACTCTCGGCGATGTGCACTCGCACACCTAGATTTCATTGTGCGAGACAATCACGCTGCGTTCGACGCAGTGCGAGTTCCCTTGACAGGAAACTTAATTTTTCATGCACTACCTCAGTCTTGTTAAAACATAGCAAATATTCAATATATAGTGGTACAAAGGTTCTGGCATCCCCATGAACCTATAGACAATAAGCAGTTTCGAGAATAAAGAAAGATGGATTGACGGATGGATGGATTGATTGATATTGATATTTGTTAGGTCTGTCTCCTTCCGTTATCTCCGCTGCACTGTACACTGAACAATAAAAGAGCTCTTTGAAGCAAAACACAAGAGAACCACACAAGTAAAATCAAATCTGGTTTATTCGAGTGTTTTGCTTAAGGAAAATATCTGCACACACATAGTTATATACAGTAGCCTCTCCCACAAGCTAAACTTATGACGCATTAGTCTTTGTAAAATAACAGTATATCATATGAGTTTCGCCGTTCCGGACGTCTATCCTTGAGTTCTGCTGGCAGGACCGCTAAAGATACAAATGAAGAGATACATGAGAGGGACGAAATGTTCCTCTATCACACAAAGACAAATTTCTTAGGATCTGAAAAACAACTTCTAACATCAGAAAACAACAGCTTATAACACAGTGATTTGATGCATATTCTTTCAATCCCCTCTTTCACACTTTCTTTAGATAGTGTGACATTATTTGGTTCCCATATTCTTATAGCGAACTTCAGAACGTGGTTTGATGTAATCAGTTTTATCTCTGGTGACTAGTGGCTGATAGTGTGGGCCTGAAAAAGAGGATGCAATGGCATATACACGGTTCATTAAACATTTTACAATGCGTGGTCCAAAAAGGCACAACAAAAATCCCACAATTACAACAGGAATGAGCATAGAAAACAAGGGGGCCAAAAAGCCAAACATGTCATGCATTATCCCCCAGCCCCAATTCCCACTCCCCATTTGTAATTCATCTTCATACATTTGGCATTAGTTGTTTCGTTTGCAAAGCTGGACATCCTGTAATGGATAATTTCCGTCTCATGCCACAAGTCCGAGACTCCGAAGTTGGGGATCATGGAGGTCCAGAATCGATGCCAGGGTGTGGAGATCGGTGTTCTGTGGGTACATCGTCTGAGACACTTCGCTTTACTCGGGTCGTCTTCTTTCTTGGTGCGGCGTGGATCAGAGTCATCCGACTCCTTAGCCGTAATGGTGCACAAGTACCTGACCAGTTCATTTTAGCACAATTTACATTCCGGTGAAGGATATATTATTGGTCGAACAGAGAGGATCTCACTCGCCCCCCCCCCAGTGGCGCAGAGAGGGAGCAGACCTGTCCTTTGTCAGCAGCCCCTTAGTGCACCGCCAGGCCTCCTCTTTGCCTTTTGGCTGCGGCCGATCTGGTTTCAGATGCCACAGAGAAAGCCTCCCTTGTCGGAAGGGGAGGCAGCTATTACTTGAGAGCTGTAAAACAAAGTCTGGTTAGTTAAGGGCATGTTTAAAGTCAAGGTCTCCTTTTTATCCTGGTTGCATGGATCCACTGTGGAAAAAGGTCTGTTAGAACAGCCGTCCGAGTGATAGCCAGTATTTCGGTAGGATCACTATCAACTGGATTCTCCAGGCTTGCTCCCAAGGGTTTGGTTAATTTGATTAAGACTGTGTCACCCACTTGAAATGGGTGTGTATTTTCAATTGGAATAGGAGCTTGTTTGTCTGAGACCTTGGTCCAGTATTCATTAAGTATTTTTAATAAATTTGCGGCATACTCACTCAGATGTATATGTGGCATTACGAGGGGATCGCCAAAGATACGGGCAAGGAGAGCGTGTGTGTCGCCTCACGACCGTCACTTGATTGTTAGAAATTATTGCCAGACTACGCCACCTTGGGAGGTCCACCCAAAGAATCTTACTAAGGACCTTTAACACAGGTTCCCTACCCAGTGGCGAATAAATTGTGGAGACACCAGCATAAATAAAAATAAGACTTTTATTGACAACAGAATCACTGAACCCAAAATAAAGAAACTTATAATTCACATTAAGGAGCTGCAGCCTAATTCACAGGAGGGACCGGTCAATGAATATTCTCCTAAACTTACACAAACACACTCGCATAACAAAAACCCCAGTGCACACCACAAAGAAGAATACCCCCCACCAAAAAGAGATCGTCCACCCTGATCAGAAAGCCAGCAGCTCCTAAAAAGAAATACACAACCACCACACACACACAACCACAGTAATCCTACACAAGATCACGTAGTTCAATTAAACAATATACACAAATTATAAGTTTCTCAAACAATTGAAACAAAGTAGATCACAAGAAGTTAATCAAAAACAATCACAATACAAGAGAACACAAACAATATAGAAAAGATATATCAAACAATCACAAAACAATTAACACACTTCCAAAGCAATAATTCATACACAAAATAAGACACAAATCAAAATAGAGAAAACAAAGCTCCTTAAACAAAGGTCCAAGACGACCGTGCGAGAAGCCTTATGAATCCAGTGACAATTGGTGAGAGCAAGACAACGGTGTCGCCACTGCACTGATGTTATTCACCCTCCAGTCCTGTGCAAGAAACACTGAATTAATTTATGATCATCTGTGAAGACAATAACTGATCATCTACTCACCAGATGGCCACGGGAACTGGAAACTTGAACGAATTGAACTCTCAGCCTTTATGAAACAGCCGCCGCCAGTATGCTAAATGCTAAAATGCATAAATCGTGGCTTACAGTGCTTCCACGGCTGAGAAATAAATTACATAAAACTTGCTACATATCTGGGGGAGAAGAAACATACCGTTTGCTTATTCACCGCTCCAAACATTACAAAAGCAGACTGAAACAACTGCGCGCACAAGACAGCAGGACTCCACACTCTCTTCAATGCTAAGACTGACCAAATGATCACGAAATGCAGATTAGCAGTGCTACTCAGAACACAGATCAAACAAATGATGCCAACTCCCGCTTTAACTCACCTGACCAACTCCAGCGTGCGCGTTAGACCATAATGGAGATGACCAAATGCAGGAAGTGACACCTGCCTGGATGCATACAGCCATGCCTAGAGCCATGCCTCTTATAGATGGTACTACGCAAACGAACCGCCCATATTAGCTAATCTGCTGATTTAGCTAATCTGCTGATTTAGCTAATCTGCTACATATATCATATATCTCGTTAGAATCTTTACCACTGTGTTTGCATTTTCTTTAGCAGAGGGGAAAGCTTCGACCCATCGTGAGAATTTGTCAACGAGGACAAGGAGGTATTTGTACGGGCCCCTCTTGGGTAAATGTGTAAAGTCGATCTGCCATTCCTGAAACGGGGTCTCGGGTAATGGTAGATGTTGGTGAATCGCCCCTGGTTTGGAGTGGTTATTTTTTGCACAGATTAGACAGCTTTCTAAAAGGGCGTTGACATGTGACGACAAATGTTTTATGCAAATTTTTTGTTGCATATTATGTATTTATGTATTACCCCTCTTCGGCCGTGGTGTGTAATACCATGAAACTCGCGGACGAGAAAAGGAATAGAGTGAGTCGGCAAACATAAACGGTGCTGTCGGTCTGTGTATAGACCAGTACGGCTGTCAGTATAAATAGTGACGTCCTGATCCGCAACGAGATGACACGCTCGAGTGAGTGCGACGAGTTCAGCTGCCTGTGCGGATTTAAAAGACAGTGAGTGAGCTTCTAACACAACGTCAGGCATGGCGCAAACAGCATACCCTGAGAGATACTGACCATCTGCTGGTTTTGAGCATGAACCATCTACGAATAACACCAGGCCCCTCGTATGTTCCTCCCAATGATGACATGGTTGCCCCTGTATCAATCATGAACGGTATGGATGAGCCATTTAGAATCACATTGACCATTGGGAGCTCAGAGGCTTGTGGTGAGCAAAAAGAGAGGCTTAACAGAAATCAGGGGGTTGTCTGTGCTCTGTGGGCAGCCCTATTGCTGTGCTGGGCGGTAGGGGGCGTATGTTGAGGCTGCAGGGGCATGCTGTGTCTGGGGTTTCTGTTCCCCTCCCTGTTTTTCATCTGACATTCTCTTCCTACATTCCCTAATCCAATGTCCTTCCTTTCCACAATAATGGCATTTGCCATGCTTCCTGTTAGCTTGCCCGCCCCGTGGCTGCTGGTTGTAACCAGAAGGGGTCCCTATAACTGCTAAGCATGCTTTGTTCTGAGTTTCAAACATTCCATCTCCCTCTAACATCCTGAGTTTTTCCCCTGCAGCCTTGACAGTCAGAGTGTTTCGGTCACTCCAGTGGAATTTGAGCGCGTGCTGCACCTCTGGTCGACAGTTTGCCAAAAAGGTACTCAATAGCAGAGGGTTGGCATTGGCCGGAACTAATTCCAAACCCCCAATGTGTTCCCAGGTCTGACAGAATCGATGCCAAAATGTTGAGGTTGTTTCTTTTTTATCTTGTTTACAATTGGTAACCTGGGAGAGGTCTCTATGTGACTGCTTAAGGGAGAGCAAATATTTACTCAATTCTTTGCAAAGTGTCTCTAATGCGTCCGCATTATCTTGCCAGAACAAGGTGGTGGTTACTCGTCTACGTGCGTTCACTCTTCCCTCCGACACAACCTCCTCTTCCTTAAGCTCATCATTTACTGCTTTATCATTATCAGGTTTTAGCACGGGCACTTCTTTTACTATTTCTTCCTCATTGTACCTGTCCCCTAATTTAGCTTGTAAAATGAATTTGCGCCCACAAACTGACAGTGTCTCGAGGCTCGAATCAACATGTCGATAAAAACAAGTGGTTTATCTGGAGAGGGTAGCAGGTCAATAATATCTTTCAATGCAGAGGGGGAAGGAGGTTGAATTCCCCCCCCCCCCCTCTTGCTTTTGCTACCCACACACAAGCCACATTAGAATTAGGTGGGTCAATTTCTGATCCCTCGTCCGGTCCCTCTTTGGGGGGGGGGGGTTCGGATGGGAATGTTTCACTATTTGCTTGGGTCTGGCTCCCATTTGTTCAGGTGCTGGGGTTTCGACAGCGAACGCCAAATTCACGGGAGCACTAGGTGCGGTTGGACTCACATAAGGTGGAGGAAACTCCTCAGGTCGTAATAAGAGTTTTATATCGGTATTATTGGGCTCCAGCAAAACGGGAGGCTTACAACATTTATTTTTCTGCGGTTTTGGAATAGCCTTAAGGACTGCCTTAGGAGTATATATATTTTTTTAATCATCCCAAATAGTCTTCATTTGATACCATTTGTCATAACACTCTTTCATATATGAGTAATCCCAATTGTGATCCCCCTCTCCCCCATATATCATGCGATACGCGGAGGCTAAATATCCAGGGTCAAACGTCCCCGCACGAGGATAAGAAGGAATTTGTCCTGACATAGATTCTGTCCATCCTGCCACACAGTCTAAGAAAGAATTTACATAGTAATTTAATCCACATCTTGCCATCCAGTCCCTGGGACTTTCATTGATTTCAGGCTTGGGATAGGATCCCCCCCATAATGATGCACAGTGCAGAGAACACAACAGGGTAAACCAGCGCGCAAATTTCCGCAGGCTTTTTCCTGTTACAAAATACTTCTGAGACGACCAACACTATATTCAGTGATCCAGCCAATCAGGTAGTCAAACAAAACTTTGTCTTACCTGACCAGATGGATCACGTCGGGGTCACCAAGAACTGTTAGGTCTGTCTCCTTCCGTTATCTCCGCTGCACTGTACACTGAACAATAAAAGAGCTCTTTGAAGCAAAACTCAAGAGAACCACACGCGTAAAATCAAATCTGGTTTATTCGAGTGTTTTGCTTAAGGAAAATATCTGCACACACATAGTTATATACAGTAGCCTCTCCCACAAGCTAAACTTATGACGCATTAGTCTTTGTGAAATAATACAGTATATCAGATGAGTTTCGCCGTTCCGGACGTTTATTGAGTTCTGCTGGCAGGACAGCTAAAGATACAAATGAAGAGATACATGAGAGGGACGAAATGTTCCTCTATCACACAAAGACAAATTTCTTAGGATCTGAAAAACAACTTCTAACATCAGAAAACAACAGCTTATAACACAGTGATTTGATACATATTCTTTCAATATTGGTTCCAGCAATTGCACTGAATGCAGACTTTTCATAATTTCCTTACCCTTAGGGCCGTCTTCTTCCGGCGACATTCTGATGTAATCTTTACTTCTCCATGAGGCCACAGGGGGGATGTGTAGGTCACATGAGAATGACAACATAGTCAATGTAGTACGTCCAGATCACATTCATACTCCACACACTCATCCCATATAGAACCTATAACTGACAGAGAAGTCAATTGATATGTCACGTTTATTTTATAATTCAAATATTTTGTTAAAGCTTTTATTTTGAAATTGTTTGTAGCTGTTTGAGTTAAGACTTTTATTATGAAGAGTATACAGTGACTTTGCTAGAAAGAGATCGCCAGCACGCGGCAAGTTCGAGAGCTGCACATGTTTGTTTATATTTAATCATCTGAAGTTGAAAGAACCTCCGATGCAAGACTTAGTTCTCCTTTGGTATTAAGCAGCCAATGAAGTGAGTTTTTCATTTATATTGTTTGTGATTTCTATGTGATTGTGTTGCCATGTGGAAATGATCGATATGTGAATGATCATGTTATTATGCTGTTCAATCGAACTTATATTTGTTTGGAAAGTGTAAATAGACAATATTTATTTTATGTACTTTATTTTAACTTTATTTTGTGTATTTAGTTCACGGCATCTTGATTTGGATGGTTGTCCTCGTGATGAACCTGAAAATAAAGCGTCAGTCATCAGAGAATACTTGTGCTCGTGAAATCACTTGGGGGGAGCTATAGGTCATGAAGTAATCACTTACTCAAAATTAATACCTATTTGAGAGAGTATGATATTTCTGACACACCCTTAACAATCATTTGAACTTTAGTAAACTGGCACCTCCAATAGAAATTAAAATTTTAAAAGTCTGTCATGCTCGTCATGCCATTTGATGTGATCGTCATAGTGCATTATTATCCAGCTATTGAGCATACAGTAGTTGTATACTCTGTAATGTGCTGCATTATGTATAGTGTCCTATTTTAATTGTATAGGGGCCGATTTCGGACAAAACCTAGGTTGCTCACACGTTGGTCTGAGTTGGTCTTAACACCCTAGCATAGGGACACGGACACTAATGTCAAAAAGGACTGTCCTTTGGATGAGACTTCAAACTGAGGTCCTGAATCTCTGTGGTCATTAAAAAGCAGTCCTTCATTATGCTCAGGATGTCCTTTGATAAAGAATAGGGATTTAACCCTGACTACCTGGCAAAATGTATAATTTCAATCATTACGACCTCCTAATCCTGCCCACATATACAATGCTAAAAAAATTAAGGGAACACTAAATTATCACAATATATCACCAGTATAAGTCAATTAAACTCCAGGGACATCAATCTGTCCACTTAGGAAGCAGAAGTGATTGTGAATCAGTGAAAAGTGAAACAGATGCACTGGAGAAGAAACAGCAAAATAACCCCCAAAAACAAAATGATTTTGCAGGTCACAACCATAGACAATTCTTCTCTTCTTACTCTTCCTGACTGATTCGTCTTCAGTTAGAGATCGTGTCTCTGTCTCTATGAGGCAGTCCTGAAACCAGATCCAGTTACACGGGCAGTCCTGCTCCTCCAGGATGACGCATCCATACAGTTTCAATAGCATGAGCAGATACTGGGAGACAGCCGTTACATGAGGAGAGATGGACAGGGGAGTAGAAGGGCAACAACTGGGATCTGCTCCTTTATAAGAGGAGGAACAGGAGGAGCTGCCAGGAACTGGAACTGGTGTGCATGTTTCTGACCAACCTGTCAGAAACAGACTTCATGAGAGCTTGTCGTCCTCTAGTGGATCCTGTGCTCACAGCTCAGCACCGGCAGCTGGATTGGCATTTGTCATAAAACACCAGATTTGCTAAGTCCACCACTGGCGCCCCGTTCTCCTCACACATGAGTGCGGGTTCACACTGAGCACATGTGACAGACGTGTAAGAGTTTGGAGATGCCTTGGGCTACGTTATGCTGCATGAACATCATCCAGCATGAGCGGTTTGGCAGTGGGTCAGGATTGTCTGGGGAGGAATATCATTGGAGGGTCTCCACGTGCAGTCAATGGTTCCCTCACTGCTGTTAGGAACCCGGGATGAAATCCACTGATCATTGTCAGAGCTTATGCTGGTGCAGTGACTGAGGCGCAGTGACTGGTCATGATAATGCCCAGCATTATGTGGCTAGTGTGTATGGGCAGCTTTTAGATGCCAAAGGCATTGATGGTATTGACTGGCCCTTACGTTCTCCAGACCTGAATCCCTTTGAGAACCTCAAGGACATTATGTATCAGAGCATCTGAAGCCGTTGAAGCAGCACAGACTGTCCAGGAGCTGCTGATGCCCTGATCCAGGTCTGGGAGGTGATCAGGACGCCGAAATTTGAAATTTTCAAATTCAATATTTCATTCATTGAGATCCAATGTGTGATTTAAATGTTCCCTTAATTTTTTCAAGCAGTGTATAAACGTGTGTGATGGGTGTTCTGGAGCAATATGGCATCATCCAGGTGAGGCTGCATATTGGTGGAGGTTGAGGAGATTCCCTCCCCCTCCATGTAAAGCACCATTAGTGGGAGGATCATCTATATTATTGAATATGCAGTTGTGAAAATGCAACCCAATCTCCTTAAAATCTAAGAGTTTGGTTAAATGTACACTATGTAACTTTTGCTTTTCCACAGAGGCTGTCATCATGTTTGTCTAAAACAGTCTGAATGTACTTATCATAGATTCAGGAAAATAAAGGTTTAGAAGGATTTAAAAGATGGATTCATGATGTACTCACTCGATTTTGAACAAATGTTACATAGTGAAGGCACTCAAAATGGGTATTTTTGTGTTTCACTTCCTTTCATGATCTACGTGACTGGGAGAGAGCTGTATGTCTCATTTCTGCTCTAATGAGCTTACATTTTATTTTTGTGTAACTGTTTCTATAACGATTAATGTTTTTAATTCAAAGCCAATCTCATTAATCTCTCCTAAGCTAATAAATGTGACACAAATTTTGGAAATAGACATTTTAAGTGACATTTTAAAAAACACAAAAAAACAAGAGAATTGGTTATTCAACAGTTGTGACAATAACACAATTATGCGGTTGTACAATAAGATTATTTATGCAATGGATCATTATTGGATCAGGACTGGTGTCCCTGTTAAACAAATGTCTGCATTCAGGGTCTGTCCCAGACAGCTTAAAAATGGCCATGGTAACTCCAGTTCTAAAGAAACCCTCACTGGACGTTTCTGTCTTATCAAATTTCCGGCCCATATCTGTTTTACCTTTTATTTCTAAGGTAATGGAAAAAATTGTGTTTTTACAGCTCCAATCCTTTTTAGCAAATAATCACATCTACGAGAAATTTCAGTCCGGTTTCAAAACGATGCACAGTACAGAAACTGCCCTTATCAGAGTCCTTAATGACATCCTAATGGCTACTGATTCAGGCGATTCTGTTATTTTAGTTATGCTTGATCTGTCCTCAGCCTTTGACACTGTTGATCACGAGATTCTTGTCTCTCGCCTGGAATCCTGTATCGGGCTACAGGGGGAGGTCTTAAGCTGGTTCAAATCTTTTTTAACCAATCGAAGTTTCTCAGTTAAAGTTGGTAACTTCACTTCCGATCCAAGCAATCTAAGCTGCGGTGTTCCTCAGGGCTCCATTCTAGCTCCTACCCTTTTCTCTCTTTACTTGCTTCATTTGGGCTCTATCTTTAGCAAACACAATGTTTCCTTCCACTGCTACGCAGATGACATGTAAATCTATCTGCCCATAACAAGAAAAGAAAAAGCTGCTCTCCATACTCTATTAGCATGCCTGGATGATGTTAAATCATGGCTTTCCAATAACTTTATTTCCCTAAACTCAGATAAAACGGAAGTCATTGTCTTCAACCCTTCTGACTCCAAAACACAAAATCCTATTGATCTTGAGTCATTAAGTTCATTTATCTCTCCCAAAGTGAGGAATCTGGGAGTGGTTTTTGACAACTGTTTAAAATTTGACAAGCAAATAAGCACTGTTGTTGGTTCTAGTTTCTTTCATCTTCGCTCTCTCTCTAAAATTAAATCCTTCCTTTCCGAGGGTTCTTTAGAGACTGCTATCCATGCCTTCATTACATCGCGACTGGACTACTGCAATTCCCTTTATTACGGGATCTCTAAGGCGCAAATTTCTAGGTTACAAATAGTTCAAAATGCGGCAGTTAGATTTCTTAAGAGGCGTAATAAATTCGATCACATTACGCCCCTCCTGAGATCTCTTCACTGGCTGCCTACCCAGTTTAGAATTGAGTATAAAATCCTATTACTTGTTTACAAATCTCTAAATAATCTGGCTTCCTCCTACCTGACCGATCTTCTTCACCCTTACACTCCCGTGAGAGAACTGAGATCGGAGGATAAACTCCTCTTAAAGATCCCCAGAACCCGCCTAAAGTCAAGGGGAAATCGAGCTTTTGAAGTGGCCGGCCCCACACTATGGAACAATCTTCCTGACCCTGTTAGAATGGCTTCCAGTTTATCTGAGTTTAAATCTTGCCTTAAAACCCATCTTTTCTCCCTTGCGTTTGTTGATGTTTAATATGTAATTATTTGGGGTTTTTGTGTATGTACAGTTGTTTATGCATGTATATATGTGTATACATATGTGTTTATGTGGATATGTGTACGGTTTGACTATGTCTCTATGTCTCTCAGTTTTTGCTTTTGGCTGTTTCTATTTTTGTTTTCTATTTTCTATTTTTGCTTTTTATTTCTTATTTTGTTTTGTTTTCTTTCAACCTGTTGTACAGCACTTTGGTTGGCCTTTGGTCATTTTTAAATGTGCTTTACAAATAAACTGAACTTGAACTTGAATGGACAGCACTCAAATATTTGTAATTCAGAAATACGAAGCTGCATACCAAAACAGTGGCATCATACTTTTAATCAATAAATATATCTAAAAAGATGTATTTACAAGAATAAAAATGAAGAAATAAAACATGACAAACTATTCAGACACATGAACATAAACTTTAGATTAGTACCAGGTTAGCTCCTTGTTTGCACTGAATGGAGATAAAACAAAAAGATCAGGATTAAAAATTACTTTTTGACATGTTTGGTTTGGTTTCCATGACATCCAAAATTATTTAAAAGAATCAGTGAGATATCACAGGTTTGGAGAAGGTTTAGAAACAAGGATTTTACAACAACTTTACATTTGTAACAGACTGATTTGATATCAGTAAAAAAAAAGAGATGGTGGGTGAAATGATGGTAGTCTTAAAAGAATGTTCACAACAGGGTTTGAATTCTTACATCAAGATATGCTCACATTTTTTTCACTCAATTTTTGTGTCTTTCAGTGTCTGTAGGCGTTATGTTGAGGGAGGCACAGCTGAGGCACTGGGGGTGTTCAGGGTTTCAGTCTGCAGGCGGTGGTTTAAAATAATGTCCTGCAGCAAAAGTGTGTTTGTATCTTTCCATTCCCTGAATTTACTTGCAGTGAGAGTGGAGTTAGCCAGTATCTGCTCCAAAGTCAGTAGATCCGTTTCTTTAGCCTAAATCAAAGACAATTGTTATGTTGTTAGAAATTTGTGGTTAACAGTAGATTTTAAGATATAATACAGTGTACTGATAGCAAATTGGGTGAACACAAAATGGTAAAATTAAGTGGATTTAATTCTACCAAGTATTTACTAAAAAGGACTAAAATA
Organism: Rhodeus uyekii; assembly: GCA_037043235.1. NCBI lineage: Eukaryota > Metazoa > Chordata > Actinopteri > Cypriniformes > Acheilognathidae > Rhodeus > Rhodeus uyekii. Next base: position 894,002 of record JAWRVZ010000186.1, on the reverse strand, counting down.
TGCTTTATTGGAATTGACATAGTTCGGCCAAGTGTCAGTAACCTCAATTTTCAAATAATATCTGATTAATTTTCTACCATCACTAAAAACTGTAGAAACTAATGCACAAGACAGCTCTGTAAACAGAAAAGATGTGTCAGCAACTGAACCTAATCTCTAAAGGCCTGTTCACTCCAAGCATAAATTATATTTTAAATAAAACCTATTCATGTTTAGTTGGAAAATCAAATAGACAAATCAATGAAAGAACCAGCTTGAGTCACTACTGGTACTGAAGATTTTTCAGTTGCTGTTGTTTTGGCCTCTAACAATATGTGCATATATATTAGATAACACCTGTGTATATGTGCAAATAATCCCGCCATAAACATAAAGGCACCAGACTGAGCTTTGTCTGTTCGAGTCAGGATGTATGTTATGTTCTTGAATCCTTGGCATTAAAGACACATCTATTGCACATTTTTCATCTAAAAACAGTAATATTGTGAAATTAAAAGTTTTTTATATGAAAGTCCCCCGCAGTCAAACATTTTATTTCTTAAAATGTGAACATGAATATGCAAACTAGTCCCGCCTCCTTTCAACACTTCTAGTAAACGGCACATAATGGCAAGTAGAAATATGGGTTTAATGTAGAAAAACTGTGTTCAAAACTGATTCAGGAAAAGAAGAGGAAGAGAGAATAAGACAGGCAGGCCCAGTTCTACAGGGGTGCAGATGGTGGTAGCACGAGTAACAAAAGGGTAACAAAAATATCACATTGAGGAAACAGTTTTGGTAAACACTCCATTTTGGTTTTGTGTTTTCCCTCTGGAGAACATCAGTTGTTTCAGTTTACTACATGTTTTTGCAGCAGTGAGCAAAGTAGCCAACCACACATGTTTGTTGAACACAGTGACCAACCAAGAAACTGAAAAAAGAAGCTTCTAACCCATCTTTGGTGCACTGCATTTTTAAAGGGGAAATTAAGCATTCGGTCAAGTGTAAATTATTCAGTAAAGTGAACATACTTTAATTTTAAAGATAAATGTTTTCTAATGGCTTTTGGAGCAAGTGTGCCACCATCCTGCAATACCACAGCACAGTGTGTGATGTCACTGGATAAATTTGCTTCATTGATCAGTGAAGTAATATAAGTACAGTAATACCTCAGTTTACGAGTTTAATTCGTTCCAAGAGCTCGTAAACCAAAATGCTCGTACACCAAAACAATTTTCCCCATAACAATGCACTAAAAATCAATTAATTCGTTCCACACGACCATAAATACCCATTTTAAATATTGTTTTGGCTTTTACCCTATTAATTACAGTTAAAATTATAACCATTAAGATCTCATATAAATACTAATTAATACTTGACAATTTACTGTAATGCGCTTCAGCTTTCAGCAGTGGAGGAGACGTGAGGAGGGAGGAGAGGGGAGCGGGGCAAGCAAGGATTCAAGTGCAAATTAGTAAATTTATTATAATAGTGCAGAAAACAAACAATGTGATAATCCAGAGGTGTATCATACACGGTAGCCGCGGCCAGGAACGAACGCGCATGACCTCGCGAACGAAGGTCTCAACAAGACAGGAGTGGAGAGAAGTGAACTAAATATGGAGATGATATGAGAATCAGGTGCTCTCTCTCTCTCTCACACACACACACACACACACACACACACACACACACACACACACAGGCAGAACTAGGAGACAATGAATTAATGAACTGTGACAGTTACTGCTTAGAGGTACTGTACGTGTATAATTCACTACGTGGACAATAGCGATCACAATTAATTAATGTTAACAACAGGAGGTAAAACCGCTGTAAATCACTTTACAAAACCGCTGTAAAGTATCACTGTGGTGAATGATGCAGCCAAACCAAGCGACGCTGAGAGAATGAACGAGTTAAGGGGTGAAAAAGGGGTTGGAACCGCGTGACTGTTATGAGAGGCTGTGTTTAGGATATTTCTAGTAGAAATGCGCACGACGCAAGTACTGCAATATATTTCTTTACTTTATGAACTCATGCTTGTTTTGAAATGGAGGAAGACGAACTTGAAAGGACTGAACGGACTGTGCTGATGCCTGTGAGCAGATAAAATGAGGGGAGCGAGCAGTGCTACTGTTACCGATGGAGGAATTTGTGAACCTGGGTGAAGAGTAGGTCTGAAACACTTCCTTCTGTAAGTGTGGATGATGTACGCTGATGCCCACCATGTCAGAAAGTGTCTGCTGTCATTGGTAACTCCTGCATCATCATGGTGTGCACATTTAGTGTACTGTGCCAGGAGGTGGACGTGCTTTCTATTAAAGATGTCTGAGCGGAACAACTGGAGTGTCCAGTAATAATTTGGATGAATATCCAATATCAAACGCAAGTTTTCAAAGTTATCAAACGGAAGTCAAACACAAAGTTTTGATTTCCCAAATACAGTACCATAAAACAAGGCACAATGTGATAGAAATGAAAAAAATATATGCTGAATTCAAGATTATCTTTTGTTATGTCAGAACTCAGCAATGGTGTTGATGAATTGGCAAATAGTTTGTCTTAAAGCATATTAAAAACACCACACAGAAAACTACAAACTTGATTTTAACCACAGGGGGTATTTTATATATATATATATACACATATAAAAATTTAATTTATTCCTATAATAGCAAAACTGAATTTTCAGCGTCATTACTCCAGTCTTCATTGTCACATGAACCTTCAGAAATCCTTCAGGTGCTCAGTTATTATTGTTGCTCAATAATTACCAATAGTATTCAAAAACAGTTTTTTGCCACATTGTATTGGAACTAGAAATTAAGCATAGCCAAGACTTCACTGTCACACAAGTTAAAAGTGTTACCCTATTCTCCCACCAAATGTGTTTGTTGGAGTGTATTGTGGTATTGTAAAATGCATGGCCTTGAAGACAAACATTTTAGATGGATGATAAAATTACTGTACAGATCAAGTCATGGTAAACTAATCACAAAATATAATGCAACCCTGTGCTTGGTACACACGCTTCTCCTTCCTGCTTCTGTACAGTGCAGATGTGTTTTTTCTCTCTGCTCCCGCTCTGCTCTGGCGCTTGGTATTTTGTCTTTTTTTTTCTCTGACCTGCTGCCTGCTGGACTCCTGAAAACACTGGAATGGAATTGATTAACTGGTCAATCAGCGCGATCGATAGGATTTTCTATATGATTGGATTATTGATGGCGGGGTTCCTATTCTTTGGCTTTGGGACTGCCCTGACCTATCGGAAGATTGGTAAGACAGCTGCAAGCAAATTCACCCAGTCTGTGGAAATTAAGGTATGCTTCGGAGTTGTGTGGGACTGTTTGAAGGAATTAGATCAGAGAGTGATACAGATTGAGGAACTGAACCGTAACAACGCAGTCCGGACTGCGGATACGCAGGGAAGAGTGGGCTCCATCGAGAGTCAGATTGGTGAACTTTTACGTACTGTAACCGGTCTGGCCATGAGGCTGGACGTAATGTCTAGGGGAACTGCACGGACCGAACGCGAGTTGAGGAACAGAACTGATTGATTGATTATGATCCGGACAAATTACCGAAGATCATCAAATGGATTACATTTTTTTATTTGCTTTGCCCTATCGGTTGGGAGGTCAGCCCGACAGCTTGGTCTGCTATCTTTCCCTGTGCACTGCCTTATCTCCCTTCAAGGACAAACCATAGAACTGAACTCGAAAACATCTGAAGTTTTGGCTAACACTCTCACACAACACAATCTCAGACTCACTCGCACCATACACACCCGACCCGATCCCTGGCCCCCTCCATCCGTCTGCCTGTCCTTCTCCTTATCTATCTCCTCTCCCACTCCATACAAAAAATCCCATCACGTGTCCACGTGTACTGTGTCATGTTATGTTTTGTGTTTGCTATGTAATGCTTGCTAAACTGCATTCTTGTATTTCCGGAGAGAAGATGGCGCCGCGAATGGCTGCCTCGGTGTTGAGCTCTTCAGTGACTGTTTTGTTTTTGTTTGTTTGTTCATGTTGTGTTGTATATGTGCACTGGAAGCTTCAGCACTAAGTCAAATTCCTTGTGTGTGCAAGCACACTTGGCAATAAAGCTCTTTCTGATTCTGATTCTGATACTGTATGTTTTGGTCTTGGTGTGCATTGACCTTTCTTTGGTAATTTGTTTTGTTCTTTTGTTTCACAGCTGATGTGAACTTAATACTTGTAATTTTTGAAGAAGAAAGTTTCCTTTCAGGGGAACTCGCGCTGCGCCACACTGGCTCGCTTTGCGAATGGTTCTGTGTGATTGCGTCTGAAGCATGTCCAATGAAATCAGTCCAATGGCAATACGTAAGGGCAGGTTTCATCATGACCGGTGAGCATAAAAATGCATCTGGAATGACTGGGCTAAAAGAATGTGTGTATGGGTTGATAAGGTGGAACGTCACTCACAAGATATCTGTCCCCTAGAATAGCATTGTCCCTAAAAAAGATCTGAGAACCATTCTACTCACGAAGAAGGCTTCAGCTAAAAAGCTTCTGAGCGCAGCCTCCTCCGGAGTGTACACCTCATTATATGGTATATACATTATACCTCCTTCCTTACACTCTCTGAGGAGGTTATTAGAGCAGTTAAGTCAGTTGTTCCCTGCCGTAATCAAGGTTACACGAAAATGTCTTTGCACCATGGTGATGTGCAGAAATATCCCATGTTAAGAGTTCATTGACATTGCATCACGTCCCAATGCTTCCTTCACGGATTGGAGGGTGGTTATGGAGTTCAGGGTTTGTGGAGGGCTCTCATGGCCCCTATATTGCCTATCGTTCTAGTGTTGAAGCATTTCCTCTCAGACTTGAAAGGACATCATGTGCTTGTCTGTACAGACTACATATTAGTAGTCTCTTATTTAAGTCATCAGGGGGGACTGCATTTGCGTCCACTATCCTCCCTGAGAGCAGTGCATATTCTGGAGTACCAAAATGTAGGAGTAAACACCATGCTGAAGTAGGGGCTGAGGGACGGAGAATAGAGATTTCCCTGAGGAGGTGAAGATCATCGGCCAAGCATCTTCTGATTTCCAGTCAGGATTTAGACCATATCACAGTACTGAGACTCCTTTCATTAGAGACAATTTGCTCTTATCATCCGATCATGGTTCACGGAAAATGTTGCTTTCCGCAATACGGCTGGCGATATGGCGGTATTTTTGAATTTTTATTTTTCAGCAAATATTTTTGAAAAATCCGCGATGCACTGAGGCCGTGAAACTTGAACCGCGAAGTGGTGAGGGGTTACTGTACTTAATTATGAAAAAATATTACTCTATTATCTATTAGTCTATCTGTCTTTGATCATTATCTTTCATTTGAATGCCATGTCTCTAGCATCTGTAAAACCACATTTTTCCATCTTAAAAATATATCTACACTACATATGCTTATGCTCTCATATGCTCTCATATGCATAAAAGTTAGTTCATGCGTTCATGAGTTCAAGGCTAGATTATTGTAACACTCTACTAGGTGGTTGCCCTGCACGCTTAATAAAAAAACTCTAGCTGCTTAAAAATGCAGCAGCTGGAGTTCTTACTAGAACCAGGAAGTATGAGCATATTAGACCGGTTCTATCAACACTGCATTGTTGTTACGTCACACTGCCTTATTTCCTGCATCCCTGTCGATCGACTTGTTTCGGCTAGTTGAAGCTAATGCTTCATTTGGTCATTCCAGATGCACTTTTATGCTTCCTGGTCATGATGTCACCCACCTGTAATATTCTTTCTTGCCATTGGACTAATTTCACCTTCAGACGGAATCACAGAGAGGTGTTCCTAAAGAACCAACACTATGATGTCTTGTTCCCTTCTCAGAGAACAAGGGTTACAGTCATAGCCCAAGATGTTTTTAATATGTTAGAAAATGTTTATCTGAACGGCTAACCTTTAGAGTGCTGTTGAGGGTTCTGATGAGATGGATCTTCTCATTGAGCATCTGGTTTTTGCAACGCTTTATAAAGGAGGTTCGTAATTCCCATTTTGATGATGGTTTCCACTCGCCCGTTGGAGACAGGCTTGCTCTTTTCAAATGCAAGTACATTCTTTCCATCTCATCAGTTCCTTCCTGTCCATCTAGAGCTATTAAAACAATTATAACTTTTTTTAGCAAGAGTTATGTTTAACCGTTAACAATCAAACTTCTGTTAAAGTTATTATTGATAATAACAAACACTTCTAATATGCTCCAAATGAATCCATAGTTATGTCACTGGCAGAAAAATGTCATTTCCAATCATGAATCTGTTTGTAATGTTAAATTGGTTCCGCAACTTGCTTACTTTCAGGCCTGGTGTCATTTGAGGTCAGCAGTGTTTCTGGTTCCTCTGGTTCTGTGGATATTGCCAGAGGTGTTGTTCCTAATGAGCATCCAAGCAGGCCTTGAGATGGAGCTGTGATTTTACTGCATTGTGAGGTTTCCTTTATTGTGGGGTTCATTGTATGGATCACAGCAGAGCAGACCACTGTCTCCCCAGCAGTAGCGGTTGCCTGGGAGACGAGGTCTAGCCAAGAGCGTCTATGCTTAGCCAGAGAAGAGACAGAGCTATGGGAGGTTATTGTACTGACAGGGGAGGAGAGGGTTCCAGTGGCTTCACTAGGAACAGGAGAAGAATATGGAGGTGGAAGGCTTTCCTAAAAGGGGAAAATTACATCAGAGTGAGGCAGGGGCATTGGCATACTGTATTATAACATATGTCTGGTGCAGAAGTGGTTCTTCTAGATCAGAGGTGCCCAGTCCTGTTCTCAGAGCACAACTTTACTGCAGAGTTTAGCTCTTTTGAGTTTTGATGATCCTAAAGACCTTCAGGGGTGTTTAATTAGGGCTAAAGATAAACTTTGGGTCCGTCTCAAACAGCTCTCTAGGTTGTGAATATTATATCATAAACACAATTTTGGTAAGGAACTGGGTTCACCACACGCTGGGACACTACTCTATTTCCGGCAACATGACAACAATCTCGTTGTGCATTTCTACTGGTATTTATGAACAACAGTATATATTTATATTCATGCATTTGGCAGATTGTATTCAACATTGACAGTCATTCCAGATGCACTTTTATGCTTCCTGGTCATGATGTCACACAAAACAGATGTGCTAAATCCTGCACCTGGAGGGACACTATCCAGCAGATTTCAGAAAAAACATACATCCTTAGACGTTTACTGAACATAATCTAGCTAACATTTATAAAGAATAGACATTTACAGATGATTTTTTTCAGGAAAGAATCAAAGCTTTATCATAATTTACTTTAAATATCTGCTACATATCTAACGTACAGTAAAAGCATCTACTGTACAAAATGCCCATTCAACACTGACATTCTAATCAGTTCCTGCTTTCCCAGGGAAAGTATGTTCAGTACTTTTCTAAGGATGTTTGTTTTTGTTAAATCTGCTGGATAGTATCCCTCCAGAAACAGGATTTAGCACATCTGATCTGTATTACATTTGTTTGTTTTTTAATCCCCATTTTCTATTCTAATAATAGCAGAGAACAATAACTACAACCACAGTGATGGTGACTGTTGTAAATATTATAGAAGTTTATAGAAATATTATATTAGCAAATTTCATTACACAAGTCTGATCACAAGGTGTAAAGTCAGTGTAAATTTAACAATCTAAAACAACTCTCAACCATATTCTTCTGAATGTAGATTGGACTGAAGGTTGAAGGTCGTAGATAATGGACACATATAGGGCACATGGGGCAAGGACACACATACGGTGCAACTGTGAACTTGCCTGGTGCGCAGCAGCCGATGGACTATTCACAATTGCTACAGCTTGGGTGTGGTGTTCAGAGTACGGTGGAGGAGGAGTGTCAGTGGACTCCTCGTGATCACTGGCCTCACTGTAGCATTCTGTGCAGTGTTAAAACAAAGATGCAAAAAATAAATGTAAATAAAATAGATGAATATTCTAAAGAATACTTATAACACAAGTAGACTTATATCTTACCAGCTGTATGACCCTCTGTGGGGTCATACTGAATTGATGCCAGACCAAGTTTATTTAACCATCTGAAATAACAAAATATTACAAGTCACCAACAATACAACACACAAGAATGTCAAAATTATTAAATACAAGCTATTAATTAAAATGGTCTTACACAATTCTTGTTATAAATGAAACACTTTTATTGATTAAGATTCCTTCAGTTTTAGCCTCCTTCACCTTCAACCTCATGCCTTCTCTGAAAACAGTTCTCAGCAACCTCGAAGACGCAACATTAATGAGAGTAGCTGTAGCTCCTGGCAGGGTCTCCTTTGGCAAATTAGTCAAGCCAGACAAAGAGTGATTCAATACGTTAACGTTACGTGATTTGATATAAGAGAAAAAGACCATAAATAGAAGAGGTGCACCGGAGCCAGCTCTGGGAGAAGAGCTCGCAGACGAGGCCATGGGGCCCAGCCGGGCTCAGAGAATAATGTGGGGCGTTCTCCTAGTGGGCTCACCAGCACACAGGATACTGTGACAGCAGATGGATGTAGTTGGCCTCACCTCCACGCACAGACTGGGCTCTGGAATCAAACTCCTGGATGGAGCTTGAATCACCCAGGATGAAAGACAAGTCCCTGACTTTGCGTCATGGTTTGAATTTGATAACTTCGTGATGGATAGGGAAAGACTCTGACTGTGTTCTGTGTTTCCATTATGCCATTCTTTCATCCCAAGGAAGGCTGGAGAAACATCTGTTGTGGAATAGGCTGCCTGGAGCTGTGGCTGGAAGCTTGTTAATCTGGCAGCAACCCAAAGAGAAGCCATGGAGAAGGACTTTTGGTTGGCCTCAGAGAGGTTGAAGCAAGTGGATTAGTTTAGGCAAGCATTGTCTCATGCGGGTCATTGTAAGTTGGGTAGGGAACTTGCTAACCTCACATGGTGATATATTTGGGAGGTTAAAGGAACACCTTTGAGGATCGTTGAGGACATGCCCTTGATAGAAGAGGCAGGGTTGGAGGACTTTTCTGGAGGAAGTCAATGAGGTAGTCAAGAAGTTCAGAAGTGGCAAGGGGCTGAGGGTGGCAATAGACGGATGACACTGAAGTGGTCAGGATAGTGCCTAGAGTTTGGAAGACAGGTGTCTTGGTTCCCATATTTAAAAATATAGACTGAACGGTGTGTTGTAATGATGAGGGATCACACTTCTCAGCCAACCTGAAAAACGCCTGGTTGCAAGCAGAATGCTAGAAAGGAGAATCTGCCCAACCATCACACCTCCTTGCTTATTGACTCCACATGTGTTTTTTGAACTTAGAGAAGGATTACAGCTATGTTACCCAGGGTGTTTTGTGGGGCACAATAAGGGAGTGTTATTAGGGGTACCAGGACAGCTAATGGGTGACCCCTGGCCCTAGTGAACCTGTTGCTACCACAACCCTATCCCGGATAAACGGCTGGAGAATGCATGGATCAGAGATCAGAGTTACACATTAATTCCATGTTATATTAGTTAGTTATTGCAGATAAGTAAATAATATAATATGGTAATAATATAATGCATTGTGACACACACACAAATTGCCAAACTTAATAATTACTCCTATCATTGTTTTTTTTCAAGGAAACTGAATGTGTTGACCATCTATATCAATAGTTTACACAAAACATTACTGTAATAAAATCTATATATTTCTTCAAACTGTTGTGTCAATGCTCTTACAAGTTCATGTCCTCATTGCTGTCTGCTGCAAAGTAAAACATCATGACTTTGGGATGGCAAGCTTTAATCGCACTGTGAGAAACAAAAAAAAAGACCATGAAGGGTTGTTCAGTTGACAAATATTTTCTGATCATCATGATAATGATGAAAAACAGTAAAGAGGAAAGAACCAAATTATATCCTAGTTGAAGGCCCTTTCAAAAAAGGAAAACGAAACAAATTCAGCAATTAAAGAGAAAATTCACTTACTATTTTTTCTTGCATTCCATTGCTCTGTCAATTACGAAATCAGTCAAATTGATGAAGCCTTCTGCTTTCTCAGCCTTGGGAAAAACACAAAACAAAAATAGTTTGCATTATTATACATGTTCATGATCAAGCCAGAGAAAAACATTTACATGTAGAAAGTTTTCATCATCTGACATGTCACAGTCTTGTTGCATCAGTCATTTCTGGGTTTCCCCGTGTCTCCCTATTCCTTCCCACGCCTGTCTTGTTTGTGATTACCCAGTAAATCATGCCAGCTGTTTGTGATTTCCTTGTGTATTTAATCCTTCATGTTCTCCATGTGGTTGTCAGTCTTTGAATGTGATGTTCAATGTTCTGAGTCTGTGCTCCGTGTTTTCTGCTCTCGAGTTTTGCACCCTCGCGTGCCTTTTTGGTTTTAAGTCTCGAATAAAGTGTTTTTGTTTATGATTCCTTGCTTCTGAGTTTCTCTGCATCGCACACTTGCGCAGTACGAACAGCAGCAGTTATAACGTGAAGCTGTATATACTTTTTATTTAAACCAAGATCAATGTGCTGACCTTTATAAATAATAGTCCATGAATAGAGAAAACAATAGTGTTAAGACACGTAAATGGCATTCAGATACCCACCACTTGATTTGTGTACCAGTACAGAGAGGTTTTCTTCAGCACAAACCAATACTTTTTCCACTTAATTCCCAGAAATCCTTTCCCCTCTTTTTTCCTATAGAGCCAGCCCTGATGGTCCACTGGGTCCAGATCTTTCACTGAAACTCTCCTTCTGCTCATTCTTAGGCTGCCTATCGGAACAAGTGAACAAATTCAACAAATAAAACAGAAAAATACTTCATATTTGAACACAACTTTGAGTTGTTCATGCAGTGCAACACATACCTCCACAATTCTTCTTTTTTGACTTTTGTCTGAGAGACACCTGAAGAGAGATGCATCCGAAATAAATATGTTGATATTATCATGACCACACCATGTTTTGAAATCACCATGTCTTTGTCTGGTACTTTCACACTTTCACAATGCAGACAACAATAATAACATGACTGTACAATAGATTCACATGAATTACCGGGTTGTACTCATCAGTAGCCACACGGGGAGCCAGGGAAATGGGGAAAGAGGCCTGGAAAGAGACCAAAGCAGACACATCAAAGTGATGATTAGGATCAGTGTCAGTCAGAGCCCTGAATAGCACTTGATTTCACAGTCCTGTTCGGCATGTACATACTATGCATGTACTATAGTAAGATCTACTAAATTAATTATATACTACTATAATTTAGTAAATAACTATAATAATTATAAATCATAATAATTGTGTTATGTGGCAGTCTTATACTAAAATCCTTTAATTATTTTTTCCCCCTCATCAGATCTGTGATGCTTTTCACATCTGGATTTACTGATGTTCTCTTTTTTCCCCATGAATTATTTAAACACAAAAAGTTGTAAAAAGATGTAAAAAGCGACAGAAAGAGCAGATAGATTGAATCTAAGGCTATGGCTGATCCACTCAAGTTTGTCTCTTCATCACTCTTGCGTTGTCTTGGCTGTTAAGTTCATTGATAAACCTTCAGCCCAATCTTAAGTCTTGAACGCTCTGAACCAGGTTTTCATTTTGCTGTAATTTCATATCTTGTATTCACCAATCCTTCATAACCAGTCCGGGTATTTCACAGGTGATGAGCAGTAACTAGTTACGTACAGATATGACGTTTAGTACTGAGGCCAAACAAGCAAGAGAACCTGGTTCATCACAGTCCAAGTGGGCTATGATGTGTCTTCACGAGGAGACAAGTGTCTGGTCTCCTCGTGAAGACAGGAGAGGCATCTGTCTGGTCACTCTGCCACAAAATGTTCAGCTCTCACCAGATCTATGTCTCGACACAACCCTGTCTCTGAGATCTGAGCTCTGTTCTTTTGAGCACATGGTTTGGTTTTTACTCTGATGTTGATATACCAGGTGTGTGTTTGTGTAGATATTGTTCAATCAACTGAATTTGCCACAGATGAACTCCAGTCAAAGTGTAGAAACATCTGTAGAAAATGATCTAGAGAATGCTAGATCACCTCAGATAAATTTGAGGCGTCATAGCAAGAAAAGGTCTTGTCACTGTTATATTTTCAGCTTTCATATTTTTTGGTGATGTGTTTAATGTGATATCAGTCAAGATAAGGCTCCATTTGTTTGCATTCAGTCCTCTCATGTGCTCCTTTTTTGGTCATCCTTGTCCTTGTCACCTGTCTTGTTAGTCATCTCCTTCTGGCCTTTGTTAATTACTCTATGAATTCCCTGTGTATATAACCTTGTGTTCCCCTTCAGTTCTTGTCTATTCTCATTAATGTTATGTTGTATGTTCACTATTTTTGGAATCTGCCGGGATCAGAATCGAAGTGTTTATGTTTTAAATAATATATATATATATATATTCTTTCATTAATATGCAAGTTATATCTGCTTCATCAAGCTGAAACAATGTATTCACAATAAAGAACTCATAAAAGAGAGCAGAAGAGGTTAATGAGCTAACAATGCATTAAAACTGAGGGTGGAAAAAGATGCAAGCTAAATGAAATCTATTGCTCAATTTCCTTAAACTTCTCTAGTTCCTCTTTCAGGTGTAACAGAACAGCAGACAATTTTAAAGAGCATTTTCTTCACATCCGAACATACCTTTAGGTTTTAGACATTTTTCACACCTGATAATCATCCAAAATCCAAAAGGGTTTGATTTGCTGATACAGAACATGCATAACATGTACTTTTTCAATTAGTCTATGTTATAATCATAATAAAAAAAGAACATAGGCAACAGTACTGGGTCTTATAAGTGACACTATATGACTTTATATGACAAAAAACAATACATTAATTAGATGTTTAAATGAGATCCTTTAGAAGACATTTTAAGCTCTCCAGCCTGCAGTTGATAATAATACAGTGCCAGAGTACATTTCTATAATATATTAATACGCTATCTGTTTTACCTGTTCAGCAGACTTCACCAGGTGGAGCGTCTGACCGTCTGTTTTTACACGTGCTGCTCTCCTACCACCATTAATATTAAGTGGTCAAGAACTCAGACAGATCATTTTAGATCCTTAAAAAAGAACTTCTGCTTGCGCAAGAAACATTTCAAAACGTTTCCACTTCTTATTCTACACAAAGGGCAGGAAACGAGATCACATGAAAGAAGCAAACCGTCTCTGGTGAATGATTTTCACATGAAAGAGCTGAACTTCTGCAACAGTCAGACAGTGTGTTATGTGCGTCTTCCCCATCACTGACTATAATATTCATCACTGAACCAAAATATTTCCTTTAGCTTCAAAATGATTGAATTTTACATGAATTGTAAAAAAACAAACAAAATCAACAAAAAACCCAACTATATGCAACCCAACTATTTCTAAATATTTGCATGTGAAAACCATTTTCCACCTTATGTTATATGACAACCAAGAACGCATCACAAAAACACAGACTCTGGTTACTTGATTGATATAAGCGCAGTAATAGTTCATTGAAAAAACAAAAAACAATGCATAATATGCTCGCCAGCTACCTGTCTTCAAACTAAGCTCAAGCTTCACTCCTCAGAACAATGGTAACCCCAACAGAACCTTAGTCATCAATCAGTTCCCTCATTCATCTGGCTCAAAAACAAAGCAATAGACAGTTTCTACACTTACTCTCCCAATGCAAAGCCATTACCAAAACAACACCATTTTACAATTTCAAGTAAAATCTTTAACAACTATTTTGCCTTGGAAAAACTTAACTGAACTGAACAAATAGCAAAATCCTAAAAGTGACTATTCATACTTCCAGGGATTTCAGAAAGTCCACATCTTTTCAACAGAGGAAATAAACAATAAGAGGTAAATGTCATCAGTCAGAAAAGAGAAAGATGTAAAACTATCATTCCTGTGTAATATAACAAACAACAATGCCATAAATGTACACGAATGAATTAAAAATGTAAAATATGATAAAGATTGCTTATGTTGCTAAATAAGGCTGAAACATGTCAGCAAAGTCTGAATCAGATAAATCCAGCAGAAAAACATTTAAACTGATGTAGCCTGAATATTACTCGAAACACACATCAACCTTTTTGTTGAAATATACCTTCAGTATATAGTTAACCATTGCATTAAACACAAATGAAGATATTTATAATGAAATCGGAACTATTACTTTAACTGTTACTTTATTTAATTGGGTGTTCTAAGAAAAAAATAGCAACTGTGCAACTGTAATTCAAATATTAATATTGTATTACTGATCCCATTATGTTGTTTGCGATGTTGACTGGACAAATCTAAAAAACTGTAATGTATTTAATTACTGTAATGTATTTAATAAACACAGAATACACATCTGAAGGAAGCAAATAAAATATTTTTTCATCCAAGGTCAACTTGTTTTTTCTGCATGGAAGTGTTCAGTTACCAGAACTTCCCACCAGAGGTCACCAAAGTCCAGAGGTTTAGAAGTGGATGTTTCTCTATTAATGTACCGGGATACAATATCACTCATTATATGGCACTGTCAATGCTTTGAAAGATATTGGTGAAATGTGTAATGTTTACAACCAAATTTCTTTCTCCCAGTAATTACATTTTTCAATCTCTACTGACTCTGAGTTCATGGGACAATCTCTCAGTGTTCTGCAGAGGTGATTGTCACATCACTCAAATAAATGTCCCCTAGAGGGAAAGCATTGTCGCTGCCAGGCACAGAGGGTCCATTCTTCTGCTCTGTCTGTGTACTGTTTCTCAAAGCAAGCGCTGCTTCTACAACAGTGTTTCTCACTGAGTATTCAAGAGGAGGCTGGTACCAGCATGATCATAAGTCACTGTCAAGTCAAGTCACCTTTATTTATATACCGCTTTTAACAATACAGATTGTTTCAAAGCAGCTTTACAGAGATAACAGGAAAACAATAAAACAGAGTTTGTTTTGTCTGTACAGCATCTCTTGAAGAGCAGGCCAATCAATACAATTGATGAATATTAAGTGTTAAGTTTCCCCAACTGAGCAAGCCATAGATGACATCGGCAAGGAACCAAAACTCCAGCAGGAGACAGAATGAATGAATGAAGAACAGAATGGAGAAAAAACCTTGGGAGAAACCAGGCTCAGTTGGGGGACCAGTTCTCCTCTGGCCAACAAACAAACAGTGCATGATTATTATATTGACAACAATTCAAGTCAAAATATTAAATCCAGTACAGTCTGGTTAAAGATGGGATTCATGATCTCACAGGGAAGGGTCTAGAAAAAGCCTTGTTTCCTTTATATGCCAACACACACACACACACACACACACACACACACACACACACACACACACACACACACACACACACACACACACACACACACACACACACACACACACACACACACACACACACACACACACACACACAAAATATTTGAATATTTTGATTAAATAGAAAACCTAACCCCTAACTCTAATGGTGTAAGGGTGCTTTAAAACTTAGTTCACACTTCACAGACATTTTCCCTATTGGTCTCTGTTCACATCATATTGTTTGGTTCTGAAACATGGTACACGTGTGTCATCAAGCTGCAGACACATACCCATGTTACTAGGTAATGGCTGTGAAGGAGAAGGAGCCAGAACAACACTAATGTAAGCCTAAACTTTACATAAACTGTGAACTTCTCCCTCAAATCTGATTGTTTGTTTGGAATGTTGTTCCATGACCAACAAAGCTGTTGATCCAGGAACACACTTGTCGTACTTGGTATGGCACTTACCTAATCTGCTGAAGAATGTACTGCAAGTTTTCTTGAGAACACAGGAGTACATTTCTTTTGAACACGAGCAGAATTGAGATTATACATTGTAGATTATTTTTGCTTGTAGAGACACTTATAAAACGCAGTTTTACGTAATAAAACTTCATCATTAGAGGTTCACTTCTGAGATGCAGAATGACTGCGTTCATATCAGCAGCACACCATATCCGAGTTCACATGAATCATAACCCAGACCAATCGTCTAGTTTCAGGTTCAGTTTGAGGGTGTGCAGTCGAGCTCTGAAAACAGCATCCACATCATCCAAGAGAATTGAACCTCAGAGTTCGGTGTGCACAAAAAGTGCAAGTGTGTAAGCATCCTTCGATATTATTTCTTAAACTGGTGAATTAAAAAAATATAAGAGCAAGCGGTGAGCATGGTTAAACAGCTTCCATGTTGTGGTGCAATGCAGTTCACCATTTGAGATCACTTCATGAAATACTTCATGAATGTTATATTAACATTAACAAGCATATGGAAGCAGAATTATATTTGACATAATCTTCATTGTTTATGAAAACTAGTCATTTAAATGAGGATCATATAAAACAGAAAATCATCTCGGGTTACATATGTAACCTTAGTTCCCTGAGGGGGAACGAGATGCTGCGTCGAAAATGCTAGGGGAATAACTTAGCATGTAATCTCGTGTAGCACTGGGAAATTGATTACGCGGTGGCAGGATGATCCAAGATCATAAAAGGATGCCAGAAACCGGAAGCAGCAGCTCAGAGAGTGTCTGAAGCAAGCCTGGAGGCGCAAAGAGCTGAGACAAACGGCACAGTGTCTCGTTCCCCCTCAGGGACTTAAGGTTACATATGTAACCCGAGACATTCCCTTTCATGGGAACTCGAGCTGCATTGAAAACGCTAGGGTAGGGATCTCCAAACTACAGCCCGTGAAGGCCTCTCATCTGGCACGCAGAGACCTTTTTGTCTACGGGAAAAGATTACAGAAATGTATATGTATCCTGCCAAGATCAGTCGCTGCTTAAGTGGACGTTACGTTTTCACCGAATTAAAATAGAGGCGCGCAGTAGTGTGTTCTCTTTCTAGAGCAGGAACAAGACGTTGCAATGAAATGCATTTGGGAACTCCTCCCCTTCACGTAATTTCTGAAACCTTATAGCGTAACGCCAGTTGACAACTGGTCAAATTGTACCGCAACGCGGCTCTGGCCGACAGACAGTATAAATAGCATAAGCGCGACAATTGCGTCAGAATATTTCCTTCACACTTCTCTAAACGGAATATGGAAAAATAACTGAGGTTACAATAGTAAACGGAGATGTTTTCCAACCGATCACTACATTATAAAACCTTATTCACTGCTTACTTTTTCTACTTCCGTTCACCGTCAATGAGATGATTTAACACCATCTAGTAGAGTTGAGCCAGATACTCGGCGCAGATACTTTTGCCAAGTATGAGTATTATACGAGTAATACAAGTCAATATCTGAGCTTGGATTTAATAAAAATTCTCATTGGGTAGCTGTCTGCATTCTGTGATAGGCTAGTCACAGTGCCTTTCCCCTACACATACAGATTTGCTGTGTCCCGCTCTGCTCACTCACACACAGAACACTGAGAAAAGAACAGCTCTCTCTCTCTGTCTGTCTGTCTCTCCCTCAGTCACTCAGGTTTGTGGGTCTTTTCCGTTAACGTTTAGGGTTTCTTCAGTTTCAGGTTTGTTTTTTATTTCAGTTTGTTTGTAGTACTTATTAACCAATAGAGTTCTGGTAAACATGGGGTTTGTTCAGACGTGGTGCTTGGTAGAATGCGTCTCTGCCTGTTGGAGATTTTTTTTTTTTAACCGTCTGCTGGCTCTAACCAGTTTTTTGACTTCACGCTAAAAATAATGATTAGAAATTATGATTTCTTCATAATTGCAACCGCATGTGTTGAATTCATTATTGCAAAACTTGTTCTGTATATAGTTTGTTATCGTGATCAAAACCATTGATCTAAAGCTGAGGTTTTCAAAGTGTGGGGCGCGCCTCCCCTGGGGGGCACCAGAGCATGCCAGGGGAGGCGCGGAGAGGTGTAAAAAATAATAGTCTTATAATAACTCGCCGAACTTGTATTAAACCTCCCTCATTTTACATTTCCCTGTGAATTCTGTCGCGGCTGCAAGCGGCTGTGGTGCTGAAGCTTTGATGCAGAGTAGGCGTGTGTCGTTCAACACCCCCCCGTCAATAATCGCGTATCGCGTACACCTCCCCCACCCCCTGTCAACAATCGTGCATCACAACCCCCCCCCCCCCCCCCCGGTCAACAATATGCGCATTTTTGGGGGGTGGGGGGGGGCGGCATTGGGTGGCTTGTGTCACTGTCTGACTTTGACTTCCTATTAATCACCAAATACATTTTAAAATCTTGCTAATTACTTACAAAGCATTAAATGGTTTAGCTCCACAGTACTTGAGCGATCTCTTTACATATTATAGTCCTTCACGTCTATTGCGATCCCAAAATACTGACCAGTTTATAATACCTAGAATATCAAAGTCAACTGCTGGCGGGCGATCCTTTTCCTATTTAGCAACCTAAACTCTGGAACAGTCTTCCTAATACAGTTCGGGAAGCAGACACACTCTGTCAGTTTAAATGTAGACTAAAAACACATCTCTTCAACCTGGCATACACATAACACATTATATACATACATTTTTAATCCAAATCATGTAAAATGATTGTTAGGCTGCATAATTTAGGTCAGCTGGAGCCAGGAACATTCCCATAACACCTGATGTACTCGATACATCAGAAGAAAAATGGCATCTACGCTGATATTAGTCTCTGTTTATTCCGAGGTTACCGTGGTCAGCCGGATCCGGGCCGTATCCAGATCAGATGAAGGACCTGCACCTGGACACGAGCACAGCACTGCCCTGAAGTGTCTGCAGAGACCGTGACTCTACTAGACCCTCCCCTGTGAAGAACCCATGAACCCATCTCCAACTGGACCAAATTAGACTTCATATTAGACTTGAATTATAATAATCAAACTATCAATCAATGAAATCAATCAATAATCAAAACTTAACACTTAATATTCATCAATTGTATTAATTCGCCTGCTCTTTTAAGGCTGCCGTTCAGCCAAACAAACTTTGTTTATAATGTTTTCCTGTGACCACTGTAAAGCTGCTTTGAAACAATCTGTAAAAAGCACTACATAAGTAAAGGTGACTTGACTTGACTTTGAAAACCTCTGATCTAAAGCTCAATGCTGATGCTGTCATCTACCATAAATAGTTTTCTAATCAGCAATAAATATAAAAATTTCTGATCAACCCATATCAATAACATATCCCTATCAAATAACATACCGATTAAAGCCCGGCCCATTTCAAGACAACCCGCCCACTTCCGGGTTAGGCCCGACGCAGTCCGAGTACAGATACAGATACAGGTAATTCATATGGTTAACAGATACAGATAATGCTGTACTTGCTCATCCCTACCATTTAGTGACCCCCTTAGGGACAAAGAAGGTAGACCTTCCGAAGACCTTCCTAAGTTCCAAAACTTTTGCATCAAGGTACCTTTCAATCTTTCGAACAACATAAATGTCTGAACAAACATATAGCATACGTGTCGACCAGGAGTATCCGTTATGGGTCCTAGAGACTAGAACCTGCAAGTAACTCTAGGAGAGGGCCACTCTGCAAAGCAACCCGACTCGCAGGTGGCAGTTGAGGAGGATCGCCAATGTGAAGTTGGACACACTTGGTGTCAGGACCTCTGCTCATAGCCTTCTTAGCAGAGGAGGCGGTCCTCAGATCCGGCCCCATGTCAGAGAGCTGAGAGGGTAGCGGAACTCTGCTTGGGTGGAATGACCCCTCAGGATCAATCCCCACCCGTAAAGGATGCATCCGTCGAGACATGGAGCTCCGATACGGGCCAATGCTGAGATCTAGATACAGCAACCCGAGTGATTTACCAACACTGGGAATTGTTGCCCTGCGACCCAGAGCTGTGAGAGTGCTTGCAGTAAGTGCCTGGCCCATTGAAAGCTCTTGATGGCTGAAAGGGTGGCATCAACACAGATCTGGATGAGACACACTCCTCTATGTCTTGAGTCTAAGAGCCCCGAATTGAATAGTGCATCCAGTGGATACTATGCGCAGGACCCATTAAGAGATACTTGGCAGACGTGACCATACGGCCGGAAACTCGAGGCCTCTCAAAACTGGCCTCTGGTACAAAAAGAACATCCACCACAGGGCCCAGTTCTTTGGGGAACACCCGGGTTGAATGACCCTCCCCGCAGGAGGCAACTCTCCCAGATCAACCCGACTCAGGGGCAGCAGTTGGTATATGAGGCCTGGCGTAAGCGTCAGATTCTCATGCTCTTGACCTGCTTAGCACTGAGGATGGTCCTCAGAACCGTCGTCATGCCAGAAGCTGAGCCTGAGAGCGTCGGTTCGACCCCTTAGTACTCTTGAGGGTGTAACAGGTGGTGACACCCCACTTGAGTGGCCCTAGGAGAGGAGTTGTGAGGTTGTGGAAAGAGTAAAACTT
The DNA here is from genome assembly GCA_037043235.1 of Rhodeus uyekii. Classification (NCBI taxonomy): domain Eukaryota; kingdom Metazoa; phylum Chordata; class Actinopteri; order Cypriniformes; family Acheilognathidae; genus Rhodeus; species Rhodeus uyekii. The sequence goes on along the minus strand of JAWRVZ010000186.1, from coordinate 873,667 downwards.
CCTGAACGCCACCAGCTGTACAACGCCCCTGAAACCTCTCGACAACAGATCCTTAGACCAAGTCGCCAAAAAGGCCCGAAGGTGACAGAGGGACGTCAGGATCTTTCTTTTTTAAAACCCTCCTTAGGATTATATGATTATTATATGATATATATTATACCCTCCTTTTAAAACCCGCCAATCTTAGTGTGGCCAACTTCTCGAAGAGGCCGACTCCCTAGCAGCCTGGAGAGAGAGCCCTTCCCCTCATCGAGGTCCCAGAGCAACTCCGCCTGTAAAGCCTGCAGTAGAAGTAGGGTGCTAAGCCTACCACTGTCAGGTTGGAGCGGAATATGCTCTGCCCACCAGAGTAAATTGACCCGCATAGCTTGGTAGGCAGCGCCGGGGATTTACCTCTGACGCTGGGATGGAATCACACAGGAGACATTCATCCAGATGCATTTTTTAGGATTAGCGTCCCTGGTCTCTGCAGACCATATATATATATATATATATATATATATATATATATATGGTCCCTGGTCTCTGCATATATATATATATATATATATATATATATATATTATGCTTAGTCGAGCGCAATTCACAACCTTGACAAGGCTCCTCATAGGCCTGGGAGGGAGATGGTGAAACTTCCTCTCCAGCCTCGACGCTAACACATCTAACTCCTCAGAGCAGGATCGTTGCAGCGTCAGTGTGCCCCTGCTTAGTCGGAAGAAACCGCTCTAGAGTGTGCCTCCGGATCCAGACATAGGAACAGATCTGCCAGGTAAAGGCTGAGATAAGGCAGAGCCCGTCTCAAACCCCGCTGCCAGAGCCAAAAGTTTTTATATTGTGCAAATCCCAGAACAAAGATCGCTGCTGAGCCTCTTCAACAGCGGGTCTGAGCCCTGAGAACGCAACCCTGGGAGCAGAGCAATGCAGCATACAGCCAGTGCCCTCAAGTGCTGACCGTGTGCACTCTGCTACAAACACGTCTAACATAAGAGGTGTGTAGCCCTGCTAGCTCTAGTGAGGGCAGGGGAAGCACCCATTCTAAAACTTGTTGGTTCGTCATTAATATAAAGATGTGAAAGTCCCTATCTTTTTAAACTAGTTAGGGACAGATATTCTTTCGTTTCACACACACACAGATCAACCAGCCTCCCACAAACACAACCGACACAGAGCTTTGCTAAAGACACTCAAAGCTGCCGCTTCCGGTTTCCGGTGCCCTTTTATGACCCTGGATCATGCTTCACCGACTTGCGACGATCGTCCCGCTAGAGCGCGATTGAGTTTACGGTGCTTCACTGTGACTACATGCCAAGGCATTCCCCTAGCGTTTTCATCGTAGCGTTGAGTTCCCATGAAAGGGAACTACGTCCACATCTTTGTCAGCATCTACGGCTCCATGAAGAACCTTCAAATGCACAGTTATTCACAGTGGCAAATTTATCAGAAATCATGAACAGAAGCTCAAGCAAACTTTCTCAGCATGTAGGAACAAATCTCACTGGTTCTTGCTGAAGCTCAGATGTGTAGCATAACACAAGAATAAACCTCAGAATGAACCTGTTTATCATATAAAGCAATTGAATCTCCATAAAATGTGGACTTAACCACTCAATTCATATGAATTAATTTTACAATCTCTATATGAATTGTTTGAAGTGCCACAGTGTCAGGCGTCAATGGACTGACATAAAAAAAATATACATTGTGCGCCGAAGATGAACGAAAGTCTTCTTTGTGAGCAACGAGCAAACATTTTTTGGGTGAATTATCTTTGTGCAAACTTTCCATTGCACAAACGTTTCTTTATTCAAATATTCTAATACGATTTTTTAAAGAACTGTTTTCTGAAAGTTTCTTTAGGGAAACAAAATTGGTCTTCAATGGCATCACTGCAAACTCTCCCCCCCTGGAAGTTTTATTTTTAAGAGTGAATGTACTACAGCTTAATATCCGTCAAAGTTAAGAGAAATGATTGTTCACTGTGTGAGTTCAGGATAAGATATGGGTTGCAGAATGGAAATGAATGATATAATGGCTGTCCTACACTAGGTTTTGTTTACGTGCTAGAGGACAGTTTGGATAAACATGCAATCTGCATGGATATTTGGCATGCACAAGTCATTCCATGACTGCATGAGTTTACATTAGCCTGAGTGAGTTTTGACATGTTTACCCATATACAAATATTTTGTAATAACTGTAATGTTCAAATATTCTCAAAAAGTCACTTGTGTGCACTTGTGTTTCAGCTCCCCATCTTCAAAAAGCTAAAAGTATTCTGGCAAACTGGTAAAGTTGCTCTAATAAGAGAAGCATGTAAGATGAGGTTCTTACCGCTTGAGAGAACGACCAGGACCGCATGGCACTGTTGCTGTACCTGCCGGGGAGACGATGATGGATTTAATACAAGAACAGGCATTGCAAAATAAACTGTATCTCTGCTTAAACAATAGAACACAAACATGTCAAGTAAAATCATTTGGTGTGTGAAATCTATTTGTACATAGTTTCCTTGTTGCTACACTGTGACATATGAGATTATCTTTTGTGTCTGTGTAAACAGATCGATTAAATTCAAGAGCAATTCAGAGTGCATTATAAACATCACATTATATATTCAATTTCAGTCTTACATACAGTTTGTCTAGATATAGGACTATGATTGTCTGTTCTCTGTTTTCTAGTGATTTTCAATTTTGCCATAGGCATTCTCTTAAAATATTGTGGCCCAGCAAACTCAGCCCAAGGTTAACATGTTGCATGTTAAAGACCACGACAAGATCATGGATCAAGATGTTGCATTGCCCAGTCAAAGTCCAGACGTCAATCTGACTGAAATGTTGTGGCAGGACCTTAAGAGAGCTGTGCATCAACAAATGCCCACAAACCTCAGTAACCGCTGAAATTACCCCAAAACAGTGTGAGAGACTGCCACTGTCATACAGAAAACAATTCAACTTATTAATGCAAAAAGTGGCTCTACAAGCAATAGAATCATGCTTAGCCTTGATACAAATGAGCAGAAACAATAGCAATACCAATAGATTACCTTTTCAATGTGTGATGAGAGTTTTGCTTATTACAGTATGTTGTTTGCCTTTAGTAGTTCTTTGAGCAAAATATAAAAATACCCCATACTTTTCTTAAGAGGTAAACTGGCCCCAGTGTATGTTTTCCCAAGCCCTTCTATGTGCCGTATACACGTGGGTGTCTAGATCTCTGGCGTACTAATGAACCTACACTGGCTTCCGGTCCATGTCCACATTGATTTTAAAACTCTAATTTTAACATACAAAGCTGTACAAGAAACTGCACCTTCATATACAGTAATACCTTGAGATATGAGCATAACCCGTTCCAGGGCGGAGCTCGTAACTCGAATTGCTCGTATCAAGAATCATGTTTTCCCATAAGAAATAATAGAAAACAAATTAATTCGTTCCAGATCCGTAACAATAGAAGAAAACATGTTTTTTATTGGTATAGACACACACACACACACACACACACACACACAGTTATTGTACATGTATACAGTGTAAGGATTCGTGTGATATAAAAAAAAAAGTAGTTTTAACTATACGTTTTTCAGACAGAAGATAGACAGTAGCGGCAGGTGCGCTACTTTCTTCCCTTTTTTCGCCAGACTACTTTCACTTGGTGCAGATCTTGTAACGGAATACCTATCGAGGGAGATTTGTTTCTGTCTCCTTTAAAAATAAGTAAGGTATGTGTCGTCAAAAAGCGCCGAAGCACGACCAGTACACAATTTATCAATCCACAGTTCCTCCTGCTGCTCCTTCTGCTCGATCACTCATGCGGCACCGCGCTCATATTTGTCCACAATTTAATGCTTCATTTCCATGGTCATCATGCGTTTCTTCTTCTCACTACCATCCTTACCACTCACTTTCTTAGAGCTCATCGCTAATATGAAGAATAATGCACGAAATGAACAGAAAATCAGCTAATCGCGGGCGATGCGTACAGAAATCAGTGAACACTGAAGTGAAAGTGCGTCAGCATCGGCATCAGTATGCGTGCTCGTATCTCGAATATTTACTCGTATCTAGAAGCAAAAATCTGGCCGAAGGCTTGCTCGTATCTTGGAATACTTGTATGCAGAGACGCTCGTATCTCAAGGTATTACTGTATATGTGATTTAATTATACCTCATGTGCCTTCCAAATCTCTCCGCTCTGCTGACGCTCCTAGGTTTTGGAACACACTTCCTTTAACTATTAAGAATGCCCCTACATTATGTATTTTTAAGAAACAGTTAAAAACCCATCTTTTTAAGACTGTGTTTTTGTCTTAATTTTTTAAATATTTATTGTTTTTATGATTGTATTGTTTTTCTCTTGTACTCTTTGCATTGTAGCGCTTTGGGTTTAAGAAAAGCGCATTATAAATAAAATAAAAATGTGTTATGTATAAATAAATGCATAAAAATAGCCTGAAAAAACATCTGATCTAAACTTTTATATTTATATCCAGTTGAGAGAAATGTTTACTCTCTTACTGATAACAATTCTTAGACATAACAGACTATTTGACTATTTTGAATAGTCCTGATGGAAATTTCATGTAAGTCCCGATTGGACCGAGATGCGAGACGGGCTCTGTTGATGTGTGTATCTGAATAAGGATGAACAGCGCGAGAATGGTGTGAGACGACAGTGTGATTGCAGACACTTACACCGAAAACCTCATCGGTACATTGTTAGCTATCTTTGGAAACCTGTTGGTCAGCATCTCAGTCAGCATTCAGAAACAGTCATGTGACACTGGTGGGAAAGAAAGCCCAGAGGCAAAACCACTACAATAAGACCTGATGTCTGACCCGATGCTGATGGTTCTGGGGGAGAGCACCCTGTCTGTGTCTTATGCATTTGCTCCACTCTCTCTCATAGCTCCATTAATGTAGTGTCTGTCATAACATGATCCATCTTATGTTTCCTGTTTTTGTGGGAAAAGTGGAAGACACAGGAATTTTGAAGCACTACATCTTGACATTCCTTTTTTCCAAGGCAGCACTACCCTCTTTGTGAGGGCCGAACTCTTATGAAAAGCTGAATGCGAAGAACATATAAAAACATGGTATCAGATGGCCCTTCCTTTCACATTTGCTTGTGGTGATCATCACATTCTGTCTGATTTCATGTTACATTTGGAACAATACGGCATTTTTATATATATATTAAAAATGCCTGGACAAAATTACTGGCACCCTTTCAAACTTGTGGATAAATTGTGGATTGTTTAAAGCATGTGATGCTCCTTTAAACTCAACTGAGGCAAGTAACAGGCGTAGGCAATATAAAAATCAATCAATAATAAAAGTATAAATTAATCAATATAAAAAGTCTTTGCATTGTGTGTCTGTGTGTACCACACTAAGCATGGACAACAGAAAGAGGAGAAGAGAACTGTCTGAGGACTTAAGAACAAAAAGTCTGTAAAAATATCAACAAGGTTGCAATATAAACATGTTCTCCAGGTTACAAGTCCATCTCTAGAGAACTAGATATTCCTTTGTCCACAGTGTGCAACATTATCAAGAAGTTTACAACCCATGACATTGTAACTAATCTAACTGGACGTGGACGAAAGATAAAAATTGATGAAAGGATATACACAGGATAGTCACAGGATAGGCTGGTGGATAAGCAGCCCCAAACAAGTTCTAAAGAAATTAAAGCTGTCCTGCAGGCTCAGGGTGCATCAGGGTCAGCACAAACTATCAGTTACGCTATGGCAGGATATACAGGAGGATCAGCTAACACAGAGACATAAAAAAACTTTAGTAAGCCAAAATCCTTCTGGGAAAATGTCTTGTGGACAGATGAGACCAAGATAGAGCTTTTTGGTAAAGCACATCATTCTACTGTTTACCGGAAATTGAATGAGGCCTACAAATAAAAGAACACAGTACCTACAGTCAAATATGGTGGAGGTTAAAAGATGTTTTGGGGGTTGTTTTGCTGCCTCTGAAAGTTGTTGTTGTGCATGTTGTTTTGCTGCCTTTTTCTCTCAGAAAGCTTGAGTCCGAGATCGTGGATGTTCCAGCAGGACAATGACCCCAAACATACATTAAAAAGCACCCAGAAATGGATGGCAACAAAGTGCTGGAGACTCTGAAGGGGCCAGCAATGAACACATGTAGAGAGATCTTAAAATTGCTGTTGGGAAAGGGTGCCCTTCCAATATGAGAGACCTGGAGTAGTTTGCAAAGGAAGAGTGGTGTAAACTTCAGGTGAGAGTGTAGGAAACGTATTGATGCTTACAGGAAGCGATTGATTTCAGTTGTTTTTTCAATGGGTGTGAAATATGTGAAATATTTTTCAATATATATATTTGGTAGCCTTGAAAGCAATTATTTTATCTATTTCCACCCAAATTAACTTTCAGCTCACTTGGCAACCTTTAACTCACTTGGTAACCTTAACTTTGCTCCAAATCTAATGCACAAGAAAAACTCTTACTTTAAGTAGCATTACTGCAGTCAGTATGGACAATCTAGTGAATACCTGGATTACCTTCATGTAATCACTCTCAGCTTCAGAACAGTGATAACCACAAAAAACAACATAACAGAAACTCATTTACATGTCAAACAAAACAGCATTAAACACTGCTTGTCCACAGTCTGTCCCTGTACTAAAAAATACAAAAATTATATAAAAACTCTATATAATTTCAACGTTTACTCCTATTATCCAGTCCTATGCGACGTATGCTTGGAACTAAAAATCCACTACCCAATTATCAAAGTTATCAAGACAATTTCATTAAGTTATTAAAATTATTTTCTTTTTTAAACAAATATCACTCAATGCAGAAACTTCCACACAATAATCCACCTCTACATATGGTTACTGTTCCAGATTTTGGAGTTGCCTCTTTTTTGTGGTCCATGGGGAATTAAAACCATGTCACCACACTATTGCTTGCTAAAAATATATATGACAGAGCTGCGAGGCCACATCCTGGCAGGAAGAGCACATTCCTCATATCTGAGCATAAACTATTTGAGTGAAGATTTTTCCGGTGCTTTTGTTTTGTTTCACAGTGACTGTGAGGCCGGGACAGACTCTGCTCGTTTAGTTCTACACCCACCTGTTGATGAATGCGCTGTTGGAGGCCCAGTCAGGATCCTGTGGCAGGACATAAGCAACAGTTAATATACACTTCAGCATGGACAAGGCCACTGATCCTTACTGACTTTTCTGTGCACTTATGACTTTTCAACATTTAAAAAATGCTGAACAATTAGTTCATGTCGAAGCAGAGGGTTTTATATATATATATAAAAATCAAGTTTAGTACAAGATTCTAGGCAAAAAGTGTTATATGCACATGCATCACTCGCAAAACATGCGAGACATTTATTTGTGCGTAATATAATATATTATAATAAAATATAAAATTTAAAAAGTGAATTCACATTCCATGCAAAGCTAGAGGACATTGCTTGTTATTTTGCTTTCATCAATAAAATAACATTTCATTGAGGGTTTTGTGAAAAAGGGTAATGCAGCAAACATGGGGAAATTTTAAAAGGTCAGTATGATTGAAGATGATTAGGTGAAAATATTAGAGTAAGTTGAATCGATAGTTAAAGACTGAGAACAGAGAAGAGAAAAGAAAAGACCTTAATGTAAAAGGAAAGGAGCAGAGAAAATGTACATGAAGCTGTACCATGCCACACAATTATTGCATTTTTAAGACCAGTATGCCTTGGACAAACATATCAGGCATATATTTTTGAATGATTTTATAAACTTTTAAAATACTCTACATTATCATGCTTCACTGCTATACATTATCGCTGCACACAAATATAAACCTTCTGCTTGCCACGGGTTTTAGTTCTGTGTCTCGTTCTCAGCTGGTTTATAACCGATTATGCGCACCTGTCAATCATTTTGTTGACTGGTCTGGTTGTATTTAAGCTCTGTGCTTCTTTCCGTTCATTGTCTGTTCTCACCAGGTTTATATAGTTCTTCTCCTTAAGGTTTTAGGCATTAAACTACTGCAATTAAATCTGTTTCTCCTCTTTATTTGCAATCAACACTGATATAGATTTGGTCTTTTCTTATGGAGTTAAATCTGTAGTAAATGCTGAAGTATTACCTGTTACTGTCACAGGGCCAGCAACACACCCCCAGCATCAGACCTCTACCCTCCACCTCCTCCCTCACAGCTCTAATCACCCACACCTGCAGACACTCATCCCTCAGTCTTCATAAACAGCCCTCATGCCATCCGTTGTTGTCTGGTCTACATGTTCATACCTGAAATAGCACCAGACCTGATGCTACATGAGCTGCTTATCGCAAGACTCTGCTTCTGACCCCCTCATCTGGCTTCCTCCAAAACCTTCTCTTCCATTCATCATAAGATAAACCATCAGTTTACCCTACCTCACCTCTGTTTGCCTTCACTGTCTCCCGCGCCTCACCCTCTTTTCCAATAAACTGATTTACATTACTCATGTCTGTGTTCTCCTCTGTAATATGACAGATACACACGTAGCAGACTTTTTTTTTTTTTTTTTAAACAAGCTAAAGAATTCAATGAAGACAATACAAAAACATCGGGAATAGCAGCTTTAATGGGCAGAAGCAAATAATGTGGCACAAAACTCTGAAACATCTGAAAAAAATTATACCATAGTTAATTGTTTTAGTTAATAGTCCATAATCCAGATATGGCAAAATACTGATATAAAACTCAGCATTGTTTTACATGGCTGTCACAGTTGAACTGTGTTAATTTAGAAAAAAATTGTGATTTATATTGTAATTTTATTTGTAACATTTGTTAATTTTCTCTCCATTTATTTGAACCTACCAATTTTCCTCAGCAAATGCAAATTATTATCTGCATTGGCTGAAAAGCATAGGTTTTAAAGTGACCAGCTAAGAAGGCTGTCATAATTGATTCACCATTAATGTAAATCTTAATTATTAACCTTATTTTTTTATTCTGTTTAACAGGAGATACTTTAAATAATGTCTTTGCTGCTCTTTTCACCCCCCCCCCCCCCCCCCCCCCCCCACTTATATATTTTCCAAGCCAAAGATTGTAGATTTGTGGAGCTTGACATCCACTTTTGTGGTAACGTTAAAAAAGTTTTAAAACAACTGTTTAAAACAACTTTCAAAATCTGTTTTTATTTACGATGGAAGACAATAAAATGACAGCAAAATTAAAATTGAGTTTACTGTATTGTTAATGAAAAATAAAACAAATGTTTTTACAAAAACCAACGTTTTCAACATGCAATAAGCATTTGAAAAAATGTAATACTGTTAATAAATCCATGTTATGTTCCACAAAAGCAAAGAATAAAACCACAAATTCAAAAAGATTAAAAGTGATTTATACTTTGGTGTAATGTAATGACAAAAAAAAAACAGATCTCATTCTCCTAACACAGAGGAGACACACACATGATGAACCTCATGAAACTTTGGGAAAAGGTTTGCTCAATCCTCCAATTACATTAATTGAAGATCACACAAAGCAAGAGAAACAACATGATGCTTTCGTTTCTCTGATTCTGTATTAGTTGAGTAAACTCTTTGGAAAGACATGGGGGTTTAGCAGAAATGGAAAAAAATGACTGGGAAATTTTCACCAGATTAAGTCACGGATACCACTGTGGAAATCGCTGAGGTAGATATACATGTTCAAATGACTTCATATACACATTAATACTGTGCCACACTAGTCCATCTCTTTTCCCCCCACACGTGTTTCCAAACATACATTTCTGAGGTTAAATTCTAGTCGTTTTAGACACATTAAGGCAATCTAGCCAAGTAGTGAAATAGGCAATAAGAAAAATCCAGAGAAAAGGAGAGCGAAAGCATGAAAAAGGACATGAGAAAAGAGTCACTGCATACAGCTGGACAAAGGGAGAAGGCAAGCTGACATTAGTGAGTCAATAGCTTAAGCCGTGTGATCCAACTGACCAGTAGCGAGGGCTCCGCGGGCGGCCGTTTGGGGCTGGATGTCATGGGGGTCTTTTTGACTAAATCCTCCTGATAAGGAATGGTGGCGCTGTTGTGTAGATCCGCGTGGTTTTGCGTTTGGTGGATCCTGTACGCAGGCTGTCTTTGGGTTGTGAAGCCTGGGACCGAGGCCTCCTCGGCGATAGTTGCTATGCGCTCGTTGCTAAGGTATCGGTACAGAATTTCTTCACCTACACCAGAAGATTAAAACATGCATGGTTTAAAATCTCTTCATGTTTCAACAATAATTTGTTTATTTTTTCATCTGCAAATATGTAACCCATTACTTTTCTTGTGATCTTGGTTCTGCAACACCAACATCCTTTTGCTTTATGAAAAGTGGTTTTGATAGGTTTCTGAAAGAAGTCTGTTTTGCTCACAAAGGCTGTATTTATTTGACAAACATACAGTAAAAAATGAATAAGACAACATGTGACTAATTAACTAATATTAACCAATGAAAGCTTCTTGTGAGCTCTAACTTTTGAGTATACACATTTTGTAGTTGTTTTTCGCATACAGCTTATAGATGTAATTATTTCTCGTGTGGATGTCCATACAAATAAATTTGCATGGTTCCTCAGTTAGATAACATTCGATCATTCGGATGATCAAGTTTTTTGATCCTACAAACCTGGTCTGGCACATGATTGTTAATCGCTGAAAATAAAATGTCATATTCTTGGTGTCACAACTGGGTTTGGTGTTGGGTTAGTTCACCTCGTTTTGTTATTGGTTCAGTTTTGACCTGATGACCTCTGCCCTTCTGTTTCCATGGTGACTGATTAAGTTAGTTCTGTTCAGGTGTGTCTCGTCTCCATTGATTGGTGTGCATTTAGGCTCTGTGTTTAGTCCTGTGTAGTTGTCTGTCGATGTTGCGCTTTCTTGCTCGTTTGTTTTGTAGTTTTGAGTGTACATGTTTGTGTAAATAAACACAATGGCCGGTTGTGACACTTGGAATAAGTTAATATATAATTTATTAATATAGTAAAAATAATATGGTTGTTTAAATCACCTGTTAAAACAGGACGATGAACGCACTTTAGCTAAAATGTTTTTCAGTCTTGTATTTTATCTAAAATTGTGGACATTAGTATAACAGCCTCTAGCATGAGGGAAACAAAAGGTTGGTTGGTTTATAATGTTAATGTATATAATTCCTGTCATAACGGCCCATTTCAAATGTTTACATGCTTTTCTTCCTTCTCTTTTGAGTGGTGATGAAATATTGTTCTTGTAAATACTATACAGTGTTTTAGTAATAAAAGTGTGGGCTAGATCTTTACAATGCTCATAAATTACAGTGAAGCGCAGCAGATGCTCATACGGTGCTCGGCAATGGTCAAAAAGATTTAAACTTGTAAAGTTAGTGATCTGGATTCAGGCGGCAAAAAATAAAATGAAATTACAGACTAGCCCCTATAAATGTTGCAAATACATTATGAAACGATTAGCGTCAGAACAAGGCTTATATGTGTACAGACGTAGGTTTTATTAGCTGTGTAACAATGTTGAACGTTCAGGGAGAACGTTCAATGTTCAACGTAAGGCCTGTGAAGTGGCTAAACCGGATTAGTTAATGTGGCATTTTGTGTGAAGCTGTTCTGTACCTTTCCGTCCCTGTGTCCAGGGCTTTGCGTACAGGTCTGCCACACTCAAACATGTCTCCACTGGCATTGACAGAGGTCGCGGTTTACCTGCATATACATTCATGAAAAGCAGACACTTACAGTCACACTATACTTCATGTAACATGCTTTGTCCTATAATGCACCTTGGTCAGCCTCTTACACGGCTCTGTATAAATCAAATTTGACATTTAAAAATGACAAAAAAATAAATAAATGGTTGACTGCAAATCTGAAATACTGACCATTTGATGAGGATCTTCCTCTTGGACGCATCTGCACGTTGACCTCAACTGGGTGAACTGACAGTTTGTCGTAGTCTGCAATTGTGAAGCGCCGGTGGCTCTCCAGGTCCAGGAAGGAATTTGGGGAATCGGAGCCTTTAGGTCTGGCATTGAGGCTGCTGTATGAGCCATTCCGTACTTCCCTATAACAGCAGACAAACATTTATTTAACATTTATTTAAAGTCTAACGCACTTTGTGTTTCACAGAGAAGTGTTGCACTGTTATCATTTACTAGTGTGAAAAGCCTCTCAGTAGTAGATCGGTTAATCGGTTAGTCGGTTGATCGGTTAGTCTGTTAACAAACTCCCATCTCTCCCAGAGAGATGAGAAAAAAAAGTTGAGAAAAAAGACGATTTTTCTAAGTTGAAAAAATGACATCTTGAAATAATGAGAAACTTTCTCGAAATAATGACTTAACTTCTCGTGTTTCTCCACATGGTCAAAGTGAGTAAATGCGAAATCACAGCAAACATGACACGTTCTGTAAAAACAGCTGTCTTAGTTAAAGTCAGTGTAATATATCAAATGCAAATGTATAGTGACATCAATTATAAATTATCAGTATATTTTCCACGCCATGATATCGAAGAGCCGGTGAAAACTGTTGCATGAAAAATGCAAAACTTGCACGATTTACAAAACTTTTGGATTAACACTGGATTTATTCGTTAAGTTTATGTGTAACGTCTTCATAAAATCCATGGGTACATGTGTTAATATTAACGCGAATTTCGCGGATGCTCTTTGAGGTGCAGGTTCATCATAAAGAGTCTATATAATACAATACTATAACAGTCTATAATTCCTCTGTTTGAAATCCATGGATCACTGTGCTGAACTTGTTAATACACAAAAATACAAATGAATAAAATACTATATACTATGGCAGTTGTGCTCAATACGTCGATCGCGATCTAAGGTACTATTGGTAGATCGCATGACAAGGTGAGGTGACATTGTCATGAACTGACGCTATACAAATAAAGTTGAGTTGTTTTGAATAAAAACTAGATGTCAGCGTATCAGCCATCCCGTCACTTGATTGATACACAGGACAACCAGTCAGATGAAATCTGATTTTTTCCACACAATTAGGTCACTGTGCTCAAACAAACAACGCCCCTGAGCGCTGCAAAGCTAACAAGCTAGTCGTCCTAATTTTTCGCTCAGTTTTTTCCTCTTAAACATAAGATAGGGTATAAAAATGAGTAGGGGAGCTGGACCAAGTAAGAAGAAAAAAACGTATCACTTTCATCTTTGATACCAATCTTTCATTTGAAAGCCATGTTTCTAGCATCTGTAAAACGGCGTTCTTCCATCTTAAAAATATATCTAAATTGCGACATATGCTCTCTAAGACAAATGCAGAAAAGTTAGTTCATGCGTTCATGAGTTCAAGGCTAGATTATTGTAATGCTCTACTAGGTGGTTGCCCTGCACGCTTAATAAACAAATTCCAGCTGGTCCAAAATGCAGCAGCTCGAGTTCTTACTAGAACCAGGAAGTATGAGCATATTAGCCCAGTTCTGTCAAACCTGCACTGGCTTCCTATTAAACACCGAATACATTTTAAAATCTTGCTAATTACTTACAAAGCATTAAATGGTTTAGCTCCACAGTACTTGAGCGATCTCTTAACACATTATAGTCCTTCACGTCTATTGCGATCCCAAAATACTGACCAGCTTATAATACCTAGAATATCAAAGTCAACTGCTGGCGGGCGATCCTTTTCCTATTTAGCTCCTAAACTCTGGAACAGTCTTCCTATTACAGTTCGGGAAGCAGACACACTCTGTCAGTTTAAATCTAGACTAAAAACACATCTTTTCAACCTGGCATACACATAACACATTATACATACATTTTTAATCCAAATCATGTAAAATGATTGTTAGGCTGCATAATTTAGATAAGCCGGAACCGGGAACATTCCCATAACACCTGATGTACTCGATACATCAGAAGAAGAATGGCATCTACGCTGATATTGGTCTCTGTTTTTGGTCTCTGTTATTGTTATTGGCTGATATTGGTCTCTGTTATTGCCGCTGTCGCCTATGGCTTGCTCAGTTGGGGAAACTTAACACTTAAAATTCATCAATTGTATTGATTCGCCTGCTCTTTTGGGGCTTCTGTTCAGCCAAACAAACTTTGTTTATATTGTTTTTCCTGTAAAGCTGCTTTGAAACAATCTACATTGTAAAAGCGCTATATAAATAAAGGTTACTTGACTTGACTTGACTTTCATACGGAATGGGAGGAGGACATTTTCAAAGTGCGTTTGTCTCGTCTGCCAGTCTACCGTCGCAATACCAAAGAAGGGAAACGTGGAGCGGCATTTTCGGACTCATATATATATATATATATATATATATATATATATATATACAGTGGTACCTCGAGATACGAGTTTAATTCGTTCCAGAACCGAGCTCGTAAGTCAATCAGCTCGTATCTCAAACGAATTTCTCCCATTTAAAATAACTGAATTCGATTTAATCCGTTCCGGACCTATGAAAAATCCCCAAACCATTGTAAATTATGAATAAAAATATGTTTTTAAATAACAAATAAACATGTATAATTAACAAATACATAACAAAATATGAAATAAAGAAATAAAAGAGTTATTTAGCATAATAGTCTTACTTTGGAGACAGAGGAGAACGGCTAACAAAGATGAACGGCGAGGAGGAGGGAGGGGGAAAGGGATGTAGGCACTCTAGACCAGCGGTGGGCAAACTAAGGCCCGCAGGCCATATCCGGCCCGTTGGGCTTTTTAATTCGGCCCACCGAACTTGTATCAAACCTCATTCATTTTACAATTCCGTGTAATGTCTTTCTGTCAGTGGCGCTGAAGCTGTGGTCGAGAGTAGGCGTGTGTCGCAAACCCCTCTACACCCCCCGCCCCGTCAACAATCGCGAACTGCACTCACACTGCGCTCACACGTGGGTAACACGTGCGAGTGAGCGAGAGATGCTCTCGGATGATGCTCGACCCTGCGCGCCAACTAGCGGGACGCTCCGGAAACACTGCCACGTATCCACAATCCACGTATCTCGGATTTCGGCTCGTATCTTGGATTTCGGCTCGTATCTTGAACGAAAATATGGCCCGAGCTCTGGCTCGTATCTCAAAAAACTCGTATGTTAGGCTGCTCGTATCTCGAGGTACCACTGTATATATATATATATATATATATATATATATATATATATATATATATATATTGTAACAGATGTGACTCATAGGCAGGGATCCAATTGCTGTGTCTTTAATAAGAGTAGTCGTACAGGCAGAATGGTCAGGGCAAACAGAGATCATACATAAACTGTAGTCCAGGCAGGGGTCAGAAAGGCAAGCAGACAGAATCAGGAACGTGGTACAGGCGGTGGTCAAGACAAGCAGTTATCAATCATCAAACGTTATTCCAGGCACAGGTCAGGGCGGTCAGGGCAGGCAGAACAGGATCAAACAGGATCAAACACGAGCAAACAGGCAGAATCACAGTATAAACAGACAGGAATAATAACGCTCAGAACTGATAACCACAGCTAATCAAGACTTCGCCCTGAGCTGTGGGGAAACCGGGTTTAAATAGTCTCTGTGAATGTGAAACAGGTGGAGTGACAAACAGTCCTGATGGGGATCAGCTGGTGTGTGTGATCAGTCCAGTGTACTGCATGATGGGTAATGTAGTGTGTAGTGTAGAGTCAGTTTATGTGTGAGCTCCCTCTGGTGGCCAGGGAGGGGAGCGCAGAGCTCATATTCACAACACACACACACATATATATATATATCTCAATAAATATAATGGGTAGATCATTTTGACTTGGTCATTTCAAAAGTAGCTCCCATGCTGAAAAAGTTTCAAGAAAGTTTCTCGTTATTTCGAGATACTAAGTCATTATTTCGACTTAAATCTTTTTTTTCCCTCAACTGTGGCGGGAACGGGCTTCCATAATTTATAAACCTACACCAATGGCAGAATACATTAACATGTTTGTAACTATATATGCAAACTGTTATTTCTTTTTAAAGACAAAAACAAAGTTAAACTGATGTTTAACAATTTTGAAAAGAAAATTTTAAACCCTCAATCTGAGTTTACATATTTTTATGTCCACATGTTCTCGTTCAAGAGATTGGCTGTATCATTACTATCATAACGAATATTTAAGATAAATTGGACATTTGAGTACTTGGAGCTGTTAACAACCCTGGAATCAAACATTCATCTTGCATTATTAATACCAAAATATATCTGCATGGTCGTAGCTCTCAGTCTAAAGTTAGGGTTAGACTGAGTCTGGGTTAGGGTTAGTTTCAGGCTCACCGGGGACTGTAAGGCACAGAGGGAGGAGGAGGGAGGTACAGGTCCTGAATGGCAGGTTTCTCCTTCCTACTGGAGAGTTTGGCAGATTCGTCTGGTGACTGACTCTTACTTGGAGAGGTGGAGCTCTGAAAGACACGAGGAAAACCTTTTGTAAAACATCTCTTCACAAATAAAAAGGCACATATCATCAAGACATCACTAAATGGGGTAACAAATAATAAACTGATAGATCAATGCAGCAACATTTGATCAAACTAAATACTTAATATGATGTAAGGAAATTAATTAATTATACACTACATAACATTACAATTATTCAAAAACATTAAACTTAACCAGTAATGTATATTGGGCCATATAGCATAGAGGCTTATATAAAATGTACATTTCATCCATGCTGTCCTTGATTAATATTTTTGCATGTTCATCTGAGAGCTGATGACACACCTGAGGCACGGGCGGTTTCCAGCGCATGTTTTTGAGAGGTGCTGGTGTAAATCCTGAGCTTCCTGAGGGTCTTTTCTTTAAAACAAGTACTACACGTTTCGGGTCCTCTCTCAGCTTGGCCACCAGGTTCTTCAGCTGCCAACCCACCTGGAGAAAACAAGCACAAGCCCCAGGTTCAGAGGATCACAGGCACAGTCCCGCAGAAAAATCACTTCTGAGCATAAACTACACAACAAATTGTGAAGAAATTGATCATGACATGACATAAACGTGACATGCCTAACATGACATGCCTAACAGAGAATAAACGTGACATGCCTAACATGACATGCCTAACAGAGAGTACTTAAAATCTACAGATGTAAAACAAAAAGGAAAATACTACTGTACAATACAAAACAAACGTATGTGTATAAATAAATGCTTACCACTGTCTGCTGGTTGACCTGGACGACCTCGTCTCCAGCGTGGATCTTGCGTGTCATATCTGCTGGAGACTAGAGGGGTAATCATTCTATGAGCATTTGTTTAACATTATTAATTATTCACATTTCTGGTAAAACCATTTGTATATTTTGTAAATAATACAGTACCAAAATGTATAAACCATTAAATAATAATAATACAAAGATTGCTTAAAAAATTGCTTTTTATTACTTATGAATCAAATTGTAATGAATAGTGCTGGCCAGACTTGTTAAGACCATGTTGTGGGTTCATAAACAGGCATTGCCACAAATAGAAAAAAAAGCACAACATATACGATTATATAAAATGAACATAAACCACATGATATACAAAGTAAGTATTGTTTCACAATAGTGGTGCGTTCAAGTCATAAGTTCTCAAATTCAATTAGTAAACCTGTTACTTGGGCATAAGTTGTATTCACATATCGCCATGCTCAAGATTCACTACTTGTGATCTTCAATGATATAAATCCATACAACCATCTTTACACTGTAGAGAAGGTACAGAATCTGAATTGATTACGTTTTATATTGATTATAATATTGATATAAACAATATCAAAATTCAAAACACCAGAAGCGTCTCACATTTTTTGTAATGCTATGCTATGCATTTTTAACACTGAAAAGTGCTCACAAACCTTACAAAAGTGTGTGTGTGATTGATTACAATCAAGATATAGCTTTTACAATATCAGTTCATACATTCCCAATCTAATTAAAAAAGAATTGACATGTACGGCAACATTCTTACAGAGAGTACAATTCCCACAACATATCTGTAGCCCTAACAAACACAGCTCAGTCGCAAACTAATTGTGTAACACTGTTCCTGCTTGTCTGTGTCTTCTTTGTCACTTCCTGTCATTCTTGTCTTTGTTTCACTTCCTGTCCATCGGGTTATTGTTTCACTCCCTGCACCTGTCTTGTAATCACTTGCTCGTTAGTCTCCCAGGTGTTGTTGATTCCCCTTGTGTATAAATCACTTGTGCATTTCCCTGGTGTTTGTCAGTTGTTAATGAAGTTATGGTGGATGTTGCCGTCATGTGTGGATGTTGCCGTCATGTGTGGATGTTGCCGTCATGTGTGGATGTTGCCGTCATGTGTGGATGTTGCCGTCATGTGTGGATGTTGCCGTCATGTGTGGATGTTGCCGTCATGTGTGGATGTTGCCGTCATGTGTGGATGTTGCCGTCATGTGTGGATGTTGCCGTCATGTGTGGATGTTGCCGTCATGTGTGGATGTTGCCTGAGAGTCTAGTGTTTGGTTTAAGTTTAGTTTATTGCACATGTGTGCTTCTTTTGTTTATATTTAAAGTCTTTTGGTTTTGTTTATATTAAATGAGCTTTTGTTTTGGAAATCTGCCTTGCGTCCTTCTCCTTGTTCCCGCATCGCACACCAGCACCCTTCGTGATCGTAACAAACAGAAGCCCCATACATTTTTCTGTGAGTTTGTTCGTTTAGACTGAACACCATGTGCACACAGAGGCTAAATTTATCCAAAAGCTAAATGTGATAAATGAAGGGTTTTCACCACTTTACTCACATGCTCAGTTGTTCCAGTGATGACATGAAGCCCATCGTAGGTGGATTTGATGTACATGCCCTGAGTAACAGGAAGACAGGGAGAGAAAACTTGAAAAACAACAGAAAAAGAGAGAGAACAGCTCTCTATATACCAGTGGTTCCCAACCGGTGTGCCGCGGCACTAATGGGTGCCGTGAGATCTTTTGAGGGTACCGCCAAAATTTCGGAGAAAAAATTGCACTAACGTCATTCTCTCTTGGCGGGAGAGGGAGGGAGGGGACTACCGAGATAGCGGAGAGTCCTTCTCCACCCCACCTCACCCCACCCGTTCAGTGAGGGTTGTGGATTGACGCGTATAAGAGCTGCCTCCCTGACTGAGCCTGGTTTCTCTCGAGGTTTTTCAGGGGAACCCACGCTGCGTCGAAAAGCTGTGGGAACACCTTAGCGTATTGTCTTGTGTAGCACTATCGAACGATCGAGTGTGAATTCACATCGAGGAATGATGATGTCATGAACCAGAAGTATAAAGATGTCATGAACAGAAGCTTTAGTGTCTTCAGTAAGCACTAGAGTGAAACATTGAGTGTGTTTGTGCTGGCTGTGTGTGTCATTTTCCCCAAGTCTTGTTTAAAAGAAAAGAGCTTTCAACACCTGTTTGTATGGTGAATTAACAGATCTACAGACTTTGTGTTACTCATTGTTCATGCATTATTACTGGCAGACATACACATGAATATCGAGGGCGCTGGCTGTACACAATGTGAGCAGCTTCCACTGCGAACGCTCTGATCCTGCCTAGCAGTCTTTGAGGAGACTGGCCAAGCTTGCAGTACCCTTGGTTCGGGTCCCGCTGCTGCTGAGGCACAGTGAAGAACACAGATGGATCTGTCAGAAGGGTTAGAGGAAGGCTCCGCCTTATCTATTCCTTTACCTGGAAGATCTGATCTCCCCTGTCAGGACCTGGAAGCACACCCTGTGGCAGTTACTTCTGATCAGGCGGAGACACTGGTACTGCAACTATCCAGTTCCAAGGAGCTGAATATTGTTAGCAACAAGGCTGAAGAGGAAGATGCGCCATCTTCCAGCTTATGAATCTCGAGTGGCCATCTGAAAGGAGGGACGCTCGTCCAAAAAGCAAATTTGATGAGTGTTACTTCCCTGCTAGAGCACAACCTCTCCATTGGTGCTTGCCTTTTTCCCCATATCTCCACACTGGGGTGTCGAGGTCTTGAAAAGAGGGCTGTCTCTTACAGGGTGCATAGTGCCCAGACCACACACTATGCTTCCCTTGTAGGGGCCAAAGAGCACGGTTACGAGGCGATGCTAAAGGTGGAGAAGGTGCTTGTGAGCCACCGCGCTCCCCATTTGGCACTGTCCCTAAAAGACCAGACCCAGCTCACCAAACTACTAAAAGTAATAATATTAGTATAGTAACTAATATTCAGCCTCTAGTCAAACTGCAGTGTGCTTAAATACTACTGCACTGGCGCAGGCTTACCAGTCAGAAAGCTCGGGGACCTCGATGAGGACAGGGGTATTGGTCCTGAAGCAGTGGCAAAGCAGCGCAGGGCCCCGGATTTGTCTCTCTGAGCCACCAGGGAGACGGCCAGCTCTATGGCTGCAGAGGCCAGCAGTATGCAACAGGGTTCCGGCCTGGGACCTCTCTCTGGTGCTCTAAGGCTTGTCCCAGACTCCCTTTGAATCAATCAAAGACATGCCTCTTAAGGTTTTAACTTTAAAAACTATTTTTCTCCTTGTTGTTTCATCTATCAAAAGGATAGGAGATCTTCAAGTTCTTTCAGTTGCTCCTTCGTTCCTGGAATTTGCCCCCGGTATGGCTAAAGCTTTTCTTTACCCCAGATGTGTGCCTAAGGTTCTTTCTAACCCAGTACATCCTACTGTACTGCAGGCCTTCTACCCTCTACCCTTCACTGACCATGACCAGGAGTTGAAGAATAGGGTCTTTCCAGTGCGAGCACTGGAAGCCTATTTACACAGAGCAAAATCTGTGACAAAATTAATGGGGTGGTTTTTTTTTTGCTTTGGGACTCCCAAGGGGGCCCGGGCTACTAAACCCACTATGACTACATTTACATTTATGCATTTGGCAGATGCTTTTATCCAAAGCAACTTACATTGAATTCAAGGAACACATTGATATTCTAATGAGTTCTTGCTTTCCTTGGGAAGAACTCATTAGAATATCAATGTGTTTCTTGAATGCAATGTAAGTCGCTTAGGATAAAAGCGTCTGAATCAGTAGGACTACCTTTTCCCATGGTGATCTGTGCCCACTGTGAGCGTGGCTGGCTCTAAGGCACTTACAGCAGGAGTATCTCTTGCAGATGTTTGGGATGCAGCAGGCTGGTCTCCCCTGCATAATTTTCAAGATTCTACCAGTTAGACCTCTACTCCACTCTGTGAGTAGAGTGAGTAGTGAGCTACGTTTCACTCTTCAGGCCCTCGTCACTGTTGTGCCGTTGGCATTCTCATTCGTGTTTTAACACAGCGCAAGATCCCTTGAGAGGGAATGTGTCACGGAATACTTAATGGAGGACTCAATTGCAGGTAAAAGAATATTTATTTTCAATAAATAAATAAACAAACATAAAAAAGAAACACCCACGAGGGGGAAACATTAACTAAACACAATAATGAAATACTCAAGAAACATGACCACAGACAAACCGAATGGAACGGTTCGGGGGAACACAGACGATGAGCATAACATGATAAGACAACGACACAACAAAGGACAGCAAACACGACGGGCTATATATATGGCACAAGAGGAAGACTGGTGATCGAAAATAGCTGGGAATAATTACAAGAACAAGGAGGGCAGGGCTGACGCTAAAAAGACACGAACATGCAGCGAATACAGACATGCATCGCCACGTGTTCACATGAACTGATGAGACAACGCGCAGTTAGTAAAAAACCAACTGTGCGCGGCACAGACAGCAAGACATCACACTCTCACACAGACGCGACGAGGGAGCAGTTTCAGAGATCTGTCAACCAAAACCCTAGGAACCGAAACTGACGTGACAGAACCCTGACAGAATGTCTCAGGTTACGTATGTAACCGTAGTTCCCTGAAGAGAACGCTTCGTCGTTCTGCCACACCTCCTACATGCCTGCCCCGGGCGCCTTACTTCAGACACTTTCTAGCTTCTGCTTCTGGCGCACCTTTAAACTCCTGGTTCATGATGTCCTCATTCCTCGACGTGCGTTCACACTCGATCGTTCAATAGCGCTTCACAAGACAATATGCTAACACATAACCCACAGCGTTTTGATGCAGCATCTCGTTCCCTCCTCAGGGAGCTAGAGTTACATACGTAACCTAGCATGTTTGGGTTAGGCTACTGTCGCTTCTGGCCTTCTTAGTTGGGGACAGTTAACACTTAATATTCTTCAATATTATTGATTGGCCTGTTCTTTTAGAGCTGCTGTTCATCCAAAACAAACTTTGTTTTTATTGTTTTCCTGTTCTCTCTGTTAAGCTGCTTTGAAAAAATCGCTTTTGTGAAAAGCGATACATAAATAAAGCTAACTTGACCTGACAGTGCTCAACTATTGAAAAATCATATTACTTTAAAAATCATATTATTTCTTGTCAACATATTTTCGTCAACAATATGTTTTAAATAAAACTGAGTTATCATTTTGAATGATAATGATTACTTGAAAGGAAAAACTGACAAGAATGCCTAACCCATAAACTTTCTTTAAATGTTCTCCATTTTTATTTTAATGTCATGGATGTGAGTAAATGGTGAGAGAATGTTTTTTTTTTCTCTCGTTATGACCCGTTTTGAGACGTCCACTTAGAAATTTCATAAAAACATAATAGTTAAAAATTCTCACCAGTCCCTCTCCTGGTGTGATGTTGGTCAGCTGAACTTCCTCCAGACATGCTGACTGGCTCATGAGAGGATCAGAGGTGGTTCTCACAATCTGCTCACAAATACTGTTCAGCACCTTTGACTGAAATTTAGGAGAAAACAGACGTAACAATTATGTAATTTTAAATTAAACTGAATTTTCATTGCTCCAGTTTTCAGTCACATGATCCTTCAGAAATATGCTGAATTGTTCAATTATGAATAACTATTCTCAATGCAAAAAACTATTTTGCTACTATAATTTTTTTTGGAAATCTTTTCAAGACTCTGATTAAAATTCAGTAAAACTGAATTTATTTGAAAAAATACTTTTGTAAAATTATAGCATTATAATGGTAAATTATTTCTACAGTAAAGAGTAAAGAGCTATTTCTACATGATTTAGCTATATCATTTTGATTTAACTTAAAAATTAGTTTAGCTGGAATAAATTCATATTTTATGTTGCTAATTAAAGGTTACCATTTCTTGTCTGTTTTGTGTTCCACGGTTTCCACAAAAATATGAAGACACAGAACTGTTTTCAACAGCAATAAGAATTGTTTCTTGAGCACCAAATCATATTTGTGAAGACATTGTGAAGATATTTTTCTGAAGACTGGAGTAACACAGAAATTCAGCTTTGATCACAGGAATACATTACATAAAAAAAAGAATAGAAAACAATTATTTTTGATTGTAATGATATTTAGCAATAGTTCTAGTTTTAAATATTTTTAATGGCTTTTTTGTTTTTATTTTCTTAATTATTCCAAACTTTTGGCCTGTATTGTTGTTTTGTGGACAGCCCAATTACACCATCAGCTTCTTATGAATGGCCTGCCTTTCTTTGAAATGAATAACAGGACCAACCCGTTCATGCTTTGAGTGTGTGATTTTGCCATTCTATTGAGTCTAGACTTAACGTGTGCTTGCATGTCAATTCCTTTGTCCTCAGTGTCGAATACTGCACATGTATAACTGCATGTTCATATTTCTCTGCACTGAACAGTTTTCATAGTCAGCAATGTAATGTTTTAGATCACACATTTTACTTGTCACAGTCATGTCATGATCCTCCTGTTTTGTCCCTCATGTGTTCCCGTAGCTGTCTTGTTAGTTTAATTGCCCATTTAGTTCGCCACCTGTTTGTCATTTCCTAGTGTATTTAAACCCTCTTGTGCTCCATTGTGATTGTCAGTCTTTGAATGTTACTTGTAGAAGTCTCTCTCTCTCTCTCCGAGTTTCTGTTTTTGCACCCCTGTGTGCTCTTTTGTTTATAATTAAAGTTCCTTTTTGAGTTTATCTAGTGATCTCAGTGTCGTGTGTCTCCGTGTTACTACACACCGCCTGGATTGCTAACATTACTAACTTTTTGGTTACTTTTGAACCAAATTGTTTATCAAAAGATATTTGAATTGAATAGAGGAAAATATATATTCTGTTCTCTATTATCAATGGCATTAATGCATCAAAGTTGGCATTAAATGGAAATTGAATACTTTCTAAATGCATCTTGCTGATCTTAGTGTGAACTTAGTGTCATCAATGCTTATTTATGATTTATTTTTTATTTGTTTGAGGTTGTAATTTTTTAATCAAAATGTGCTAACTTGGCCCTCTGGTGAAACTTCTGGTGAGACTTCTGCCAACTGTCAACTCTTTCTCCTATCATTTAGATCATTTAGTGTCACATGGTACTCAAGAAAAGTGGAAACTGTGATGTACCGTGTGTGTGTGTGTGTGTGTGTGTGTGTGTGTGTGCATATATATATATATATATATATAAAAATATATCTTTATATTATATATAAATCTTTGTTCCGATATTTGTGTTTGGTACAAAAAGAGACTTTATTGGGGGTTGGGCTGGAACATTTGTTAGCAAGAAATTATGAATGATAAAAGTTAATTTAGCCAGGTGGCTGAGAACCTAAGAAACAAAAAACTAACTAAAACAACACAATACACACAAGAAATAAATAAAACAAATAATTAAAATGACATAATGGAAAAAAGATACTTACAACATCCAAGACCTTCTCTTCCATGTCAAACACAGTGCAGTCCTGTGCAGGAGAGAAAGAAAAATTGCACAGCATGTTTGAAACCACTGTGAATAATAAAAACAAAACAGTTGAGATTCAGGAATGTTGTATAATTACAGAGCTTGACACAGCAACAGTGAATGACCTGCAGTCTCACATAAACAGCTTTCAGCCTTGAATTACTTCTCCATGTCCACTCTAAGACAAGATAATTACACAATAACACACTGTGGGAGAACACCAAAGTGAGGAGGAAGAGACAACACCCTGCATATGCTGCATTACGGGTAGAAGGAAAGAAACCAGAAAAGGATTTAAATAAGGGCACTTATAGATCGCCCAGATTCTTCACGAAATACAGAAAAACCTGAACCTCACAAAAAAAACTACACATTTATCCCATCTGGTAAATCTTTAAAAGAAAGATATATAAACGACATATATAAATTCATTAAAAGTATTCAGGTCATAAGATTTCAGATACTGAAGAGATCTACAGAAATGTATCATCTTTAAATGTTCCAGCTTTATAGAGATACGTTACTTGCATACAGTATCAAGTTCATATACAGTGACACAAACATCAGCTAAAGTGAAAACCTCACTGGTTTTCACGTCACATGACCAAACATCATAATGTTGGAGGTTTGTGTCAACATATCTCAATGTAGTCTGCGTAAGTTTTTCTTGATTTGTGAGTGAAAAACATTCCCGTCTGCACTGTGTTTCTTTAGAGGAGTTTTTGAGCTCCGTGTGATAGGGACTCAGGGAAATGTGGGAAGCAGTTGTGTTAGTCTGTCACTCTTCTGCGTTTGTCCCTTGGCATTCCTCTTCTCCAGTCAGAGGCGATTTAGCCGATTTGGGGATTTTTATCGCACGTCATTTAACTCCTGACTGGGCTGGTGTAACACTCAGAAAAAAAAAAACTCAGAATAGCTAGGAAACCGCAGAGAACTAGGAAACATAGACACTTGGAATGCAACGACAGGAACGTTAACAATCGACAAAGACAAGGGGGAACATGAGGGTTTAAATAAACAGGATAATGAGCAACACCTGACGAGAATAAAACAACAGGGAGTGGCTGACGTGACAGCTGACGGAACACAAAGAAAACAGGAAGTGATGAGACACGACATGACTGGGACAGCTGGAAACTCAACATTAGCATAGAGACCCTGTTGAAAAACACCCATGCCGTTTCAGACCATTTTGATTCTAGACGAGACCCAAATTGGCTCAAGTTTGCTTAGAAACTCTTGTTTGACTGTCTCTCTCTTTCCCAACCACTCACTTTGTCACTCACTTGTCATTGTTTGCTGCGTCTCCTTTGGTGTTTCTGTCGGCCGCTCCCCCTTGTTAGTTTCATGTCAGGTGTTCCTTGTTTTCTATGTGTATTTAAGCCCTCATGTAATGCCATGTGATTGTCGATTGTAACATGTTTCTGACCCCACGTCTATGTCTTCATGTGTGTCAGTTACGAGTTCAAGGAAATTCTTCGTTTCTGTTAGGTTTTGCACAAGTGTGCTGTTTCAGTTCATATTTAAAGTGTTTTCATTAATTAAAGAGTCTTGAGTTGACTCAAAGGGCCCAACTGTCATCCAACAGGGAACGAGTGCGATACGGAGACAGAACTCGGAGAACAAGATCCAAACTGAAATCTCCTTATTCCAAAAACCAAAACACTTTAAATACAACAGAAAACGGCACTTAGTGCAAATCTAGAGAACTCTGAAAACATCCACACTTGTATTAAGCACTGACATGACAGGAACATAGAAACGATTTCAACCGACAAAGACAAAGGAACACAGGAGGGTATTTAATGACAAACACAGGATGGGAAACAGCTGACGAGACTTAGGAGCATGATTAGACACAGACAGGAGCGTGAAGGACCTGGAAGATGCATAAAGGGCCTCGGATGAGAACAACGAGACAAGACTGTGACACCGACAAAGTCAGCCAAGATCAAACCTAATCCATGCAGTCACTCCAGAACGTCCACAGAATATTTTATTTCCCCCAAAAAAATGTATGCAGGGCTTTCATAATGTTAAATATCTCCCCAATTCGCAAAGAAACCCTACCGTGTGAAAATACCAAGATGAGTTCATGAAAGCAATTTGGAATTTCTACATTGTGACTGAAAACTGCTTTTGATCAATGCCAATGTGAGAACCTCAAACTGAACAATAACCATCTGAACATAAACACTAGCCTAGAGAGAATGTGATGCTTATCAAAGCAACATCCATCTTGAAGAATCTCAGATTATGGCAGCAATGAAAGCACACAGAACACGAGACTCCCACTGAGAACATCTTGCAGAAGCAAGCCACGATCAAGGAAGATAACATGGAGGAATGTTGGCAGCCACGCTTTAAAGAAAATGTAAACTCACAAGCTGTGACTGATGTGACGGGGGGTCTGAAGAAAATCCCCCAAAGCAAACACAGCAAGACAACACGTGGTCCCATAACTAGCATCAGCTTGGACTGAAATCCCCCGAGTCACACTGACCTGTTGAACTGTAGTGGTCAGTTCCAGACACAGTTGAATGATTTTGTTCTTGGTGGTGGTAAAATCACTGATTCCCGTCAATGGAGTTCTGCACACACAGGAAACAGAGGTTAAAATACCTTACAGCATTCACACAGTGTAAAAGATCAAATTAATACCAGGACAGGACAACAAACTACTTGCGTAGGATTTACTAATGTGACCGTACAGTAGCAAAGATCTTTTTTTCCATCATGTGTCTGGATTTTCTGAAAAACTGGAGCTCCCTATAAACCCATTTAGTACAGTCAAACAGTTTCCATTTATTTTTCCAGACAGATCAGAACAATGACACCAAGCAACATAAGAAATTATCAGTGAATTTCTGTGCTTAAAATATTATACAGTAATTTTTTTTAAGTGGACAAACGTCTAGAACAAAACTAGACAAAAGATTTTCTTACTCCAAGCATAATTTTAAGCGCTATACCTGCCTCGTATCTCACGGAGGAGCAGAGGCGTAAAAGGAGAAAAGACAGCAGTGAAGGACGAGAGCACCAGACCTGGATTTACGTTGTGTTCTGTGTTTGTGTCTGTGAGCAGCAGCAGTCGTCCCTGAGGGACTGCGCCATAACTTTAATTTTGTATTTGCTTATTTATTTTCAAATTAAAAGTTTGTTGAATGTTCACCAGTACTCGCTTCCTTCTTCCCGAACTACAAAATGTCTTACAATATATATATATATATATATTATCATATATCCCATATATATGTCATATATACAGAAATAAAAGTCTTAGGCACATTAGTATTTTCACCCCAAAAAAGGGTTTTAAGCCAGTTATTTATATATTTTGCTGCGTGTCAGTAGGCAGTATATATATATATTATTTATATATATTATATTATATATTATATATATATATATTAGTATCTTTATGTGGCGAGCAGGGCGGGGTCGAGGGACCGTGAGAGCGTCACGAGAGCCGGTGGCGTGATGGATCATGAACGACACCTGCGAGCCATCGGTCTCTCGTCTCACGGAGGAGCGGAGGCTTAAAAGGGGGAGCGACGACAGTGAAGACGAGAGAGGACCAGGCCTGGGACTTTATGTTATGTTTTGTGTGGGCGGCGGTCGACCGCGAGGGGCCGCCGCCATTACTTTCGTTTTGTATTTATGTTTTATTTTCATCATTAAAGTCTTTAAACGTCTGCCGGTTCCCGCCTCCTTCCTCCCTGAACGTTCAACATTGTTACACTTAGCTTAACGTCAAACCAAAAAAAAAGATCCTTTAAGCCAGGTCAGCTCACTCAGTGGCCATATTTATATTGATCTTGCGTGGCACTTTCTACAACTGTTTACTTAATTAGGGACTCTGACTCTGTAATTGTTTGTTGAAATGGAAAAAAGCGATACTATTCCATATTCCATTCCTGTGGCGTTCTGCACCGCCGCACAAACTGAACTCTCAATGCACTGAACTACAGCCATGTTGAGCCATGCTTTTATGAAAAACACTCTTTTAACTTTAAGGTGGGAAAACAGCTGCAACTTTGTTTTTCCCATTTATTCTCATTTATGAGTGGACCATCTCTATTGGAATCGTGAAAGGAACATTTGTGTGGTTTTTGGAGTAGCTGCACTTTAAAACTAGGTTTGTTTTTGTAGTAATAAAGCAAAGACTATACTATTTCAGTCTTTCTACTTCAAAATGTTACTTGTTGTTTCTTTACTACCAATTTCCCTTACTAAATTTTTTTTTCAGTGAATGTAGAGTGTTGCAAATCATTCACTTATCAGGTTTCACTTCAGTAAGGATGCCACCTGTGCATGGAGGATATAGCAAAGCAGATCAACTGGGATTTGGAACAGAGCATTTGTGTTCACAAAAATCTCACCCTTCGTGAGAAAGATGTGGTTAGCTGTGAAGGACTGGTTAGGAAAGAAAGCAGGATTGTATCTGGTTACGACTGTCTGGAAAAATCTAAATGTAAGTGCAGCTCATGCAAGACTAAGTTGAGTCAGTGAATTATATGTCCTTCCAGAGGGTTGCTGTCAGCTTTAAGAGTAAAAGCTCCTTATAAATCATCTGTGCACACCATAAGATGCCTTTTACATGCTTAAATTCCCTGTGAACTCTGTCCATATGCCTTCTTTACATAAATAAAGGGGCAATCGAGATAATCTATAGAAATAATACATAAAGAAAGGATGAATAGGGACGTTTGTACCTGTCCAGCCATGCCAGGAGGCTTTTGGCTGCTCCAATAAGTTCAACCACAGAGGAGAGGAATTCATTTGGAAGCTTGCTAGACGTGCTGCTTTCATACGTCGGACTCTTTCTGCGTTCTGATGTTGCACTGTGAAGGCTGTTGGTCACAGCTCTCATCTTCAGCACCAGATTCTTCAGGTTATCCGTCTCTACACCATAGTTCTGAGGAAGAGGCACACAATTATATATAACTGTAAGGCCCAAAGTTTACTTGTTTTTGGGAACGGGTAAAGTGATGTCATATTTCGTAACAGTAGTACACCAGACAGACTTTTCTAATCACGTTATTGCATCACAAATAATCAAAATAAAATCTAAATCATGATTTGGCTTAGTGAGTTTTAATGAAATGCATGTTTGAGAGTGAAGCGTGGCACTGTGTTGTTACGCGTGAGCAGCTCTGGAGCCATCAGTGTTTTCAGTGTCTCAGAGAGGCTCTGGGTTCGGGCCACTTGTATACGTATACATTTGTGAATCATCTTCCTATTTTTGTAAGTGCTTATCAGCAAAAAAGTTTTAAGGGCTCCCTTTGGTTTTTCGTCAAAATAAAAGTTTGGTGGTTTAAATGTTTGAACATGAGGAAGATAAGAGAGCCATAAGTATGAGATTTGTAATCAAATCATCCAGATCTACTGAGTGTATCCTCTGCTCGCATATAGGTCTGAGTCAATAAGAACAGTTAAGAAACACGTGCAACTCTAGTTTAAACGAGTACAAAGAGATTTTTTATTGTTTATGGAGAGAAATAGTTCAGGCACGGGACAAAGATTAAACTTTCTAGTGAACAGGTGTTGAGAGCTTGTGCTTGAGCCTGCTATCAAATGGAGCATATTCAAAAGGCTTCATGTTCGGCTCTATACAGGTATGTGCATGTGACCAAACTACTCAGAAGTAGAAACTCTGAACTAAAAACCTTTTCATATTCATTATTTTCACTGGTTGCAATGGCATATTGGGTGATGCCTTATAGTTTGCCACATGCATTTCTCCACTCTATCCAGTCACTGTTTGCAGAGAATAAGGTTATCATGCATTCAAAGACAAGTTGACAAAACACAACAGACAGAATAGAATGGAAGTCAATGATCTTGAGAAATGTTTTTGAAACCTGAACAGCTTTTTCACTCTGTCTTAAATGCAGTGTTCATGGTGTGAAATGCAGAAAAGACAGCAAGGCACAAAGCAACGGTGTAAGTCTGACACATTTACCAGCTCATCACCCCCCTCCCAACTCTGTTGAGTACTTGAGCATTTCAAATTGACCAAAATGCCCACCGCAAATCCATATTCTCTTGTTCCAAATGTATTCAGTCAGCAGCCTAGAAAAACTTTTGTCTTCTTTATCTTTCACAGTATAAGTTTATTTTCAGTCTTTTCTCTTTGTGTTTAATTTAATTTTATCTTCTCATCCATCTTGTTTATTAACTCCTCAGTTTCCTTTGTTTTCTGTTTGCAGCCAGTCTATGTTCTGCCTTATTCTCTGTCCGTTCTTATGGCTCCACCTCGGTCACCAGTGCCATTGGTCTCACGTGGGCTCTTCAGCTCCACCTGGGTCTTTTCCGGCTGCATCTCTGCCGGTCATCCCTAGGGTATAGTCTTCCATCAAGTTGTAGTCATCATGGCTCCTCCCGTCTTTGACTCCTCCCACCAGCCCTGGCTGGCCTACTCCTGCTCCTGGTGTCTCTTTGCCTCCTCCCACTCTCCACTCCCCATGCATTTATTTTTTGGACTTGTGTTTTTGCTCCTTCCCAGTTCTTTGCCCTCCCCCTGAGCCCCCACTCTTCCTCCTCACTTGGACTTTATGGCATGAGGGGAGGGGTGAGTACTGTCACAGAGTTTGTTTTTAGTCTTCGTTTGCCCATGTGTTTCGTTTCCTTTCATAATTGTCACCTGTGTCTTGTTAATGATCTCATTCACCTGTTACTCATTTATTAACTTATCAGTTTTCTTTGTTTGCTGCGTGTATATACACTCATCTAAAAGATTATTAGGGGGTTTGACCCCCTTTCGCCTTCAGAACTGCCTTAATTCTACGTGACATTGATTCAACAAGGTGCTGAAAGCATTCTTTAGAAATGGAGATTTCCATATTTATAGGAGCATCTTGCAGTTGATGGAGATTTGTGGGATGCACATCCAGGGCACGAAGCTCCCGTTCCACCACATCCCAAAGATGCTCTATTGGGTTGAGATCTGGTGACTGTGAGCCATTTTAGTGCAGTGAAATCTGAAATGATTCCAGCTTTGTGACATGCTGCATTATCCTGCTGGAATTAGCCAGTTCATGGTGGTCATAAAGGGAGGTCAAGGTGGTCATGCTCAGGTAGGCTGTGGCATTTAAACAATGTCAAATTGGCACTAAGGGGCCTAGAGTGTGCCAAGAAAACATTCCCCACACCATTTCACCACCACCACCAGCCTGCACAGTGGTAACAAGGCATGATGGATCCATGTTCTCATTCTGTTTACGCCAAAATCTGCCTCTACCATCTGAATGTCTCAACAGAAATCAGACTCATCAGACCAGGCAACATTTTTCCAGTCTTCAACTGTCCAATTTTGATGAGCTGATGAAAATTGTGCCTCTTTTTCCTATTTGTAGCGGAGATGAGTGGTACCCGGTGGGGTGTTCTGCTGTTGTAGCCCATCCGCCTCAAGGATGTGTGAGTTGTGGCTTCACAAATGCTTTGCTGCATACCTTGTTACAACTAACAAGTGGTTATTTCAGTCAAAGTTGCTCTTCTATTATTCTATCAGTTGGCCCATGACCTCTGACCTCTAGCATCAACAAGTCATTTTCTCCCACAGGACTGCCGCATACTGGATGTTTCTCCCTTTTCACACCATTCTTTGTAAACCCTAGAAATGGTTGTGCGTGAAAATCCCAGTAACTGAGCAGATTGTGAAACACTCAGACCGGCCCGTCAGGCACCAACAACCATGCCACGCTCAAAATGGCTTAAATCCCCTTTCTCTCCCATTCTGACATTCAGTTTGGAGTTCAGGAGATTGTCTTGACCAGGACCAACAACTAAAAGCATTGAAGCAACTGCCATGTTGATTAGATTGATTAGATAATTGCATTAATGAGAAATTGAACAGGTGTTCCAAATAATCCTTTAGGTGAGTGAATTCCTACGGAAACATTTGTTTTTTATTCACTATTTATTTCATTTTTAAGAGTTAGTGATTACTGCATGGCATTGACTGAGAGATACATAAATCCAATTGCTTCAGCAGTGAAAAATTCTTCAGGTTGTATTTCACGGCAATGAGATGTGGTCTTTACACCAAATAAACAACACAAGTTTGCATTTCACTTCTGTTTTTTTTTTCCTATTATAGTTTCCTTTCCATGGATTTAAAACACTTGCTATAAATATTTGCAAATAAAAACTTGATGCTTGACTTGCTCAAAACTATGTCTTTAGTAGACAATTTCTATCCACTTCTGGATTGCAATGAATGCAGGCTTGTTCAACAGATGGAGAAAAAAGCAAAGTGACTGCATTGCATACAGTGTAATTTAATCCACACTACGAAGGCATCATCCTTGGTGTATTAAATTCAACACCCCATACTCAACTGTTACGTGATGTAAAGCAATTGGACTGTGTACAATTTCACAGCCCTATTTAGACTCTAAAAATTGTTTGGCCAATGTGTGCTACTTGATTTAGATGCTAAATCTGGCATCCCCTGTGGTCTACTTTTAATATCTTGGAAAGGACAAGAGCGCTCCTCCTGCTCTGGCAAATCTCAGTTTTCAAAATTACTGCATCTAAGCCAGAAACCCTAGCTCATCTCTGCTATGAAAAAGAATAAACCCATTTAACCCATAAGGCTTCTTATAACTTTGAACATAGTAAGTTAATGACTTTTAGGCCTGTTTTTAGGTTTTGAGCAGAATTAGGCCTTAGTTCAATTCGGACATTTAAGTGGCTTTTATAGTTTTGAACAACAACTGGACATTATTGGGTGAACTATTCCTTTAAGCAAGTTATTACACTACCGGTAAAAAGTTTACAATAATCAATTAATAATTATTATTTTTAGTGTTTCTGACCGATGTTAAAAACAGCTTTGCAGCTTCAAGTTTTTGTGGCAACAGTGATTTTTTTAGGATTCTTTTATGAATAGAATGTCCAAAGTGAGTTTAAGAATATACGAATGAATAATAAATATGAATAAATGCATCATAAAAGTTTCCACAAAATATTAATAATAATAGGAAATAATACTGAAGACTGAAGTAATGATGACAAAAAATCTGTTTTGAGCACAGGTATAAATTACATTTAAAAAAAAGTTATTTCGTTGTGATAACAGTGTATAATATTAATGTTTTATTGCATTGATCAAATAAATAAAGCCTGGTGAACACAAGGTATTTCTTTCAAAAAATTGAAATAAATTGTAATCATTCCAAACTTTTGACCGGTAGATAAGTCAAGTCACCTTTATTTATATAGCGCTTTTTACAATAGAGATTGTTTCAAAGCAGCTTTGCAGAGATAACAGGAAAACAATGCAACAAAGTTTGTTTTGGCTGTACAGCAGCTCTAGAAAAACAGATCAATCAATAATATTGATGAATATTAAGTGTTAATTGTGGTTGATAGTATCAAATGTAGCACTAAGATGCAGTAAGTTTATTTAGTAGTAAGTGTCCCCAACTAAGCAAGTGACGGAACGAATGAAGAACAGAATGGAGGAAAAAACCTTGGGAGAAACCAGACTCAGTCGGGGGACCAGTTCTCCTCTGGCCAACAGCCAAACAGTACATGATTATTATATAGACAGCATTTCATCTCTGCAGTAGAAGTGTGTTTAATAATAGCTACCCTGTGAATCTTAGAAGCTTCACATTGAGAAACAGGTCTTCTATGGATCCATAAAAACCACTTCAGCAGCTTAAATAGTTGCCCTGATTGTAGAGATTTGAATGTGACATCCAGAAAGTCTTACATTCCTAAGGATGGCAGTATTGCCTTCTGACAGCTGATGATGACAGCAGTGCAGTCTTTCTATTTCAAACTGCTCACTGTTTGATGTTCATTTGAGAACATATGGAGTTTTTACTCTGCTGCATACTCTGGGAACTTCACAGTCCCCTAATGCTATCCAGCTTCCTTTTCAATTCCGGTCTGCTGACTAGAGGTACTTGATTCAATATTAATATCAGTGAGCCAGTGTTACACTGGTGCCAAGCTAACGTTCATTCCAGACAATTGAATGATCAGAAATGGTTGGAAGTCCTGAAATGAGACCGTGTTGTAACTCCCCAAGGCGCTTTGACAGTTTTTATTTATCAAATGATATGGTTACCTACACCTGATATGGTTTGTAGGAAATGAGAGGTTTGTTTCCTCTATTAAGCCACAAAATTCATAGACGCTCTCACACATGGGGACAGGAATTTATTTCCTGTTCAGCATGAAATAGACTTCAGGACAGTCCATCAGAAAGAGACTTGGAGCACTGCTAACACTCACATGCAGCACTTTCTGCATCCAATACTTGGCCTGAGTGCCTTTAATATCATTTCCAGTGTTATGAGACAATAGAAGACTCTTTCTATCGAGGCTGCTGTGAATCAGGGACAAAACAGATGTATGAGGTTTGGGGAGATGATCTGGAAAAATCATTCTCTCTCTCTCTCTCTCTCTCTCTCTCTCTCTCTCTCTCTCTCTCTCTCTCTCTCTCTCTCTCTCTCTCTCTCTCTCTCTCTCTCTCTCTCTCTCTCTCTCTCTCTCTCTCTCTCTCTCTCTCTCTCTCTCTCTCTCTCTCTCTCTCTCTCTCTCTCTCTCTCTCTCTCTCTCTCTCTCTCTCTCTCTCTCTCTCTCTCTCTCTCTCTCTCTCTCTCTCTCTCTCTCTCTCTCTCTCTCTCTCTAGAATCTCATTCTTAATCATTAATTCTACTTGGACAATGATACATTTCACAAAAGTGTTAACGATTACCCAGTTAACAAAATGTGTTAATTGGGTCTTTCAGGTTATTGTTCTGGCTGTTGTGTTTCCAGACAGTCTATTTTCACTGTTGCAAAGCTGTTTCCCATCTGTCTGAATGGATTGCGTTTGTTGCTTTGAATAGCTTGGTTTTAGTTTATTATCTTCACTTGATGTTTACATTGCTTATTATAACTTTGACAATATTAGATCATTTAAATAAATTATCATTCTGACATCACTAGCTTTCTAAATTACTATCGTCATTTTTTCCCTCTCTCCCTCGCTCGCACCTTTTTACGAGTCCATCCAACAACTGTGGTAAGTGGGATCAATCAACACACGTGGTGCCATGTCATCTTCTCCAGTTATTGTCACTTGCACTGCCGACCACATGTATAGCATAGCTTTCTCTGTCACTGGCAAGGGTTTCACATGTGATAAAAGCAGGGGGATAGGTAGGCTGACAGAAACGTTTTAAGAATTAAGAGACACACATCCAAACTTCAAATAAACTAGATGACAAACTAGATGTGCTGTGTTTGACAGAAACTTGGCTAAAACCTGATGATTACATTACTTTAAATGAGTCCACCCCTCAAGATTAATGTTATAAACATGAGCCTCGTCTGAAAGGTAAAGGAGGAGGTGTTGCTGTAATTTATAGTAACACGATCAGTACTACTCAAAGGTCTAATTTGAAATATAATTATTTTGAAGTGATGGTCTTTAATGTAAAATTATCTAGTGCAAGTAATAATTCCTGTTTGACTTTTGTGCTGGCTATTCTATACAGGCCACCAGGGCACCATACAGACTTTATCAAAGAATTTGCTGATTTTCTCTCAGAATTAGTAATGTCTGCAGATAAAGTCATAATTGCTGGTGATTTTAATATCCATGTAGATAATGAAAAAGACGCATTGGGATTGGCATTAAGAGACATTTTAAACGATATTGGCGTTATCCCCAATAATATATAGGACCCACTCATTTTCATAATCATACTTCTAATATACATATATCATATATCTAATATTGTCGCATGGGATCAATGTTGATTCTGTTGATGCTGTTGATACTGCAAATTCTGTAGCAAAAGATAAACACTAATGGTAGCTTTACTATACATAATTCAAGATAAATACTCTTCCTGATCAGTTTCTACTCATCTTCCCAGATAGCCTATAATATTGTTGAATGCAATCAATGTTGATGCTGTTCAAATTCTGCAGCAGAGCGATGACATCTCAGATCATTACTTGGTTGCGTGTAGATTACCATTAGCCAAAGCTGAAAAACCAACTCCCTCTAACAAATATAGTAGAACTATCACTCCTAACACAAAAGATAGCTTTATAAATAATCTTCCTGATCAGTTTGATCTACTTAACATCCCAGATAGCCTAGAAGAACTTGATGTTGCAACAAAAAACTATTAACTCTCTCTTTTTTACTGCTCTCATTAGAGTTACAAATGATTTGTTTTATCATCCGATCGTGGTTGTATCTCTCTGTTAGTGTTACTGGACCTTATGCTGCATTTGATACAATCGACCACAATTAACACTTAATATTCATCAATATCATTGATTTATCTGTTCTTCTAGAGCTGCTGTACAGCCGAAACAAACTTTGTTGCATTGTTTTCCTGTTATCTCAGTAAAGCTTTTTGAAATGATCTCCATTGTAAAAGGTGCGATATAAATAAAGGTGACTTGACTTGAATGTCAAGTTAAATGTTAAATGTTTTTTGGAATTCCTGAGATTCTATTTGTAAATTTCTACACCATTTTGTCTGAAGATTTATTCTACTGGGATTTATTCCACTACAATGGGACACTTGATTAAAATTGGTCAATCAGTCCTTCTGTGATCAAGTATTTGGAATGATGGGCATGAAATGACATCCCACTTATTTAACAACAATGGAATATTGCCATTCCACAAAGGGTTCTTTAAAGTGAAAAAAAGGAATATTATTTAAATGTTTTTCACACAAAAAAAGGGTTCTTTTAAGAACTGTTCACTAAAATGTTCTTTGGGGAACCCATAACGGATTTGTGGATATTGTCTGCTTTTGATGCTAGGGGTCTGGGCACAATTATGCTGGACACTGAATGCCATAATTGCCTGAATGCCATAACTGAATGCCGATGTACGGTCTCGTTTACCAGCACTGACATGAACATCAGTCAAAGCCACCAAGACCTTCTTCCTAAGCATTTCCATGTGTTCATATCAGGTCCTTGAATTTTCTAACCAATGCACAGAACACAGCCATAGAAACCAAAGTCTGTCTGAGCCATAGTCCTTTCTCATGTAACGATTTCCTTGTTTTCTTTGTTCAAAATCAAACTGTTCTGTTTGGAAAACAGCATTACTCTTCCAAATCCATGTCTTTCTCAAAGCTTTAAAAGCATAGTTCACCCAAAAATGAAAATGTTGT
Source organism: Rhodeus uyekii (assembly GCA_037043235.1). Classification (NCBI taxonomy): domain Eukaryota; kingdom Metazoa; phylum Chordata; class Actinopteri; order Cypriniformes; family Acheilognathidae; genus Rhodeus; species Rhodeus uyekii. The sequence goes on along the minus strand of JAWRVZ010000186.1, from coordinate 835,837 downwards.
CATCCTTTTCTCAAGCTCATACCATTCCAAAGCTTGGACACAAACAAATATATTTTGAAGTAATGTTGATAACCAGATTATTGATGGTAGCCATTGACTTTAACAGTTTTTTTCCCTACTTGTCTTGTTGACTTCCTGGTTCCCATGCGCTTTCCTGTTGTCATCCCTAACACCTGTCTTGTCATCAATCACCTCGTTAGTCTCATCAGCTGTGTCTCATCTATTATTTTCCTTTTAAATTATCTATGTTTCTCTGACCAATTTCTCTATTATTGTAAACTAAAACTAAATCTAAAACCATAAAAAAAATGTTTTTGTTACTTGAAACAAAACAAATGTTAAGGAAAATAAAGTATGCAAAATGTTTTTTAAAACTTCATTTTAGACCCCTTCATTCTGGTCCATTCTTATTCCGCAGTTCAGCACATCCTGTGTAAACGGCTTCTCACTCTGAGCTGCCTGCTCTCAGCATGTGTTTGGCCAAATGTGCCACCTGTGATCCTTAAGTAGAGCTTGTGCTGGCTGTGGACTCGCTACTGTCACGCGGTCACAGCACTAAGACTCTTATTTGGTTTTCATTCAGTCACGTGTTTCTTTGTTTCAGTTTCTCCCACCACACGTTTGTCATACACACTAATCATCACAGCTGTTTGTCATTCGTTCATCACCGCATGTGTATGTAGTTTTATGTTCACTGATCAGTTTTTTGTTTGTTGTTTATGTCTGCCTCGCGTTTGTAGAGACGGATTTTACAGCTACCCTTGTCCTTGTGGGTTTCCTTTTGTTTTCATTAAAATATTTTGGATTTCATCTTCGTCTTGGACTTTGTGAAAGCTACAAACATGCTAGCATTTTAATCCTTATTTATTTTTATAATAGGCATATTAACTACTATTGTACTATTGTTCAAATATTATACATTTTATGCTTTTATGTTCAGCATTCAACATTTTGATGCAATTTCCTGGTCGTTTTTTTTTTTTATTTCAAGCAGAAGAGACTTCTTTCAAAAACTTTCAATAATGTTTTAATGTTTCCAAACTTTTGACAAGTTACTGAACAGAGTAGTTAAACATGCCTAATATAAAGCTGGTCAGTAAAGTTGATCGTCCTTACATATATTTTTGTAACAGTATATATGTAATAAATAGGTCATAATTTATAGGCACAACAAATGTGAATAAGAACACTAACCAGAGCACAGAGGAGATCGACGGCCTCTAAAACCAGTTCCTGGTGGCCGATGCGGGCAACGGCCAGTTCCTCAAGGTCCTGATGGGAGATCTTCAGTAGCTGTTCTCCATTAATCTTCTCTCTCTCAAAGTTGTGCACATACTGTTGTAGGCTGTCATCCAGACCTTCACATGAAGAAAGAAAACTTTAAAAAAAAGGTACATAATTTCTGCACCACAAACTAACAGATCATTTTACATTTACATTTCTGCATTTGTCAGACGTTTTTATCCAAAACAACTTACATTGCATTCAAGAATCACAGTGACATTCTAATCAGTTCTTGGTTTCCCTGGGAGTCGAACCCATGATCTTAATGTTGCAAGCACCACATTCTACTGTTTGAGCAGCAGTAAAGATAAATGTTCTGATAGTCCCACAATAGAACCAGCCAAACACATTGTCTTCTTAAAGCAGCAGGGAGTCTCCAGTTTTGTCAAATTTAAAGAATTATTTAAAACTTTTACAAATAAATTGAATATTGTATGTCCATACAGAAAAAAGCCATACAATCTCAAAATGAGTCACGAGTCGCAGATTCTTTGACTTGGAAAAAAATGCTCTGAAACTGGAAGCCTGTAGAAAGAGCTACAGCACTGCATTTAACTTTGAACGCAGTATTTTGCTTTGAATAAAACGTTATTTATAACAGCCAAAATGCACAAAAATGTCAGTTTTTAGTTGAAAATTGTGTCATGTAAACATTTGTCTTTTTATGGCTGCTGGTAGTTGTTTGAAAGAAACTAATACTTTAAAACATGTTCAGAAAGGAGGCATTAAATTGATCAAAAGTGACAGTAAATCTTGAAACATATTTCAGGTGTATTACTGTATTGTTGATCCTATAAATGCAGTCTTGGCGAGTATTCGAGACTTAATGAGAATAACTATACAAGAACATTTCTCTAGTAATGTGCTTTATTCTGACACTGCAACAGATGTGTATCCGAGCCTTCAGACACCATAAACATCTCATTGTATCCACCTGCTAGTGTGTGTTCATGTGTGTATGTGTGTCAAGCTAGTTAAACAATTGACAGGTTTTGTCGTTTTTGCCAAGGGTCAACTATAATTACAGCCAACCTGCTAATTCACAGAACATACAGCTCAAAGGAAACTAATGTCAGCAGACTGGTTTAGCTGGATTCTTCAGGGCTTTGTTATGCTTTGTTCAGTTTCTTTACGTGTAGATCTGTGTGGAAATGTTGGTGTATTTCCTTTTGATATTTCCTTGCTGTTTATATTGCTTAAATGTAACTTAATCATCACAATATATCTGAAATTCCCTAATATTGTCCATCACATTAATCTGCCATCTACATCGCTATCGCAACACAAAACGTTAGCATTTCACTAGCCCGTTAACCCAACATCAGTGCTTACTATATTTTTTCTCTCTCACAATCACTCTCAACTTGATCCTACAAAATTAGTTAATTACAGGCCAATCTCAAATCGGCTATTATCTAGGACAGGGGTGACCAATACGTCGATACGTGGGTAGATCGCATGGAATTAACAAAGTAGACATCAGCCCATCATCTGTGCTCAGTATGAAAAGTGTCACTTGATTGACAGGGCAGCCAGTCTGACATCAGGGCTTTTCTGACACACGGGTCACGGCGCCATGTGCTGCTAAACTCTAGAAACTATTATATTTTCTGTCAGAGATTCTAGAAAAGGCAATATCCTCACAACCAACTATGTTCATTTTTTTTAGAAAGAAATGGTATCTGTGAGGATTTCCACTCAAGTCTCCTTTATTCATAAAGTGCTTTTTACAATAGAGATTGTTTCAAAGCAGCTTTACAGAGATAACAAGAAACAATGCAACAAAGTTTGTTTTGGCTGTTTAGCAGCTCTAGAAGCAGACACACTCTGTCAGTTTAAATCTAGACAAAAAACACAACATGGCACATATCCCATAATCAATTACTATAGTTGAAATCATAACACCTGGTGTTCTCATTACATCATATGAAGAATGGCATCTACGCTAATATCAGTCTCTGTTTAAACAGAAATGTTGTGTATTGAGATCAGATGCCTAAACACAACCGTAAGACAGCAAATGCAACAACAGTTAAACAAAACAGTTTTTTCACAACAAATGTATTTTCCTCTGTACAGACGAAATGATTCCTGTTCACTGCATGCATTCAAACGCACATGCCTATGGGCTGGGCAAGCGTCACAGTTTACAAACGTTCTTGAGGTTTCCACGGGATGATAACGGTGTCGTTTTCAAAACTCATTTTCAAAGACTTGCACTTTGGAACCTGTTTCAAGGTTTGCGTTCTTGGGCCGCCAGCTGTCGTGTAAGTGAGTGTCCAGAACACATTAAAGGTGAAACAATCTATATTGTAAAAAGCGCTATATCAATGAAAGTGACTTGACTTAAATCACATGAAATTCACTTACAAGTAGGATTTGCTGAGCTAGCAAAGGAACTTATGACTGACTCTTGACATGTTGTCAAGAGCATCCAACACCCCCTGGACACACAATGCACTCAGTCACCCAGGCCGGAGCACCAGCGAAGGACGGTGAAGGATGTTCCTGTGGGATGAGGGGGGGATGGGTGGTCGATGTGCACCCAGTCAAAGGCACTACAGAGAGAGCAGCTGCAGAGGTCTGGCCCTGTGCCCTCGGACTCAACGGCCTGACAGCCCAGACAAAATCACTGACCTTAACATTCAATACACAGTCCACCTCCATTTATCTTTGGAAATCTCAAACAAAGTTAAGGCATTGCTAAATCAGTGAATGTTCCCTTGTAAAAAAAAGAAGTACGCTTCAGTTTTCTTCTAAAAAGAGTACTCAATACAGCAAAAATGCACATTAAAATAATATACAGTGGAACCCACTTATCTCGAGCTCGGTTAACTCAACAACCCTGTATGTCGACGTTTTTGAAGTGGAACCGCCAAACTCCCTATTTGTCTTAGTATATTCTTATCGGTTATGTCGATTCTTTTATGTCACCGAATCCTGATATCTCGAGCACAAAAGAGGGACAAAGTCGTCACTTCACATCAGTTATCTCGATCCCCGTGACTAATGATCGTAACGAGTTCACTGCGCATGCGCTGAGTTCATGTAGCACGTGCATCACGTCTGTATGGACGCTCACTCACTCACTCTTGTCTTGCGGAAACCATGTTAACCGCGTGTGCAATACTTTTCAGAACTGTGTCCGAGCGAAATGACTGTGTTATGAGCGAATGTGTATAATTAATGGTCTGTATCGAGAATCGAAGGTAGTTTTTATTGTATACTGGTAAATCTTGTAACGGCTGTCAGAGTGGTTGTCGACTGCCCAGATGGTAAATGGAAACTCGAGGCGATTAAACTGGTCGCGCATGCTTTATAGATGGCTTTCGCACTCTTCTCAAACATGTAAAGAGTGTAAGTACAAACCAGGGAAAGAAAACACTCACAAATAAAAGAAGGAAAATAGAAACAGTAGATTATGCTGTATAGTAACAGTCAGCGGTAGAGCGGCATCTCTCTCCTCAGTCAAACACACTCTCCTCCACGTGCACACACACACACACCAGAACAACATACGCTGTCCTAAAGGTATATTCCCAACATAAACAAAGTAGCCGTTTCAATCTCTGTTTTTGTTGTTAGCAAACATATACAGGGTATGTACATTCTTATAGCATGTCGATCGCTTCATTAAAAAAAATCACCATATTGGCTGTTGGTTTTCTTGATCATCCATTATCTCTACGCTTTTTTGCAATCCCCGAGACCGTCGACATAATCGGGTTCCACTGTACATATATGAATGATTTCAAACACTTCACTGCATGTTAGCTGCAATCAAATGAAAATTCGATATAGTTTATATTTATATTAAATGCAAATAGTTGGACTTTAGAGTGTTTTCTCATACATACATATGTTTAAATGTAACTTTATAATTACTTCTATTGTCTTCTAAATATACTGTAGTTAAAGAGTACAACTCAATGTACTGAGAAGCAACTGAGTTGCACTTTATATCAAATTTACTCTATACTGTATTTGGTAACACTTTACAGGGTGTTACAACTTAGTTAACTAACAAAACAAACAACTAACTTAACTAACAATAACCAATACTTCAACAGTTTTTATTTATCTTAGTTACTGTTAATTTACTAATAACATTTAAAATAATAAAATACAAAATGCTTGAGTGTCAGTATACAGGATTTGGTGAACAAAGAGAGTCTGTGAAATATTTGTCTGTTACACTGCTATTATAAAAAAGCTGTTATAGCATAAATGCCTGTAACTCAATACTAGTATTATAACCTGAGCGCAGCAATGAAAACGTGCTGGTGCAGGGAGGCTGTTGTTCCTGCTCTAGAATATTGAGTATTATTGAAGGAAAAAATCAACATCTAATTATATTATCTATTATATTATTATATTGGTTATATTTAACCAATGTATGGATTCCAACCTGGTGATGGACACACGCAAGGTGCAGTAGTGTTGATTCTGTGATTTATGATTTAATAGAAATATATAATCAAAAATAGTTGTAATTAATTTATAAACTGTCACAGAGTCATTCAAACCCTCAGCATCAGCCACTCCACCCACTCACTGTCAATCACCGGATTACTAACACTACAGTTCCCGTGATCCTCCCTGGTCATCACCTGCACACCGTTTCCAATCATCCTCACCCTTATCAGCTTCACTGTATCTAAGCGCTTACCAAACCATCGTTGACTGGTCTTAACGGTCAATCCTGAACTCTAACCTGACTCATCTCGATACTTTTACTTGTACCTTTGGTACCTTTACAAGTACCCTTGTACTTGCACACTTCCTGTAAGTCGTGTCAGCACTTCCTGTTTTCCTACGTGATGTCTTCCTGCACCTGTTGTGTTCTCACTTACTCGTTAGTCTCCTCAGGTGTTACCCATTCCCGTTTGTATAAAACCCTCTTGTGTTTCCCTGGTCTTTGTCAGTTGTTGACGGTGTCCTTGTGACTCTGGCTTATCATTGGGCTTTGTGTGTGGATGCCGTCTCCAAGTTCCCTGTCTCCTCGTTCCAAGGTCCCAGGTTTTGCACATGCGTGCCTTTTCAGTTTATATTTAAAGTCTTTCGTTTTTGTTTAAATAAAAAGTGTTTGAGTTTGGAACCTGTTTCATCGCACACGTTCCCCATGGGAATATTGTAAGACTTTGTTAGTTCGTTTTTTTCATATTTATATTAGACATTGAACAACAGATTTCCAATGGGATTTAGTCATTTTATGCATTCTGATCTGATCCAATCTGATTTGTTAAAACCGTTCCATTTACATTTGGCCACATAAATCTGTCTTCTTGATATGGATCTACATCTCTTCTTCAATTCCAGTGCTATATGCAAATGCAACGGTGTTCACGTCAATGAGCAACAGATACGAGACTAATTTAATTAATCGTTTCAAGCTCAAAGACTGCAATAGGAGAGAGAGCAGTGTCGGCACAGATAAGATCACTGCTCTGAATGAACACAACTGTGTGCTGAGCTTCAGGACTCAATAACAAACTTTCAGTTGCATTTGTGGCAGATTGTGTGTTGATCTTTGACAGTGAGAGTTACAGTAGCGCTTGCATGTCTTTTTGTTTTTAACAGGAGTAAAATTTACATTTACATTAATTTTGCAGACACTTTTATCCAAAGCGACTTCCATTGCATTCAAGATACACATCGATATTCCAATCAGTTCTTGCTTTCCCTGAGAATCGAACCATTGACCGTGGTGTTGCAAGCGCCACTCTCTACTGTTTGAGCGACAGGAAAGCACACATGTGGCTTCAACAACCAGCTACATTGCACTTGTCCAGCTGAATCTGGACTGCAAAAACACCCAGCCTTTTCACAATCTGATAGCTATCTGATCAGGAAACGCATGACGTGACGCATGAACGAGTTTGTACGTCATTATGATGTGTGTGTGTCTGCGTAATATCTGATAGGACTCTATGGCCGGCTTCACAGACAGAGCTTAGATTAAGACAGGATTAATGTAAGACATTAAGGTAGATTTTATAAGCATGCCACAGATAAAGTAAAATAAAAACACATACATGACACTGACTTAATTTTTAAGATATCTCAGTGCAAGATGATTTAAGTTAAGACCGCTCAAACACGCATTTTAATCTTGGACTAGGTTTAAGACTAGGTTTGTCTGTGAAACCAGGCATAGATATTTACTGGTAGCTCTCTCTAAAATGAGCTAAAATGTATAGCATTAACTTTTCTTTTCTTTTTTTCAAAGCTAAGTGCAAAAAACACAACATAACCAACTGTAAGCTGGTAGTCGAACAGACTTGCTAAATGGTTTATCAGAGCTGTGCATTTTCATTGACTTGCACAGTTTATTCTCACGTTAAACTTATGTATAAGTCCTAGCTTCACAAAGCCAGCTGTGTTACTATGAGGAACGATTACCCCAAATGTAGATCTGAATCTCAATTGCATACAACCCTCCACCCCTGCACTAATCCATATCATGATTTGATTATTAATTTATGCCTAGTTTTGATTGATCCCAAATTCTGTAACATTCCACGTAATACAGTCAATGCCATTGTTTATGGCTGGATTCTGTGATTCATCTGTCACGTAAATCACAGGGATCTACTTTGAAAGGACGTGTTCCCATTGCTTTGCCCACACGGCGCACCAGAACCGTTTTCGGAACCAAAAGTTCTGACTTTTGCACGGCTCTGGTTTTTAAAACAAACAAACAAACAGACACAGTTCAGAAGTCACAGTCCTGGTGACACTGCACTGCAATGTGGGGCCTGGGTGTTTTCCGCCTTAGCCCTTTAGTAAAAGCCCTTCAACTACACAATGCTTTTTCCCCCAACTGTTTGTTTTGTCTGAGTCTTGTTAAAGTATCATGTTTCTGGTCACAACTGGGTACAAAACTGCATAGTTGGATCAGTCTAAAGTCATGTTTTTGCTCTAACAGACTGATGTGCTCCAACACACCTTGTACTCTGAAACTAAAACCCGCACATCTGTTCTGACGGGACTTGCCCCCAGAGCCAACCCTTCTCTGAGTCTCACACAGGCCCCATGGCAGCAGAACGGCAGGCTGTGGTTCTCAGGGGTTTGATTACATGGGAGAGAAAGCCCTTCCACCATCCAGAATGAAGGGGCTCCCAGTGGGAGTCTGAGCTCCCTCTCCACACAAACTCTGTGCCTTCATAAGCGGCGCGTACAATAGCCACTGCCACTGGAGCGCTCTCTCCCTCGTTCTATTGAGATTCCCAGTAAACCTGAGGGGAAGGAAGGAATGTTCATTGTTTTTGGGCGTTGACCCTTTGTGGGAATACCACAATGGCGCTCTCTCGATAATTAGAAAAAAATCCTTTGTGTGCAAAACCTCTCATTAGAGCACAGTAGAGATAAATAGTGTAAAATTGGCAAGTGTTGTGTGGCAAAATCTGTTGTTTTTTATCAAGATTTGTTACCACCACAAAAGTTTAAGGACCTAGAAATTAAAAAAGTCTACAATTAAGACTTAATTATTCAATAATCCCTGCTCACTTATTTATAATCATCACTTTCTGCTTTTCTTTGTTTTTCTCTGTCATCCTCTCAGGACTTTTACACTGAAAAAAAAAAACTATTTGGTGAGCTATTTCCATTGAAACAAAATAGCAACTAATTACAAAGAACAAGTAGAAAGGCTGAAATGGTATATTCTTGTAAAACCGTACCTTGTATTCTTGTAAAAGCTTTTTAATATTTGAGAAATATATTTTTTTTTTCAGTGTAGTTAAAGTAGTCTTGGGTATCAGACAAAACTCTGCTGACTGGATATCAGGTATCCAGTATCCCTGACGCGGGGATTCGCTCTAACAATAGGTCTCGGGTACTGAATGGAATACAGCAGCTCGCATAACAATCAATACTGCTGATCTGATTTGCAAATTTGCTTGCAAAAATCCAAATACCATCAGAAAAGAAATGCAGTTGAACAGGCTTTTTAAACCCCTCCTGCTTGAAATGAGAGAAAAAGCTTTTTGTGTCTCTTCATCTCTTTTGAGAATGACAAGCGTAAAGAAGACGCTCTGGGGCAGATGGTTGCTGTTGAGATCATGTTTGTCATTTTAGATGAAAAGAACGGGTGGAGGAGAAGCACAAGGACAGACTGACAGGCTTGCTGGGGGTTGCAAACATCACCTCTCTCAGGATTAACTGACAAGGAGGACTAGTTTTGGGTCAGTGAGTTTAAGATCTAAGTCCTGACAAATCCTTTTAAAACTTCACATTTTAAAGGCTCTTTTCCTCATTATTCCGTAAATAAGCAAACTCTGTTCCAATAAACGTACCACCTTCGAGGTAGTAAACTTGCTCCGGAGCTCACCTGATACAGCATCACACTGGGATACGAGTCATAAAAGAGTCATAAAACTGGCAGAAGCATCCTAAAATGACATGCTTTTTCTCTCACGTTTGCTTTTGTTAACACTATCGGCTAGGTTTAGGGGAGGGTTTAGTGTAGGTGGTGTGTTATTTTCAAATGCGACAGAGCAGTGGGAACCAAACTGGGGTACGGGAGGGAGTACGCAATGAACATAGTGAGTTTTGCTGTTCATTTAACTCTACCCCACCTCATAATAACATTAAAAACGAGCATGTACAGTGGAACCCGGTTATGTCGACGATCTCGTGGGTTGCAAAAAAGCGTCGAGATAACCGATGATCGAGATAACCAACACCCAATATGGCGATTTATTTGATGAAGCGATCAGCATGCTGTAAAAATGTACATACACTGTATGTGTTTGCTAACAACAAAAGGCATATGTGCACCAACTAACAGCAGAGATTTACCAGTATACAATAAAAACACCTTCCATTCTCCATACAAACCTTTAATTATATTCTCCAACATTGCAAACACAATTTCGCTCACAGCATAAACAGTCATAACATATTCGTGAGGTCATCACGCTGTACTAGATTGCATACTTTCTTGCGTTCTGTCTGTCTAATGTGCTTTCTTAACAAATTCGGCTTCGTCCCGTCTTTTAACAACCGGCTTCTTCAATCCGCAGCGGCGCTGAGCAGAGCGCGCGTCAGAACAGAAGCAGGGATGTGTGTGTGTGTGTGTTCATCTGTCACGGTTCTGTTAGGTTCAGTTCCGTTTCCAGTGTTTCTAGAGACAGAACCGTGGCACTGCTCCTCCTCCCGTGTCTGTGTCTCGTTAGCGTCTGCCCCGCCTTCTCGTTTCCTGCAATCATTCCCAGCTGTCTCTGATCACTCCTCCCCTATATATTCCCTCAGTGTTTGCTGTCTGACGTGGCGTCGTTGTCTTTGCATGTTGTCTCCTTGTTGGTTTGTTCCCCGTGTCTGGACCGTCCGTTCCATCCGGTTGGTCATTTGTGTTTCTAATTTAGTGTTTGCTACGTTTTCCCCCTCGTGGGTGTTTCTTTTGTTATGTTCAGAGTTTGTTTCTTTTGTTTGTAATAAATCACCTTTCCCTGCATCCTGAGTCCTCCCCTTACTACTGATACGTGACATCCTCTAAGCCTCATACTCATTGGTCCAATGTCAAAATATTTGAGAAAACCAATCAAATCAGAGAAGGCGGGCTTTATGTGCACACAGAAGCGGATGAGGCTTTGGGATGGGGGTGGACCCACGGCAGCACCCGCTGCTCATTGAGAAGAGTAAGAACGTGAATGTGCTTTCACTTCAGAGAGTGCTGCTGTGAGACTCGGTACTATATTCAGTCATGAGATAATGTGAAGTGGTGAATTTGTCCCTCTTTTGTGCTCGAGATATTAGTGTTCGGCAACATTAAAGAATCGACATTACCGAAAAGCAAATGCTAAGACAAATAGGGAGTTATCCTACATAATAGGATTGACGAGTTAACCGTGAGTCGAGATAAGTGAACTCCACTGTATTTCTAAAGGGCAAATAGCGTAAACACATGACATCCAAATAAGCACAACTGACTGCATCCACACGAGCAGCGTGCACATGAGAGGCATAGAGCTGCTTTAGCAAATCACGCTACATTACTGCCCTTCTCCACAATGTGTCTTTGTTAAAGTGGGGATTTAGCTCTTACTAGCATGAAGAACAAACAGACTGGCACAGACTGTGCATAAAGATATATTTTAAGACTCCAACTCAAAGTGTGAATTCTTGTTGAAAATATATTATACTAGCAAGAACGCATTTTTCCTAAATATCCACAGGATTGCAAAAGTGATATTGATTTTTTAAAACAGTTCAACATATATAAAGTTAGAATTAAGTGATATGCATTTTAAATACAGTGCTGTTTGCTGTATTTTGCTATATATTTATACAGCTTTGAACAAATCTTGAGTTAATAATTCAATGACCCATTCATAAATACAGCCATTGGCTTCATTACTGAACGAATGAGTGATTCAATGGCTCAGTCATTAAGACGTACTGGTTTTTTTTTGTCAGTAGTATCTCTTTGTTTTTAGCATCATTGCAGTGCATATTTTTATTTTATTTAAAACATAATTTATTCTATTAAGGTATTTATGAAGGTAAAAACTAAATAGAGAGCGTGCATGCAGAAGACGCCACTCTAAAACGTTTGGGAACCACAGCTATAGAGCGCGAACCTTTCAGCACCACTCACACGACACTTCATTTCTGAACTACCATGACACTGACAAGAAGCAAAGTAATAAAAGCCCACTAACTGGACATTTCTCTTTTGAAAGTGTTGCAGAATGTGCAAATTCTCACAACTATAGTTTAAAACAGTACAAAGACATTCTTACCATTTATAACTTCTGGAAAGAAAAGGCACAGACACTAGAAAAGGATACAACTTTCAAGTGTACATTTGACTGCCTGTGAACAAACAGAATACCTTTCGCAGGCCATTGTGTTCAGCTGTACACTCCAGTGCTAAGCGTTTGCGTCAAATCTGAAGTTATTTTGGGCTCACACCAGTCTGTACATCCAGCCTGTGAATGTGTCAAGTATTATTATTAAAGAGATATAGCAGAGACACTGGACAGAGATTAAACTTTGTAGTGAGCATGTGTCAACCGCCTGTGCTTGTGCATGCGTTCAAATGGAGCACGCTTTGCATTTGGCTTTACATCTGTATGCTAAGCATGCATATATAATACATGATTGTTAAGGTGATTGGCAGGAGTTCCCTACAGTTCACTTCCATTTTGAGAACCGCATTCCCTGATTTAATATCATCGCTTGTATGACTGTATGAGTTTGCATAATACATTGCAGGTGGTTTCACACATTCCACTCGTCTGCACACAGAAACTGGGTTTCTGCCCACCAGCCATTCATACACAGGCCTGTAAGAGCCGCGCAGTGATCCCACACTTGCCAAAATCTCCTCATTAACTCCTTATACAGTAATTGTTGTGGCTGAACAGTGCAGACACAGAGGGGATGAAAGTCAGTCTGAGAGACCTGTAATCAGAAGTAGCTTTGAAAACAAAAAGGCATCTGTGACTGGATCTACTCTTACCAAACTCTGCCACACTGCCTTCTGCTAAACCATAATTACAGAGACAAACCTTCCCATATCTTAACAACTACTTTGACACAACCTTATTTTAGCAAAAAAAATAGCAAAAGATCGTAATTATGAAATTCCAGCATATTTCAACTTGCATGCTGTAAACATATCCAATATCGAGCCAGAGGACAACACAAACATTTCTAAGATACAGTAAGGAATACTCCAACTTCTTTGTGCTTATCTATCAGCAATAACATTATGCCGAGAGACTTCCTGTAGGATGCTCTGCACTTCTGTTTAGTTATTATTTTTAGCTAAACAAAATTACTTGCTGGTTTTTCTGTAACTTTTATGACAAAATGTGTTCCTAACACAAGCCCAAAACGAGGGCTGTCCAGGTGTGTCTATAGCTCATGAAAACAAATCTGTAGACGAGAAATTTGAGCATCACAACTGGAAGAATGTGCCACGCATAATGGATAATTTTGTTCTGTGTGAAAATTGAATAGTCTGAACAGAAGCACAAATACATCGGGTACAGAAACATTAAATAACTGTTTGTGATCAATCTTTAGATCCTTATGGAAAGAAAAATAATTTTTATATGTAGCTCATATCCTTTGGTGACTCAGTCCACTCCAGTCTGTCAGAAACGCTTGGTGTAGTTCATGTCTCTATGAAGCCCCTCCTTCTGAAAAGCATTCTGTGCTGTGATTGGTCGAGCGCTTCCAGCATGTTTAGGACATGCCCCGCCCCTTAACATAACTGCCAGTTTCAACACACCTCAAACACAACCATACCTCGCCCCTTTATTTTGCATATGCCTTGGGCAGGAAATGTTTAAATGATGAATATTGTGACGTGTTTGTTCATGGAATAATCTCCAGACTTCGATGTAGTTCAGAAACACTGACACTGATATAGAGAAGAACTCATTTCACACTAAAGAAAGATGGTCCTCTTTAAGTGCTTTGATCTGCTATCTCTCTCCTATGAAAAATGGACTAGACACAACAAATGTAACAAAGGAAAGATGTCTTCATTTACTAATCAATTGTAGTGCATAAATGAAGCATTCCAGGGACGTATTCAATTTCACTGTAGTTAAGTAACTTAAATCTGTGTACTTAAGCATGAAAATGCAGTAAATCAATACGGCATTCAAGTCTGAATAGATCCTGAAAGAATACTGGGAGAATTGACAAAGGATATTATGGCTGGTGTCTTTCAAAGCGTGTGAAAGTTGGTGCTGTAGATGAGTCACATCCACCAAGCTGTTGTCAGTAAATGACAGCTCGGCTGACTAAACCCTGTGATGCTGTTACTCTCAGATCTCACACAAACACAAACCTTTCTGACTGACGCACAGCAGACCGATGTCAAGTATCTACATGAATGTATTGTGAATGTGACACGTTGGACTGGTCTGTCAGCAATATGTCTGTTGATTTTTCCTGAGTAAAGCTGTTTAAATAAAAAACAAATCAATTTGAACTTTGTTCAGATACAGGCGTTTGAAAGATTATATGCAAGTGTGCAATGAACAAAGAGCATTTAAATGAAGGTATGTTTGTTGGAGCAGCGGCCACATGAAGTTCCCATTATGCCCTGATATAGTTCAGGCTCTTTGTCTGTGCATGCCCAGTAACACCCTTCCTCTGTTTACCCAATTGCAGGTGCTGGATGAGGGGCATTATAATGTGACCTTTACCCCATGCAATGGGAGGCCCGATTCCTTTGTTTTCTTGTGAGCAGTGGAAACACACCAGTTGAACATAAGCACTGTAAATCTCCAGTACAGTCAACTGAACTTCTTTTAGTCTTGATTTCTTATAATATATTGATTTAGTATTTATGAACACACACTTTTGCATTCTATTGCTATTGCTCATACCATTTGTGCCACAGATATGACTGGACGTTGAGAATCGAGGAATGAACCACTGTGACATAATTTAGAAACAAATCAGGCCTAAACGAAATTTGTTTTAAATTTGTTCTGGGAGTTTGAAACCTTTTGCTGAAAGACTCCCATCAGTCCAATAAGTCGCTATGAGGCTCCGCCTTCTTTGATGTGGAGGTCTTCTTCTGTTAAGTCTGTCGAGGCCAGACGTGAGTGTATAATAACAATAATACTAGTAGTAAATAAAATACATATTTAATCACGTCTGCGTCAAATGAAGAATGTGTGCGAATCATTCCAAAAAAGAATGGGCAAAAAAAGCAATTTATTCTTTCCATGTTAAACTGACGCATGTCGTTTGTTCAGAGACTTTAGTGCTCCCAAAAGATAATAGTTTAAGACCTTTTTTATTATTATCTTCTGTGTCTCTCCCTGATTTTGGGACTTTGTTGTCATACATGTGGTTTTGCAGGTCTGTATTTTATTGGTTGTCGTCTCCCCTTTTCCCACCCTCTACTCTCCCACTTTTCCACAGCCTCACAAGCCCACTTCCTGAGACTTTTTCAACTCTGAGGTGTGAACAACCAGGTTAGAACGGAATGGGGTTCATGACAATTTAACATCCGAGTAACCATTAGGTTTGTTCTGGCAAGTCAAGCTTCTTTTCACATATTAACAGTGCATTGATCAATAGAATATAAAACCTAAATTAAATACGTTTTGCATATAACGCGACAGTGTCTCTTCAGAAGTCTCGGCTTAAACTCCTCGATTCACATGGATTCAAAGTTTTTGATAGAGTGGAGTATCCATGGATGGACTGAAATCTCTCTGGTTTCCTTAAAATATCTTAATTTGCGTTTCAAAGATGAACAAAAGTCTGATAGGATTTGGAAGGGTGAATAATTGATGACTACATTTTTGGTGAACTAATCCATTAAAGATAACCTCAAGCTTCTGCAATTGTTTGAAATTAAAGTGCACATTTAGTTTCCCCACAATAAAGGGAATCTCTAAGCAAGAACATAAGATGGCCATCAAAATCTAACTTTGCCCAGAGCTTATTTCCATGCCTTTCATTGGGGAACTTGTGGTTAATAGGCATTCCATTTGTTCCTGAGGATTAGGCCTTTCGCAGCAACGAGCCCACAGTGTCCCGTCCAACTTTCTGCCTGGCTAGGCACTCATGGAGGGGCAGTGAACTGTGCGTGATGTGCTACCTGAGGTTGCATTTCCCACGTTGCGTTAAGCGACGCGTTTGTAGAGATCACTGCTCTTATTCTGGCACTACTAAGCTACTGTGATCTGGGAGATTTGCATTGGGTTGTTCAGTTCAGAATACAAAAGCCACAAGGATCACGTCTTGTCATCTCAACGTTGTTATAAACGGAGCATGGATTCATCCAAATATCAACGGATTGTCAACGTGGGATCAAAGGTCTTTTGTGGAAACGTGCTGTGTACTGGAATGGAAACGTCTCAGAAAAGATCCATGCCAAAAAATGTTGTGTTGTCTGCAAATCTGCGTTGTCTTTAAGGAAAACAAAACACTTTGAATCTGCACGCAACAAGAATGCAGTCCCATAAAATTAAAGAAGAGAACAGGAAATGCCAGGCACCTCTCCCATTTAAGCTTCAACAGAGAGTCTCCATTAAATATTTACAAGAATCTCATGAAGTTGCCATATGCCATATGGATCTAAGGGTTGACATATGGTGTTGTGGTTACATGGATGGAAACCACTGGATTAAAGCATTACTGTAGTTCACAGAACCTATGGAAAAGGTGCGCTTTTCACAGGTAGCCCTGGGAAAAAACCTTCTTCATTTAATATATTCTTGACATTCAAGCTTGCAGATCTGGCGATATTTGAAATAGTCACTGTAGAGTGATGTGCTGTTTAAATCTGTGAAAAAGAAAACATGAACAGTTTCAACCATGTCCAGGTTCAAGTATCTTAGGCTAACTGTTATCAAAATACGACTGACACATCTATTAGATCTAATACCTTCGAATTTCACTAAATGTTGTCCACACAGAAAACATTTTTGACAATGAGATCATCATTAGAAGTTCCCCTTCGTTAATGATATCCATAAAAATAACAACACACAATGCAGACGCATGGTTCAGAAAGTTTCCGAGGTTTCTGCGGTCACATGAAAACATTTTATAAAACAAAACAGCCACATCCAGCATCAGCATCTTGGATAATGGTCAAAATCAGTGTTGAACGACTAGATCCTAAACAATTCCAAAAAAATCGAATCTGCTATTATTTACACACCCATGTCATGTCAAATCTTTGACAATTAAAGTAATGGGCATTTCATCTTCAAGAACTGATTAGAATGTCAGTGTGTTTCTTGATTGCAATGCAAGTCACTTTGGATAAAAGCGTCTGATAAACGCAGAAATGTAAATGATTCAAGTCAACATGACTCAACTCTTTAAATACTACAATACTGATATCCACTTTATCTCTCCAAGAGCATTTGTTTTTGCAAGAAAAGTGGCACAATAATTTGTAGAATAATTGCTTAGAGAGTGAATTAGCTGAACTGGATAACAAAAATATCATCAAACAAATATTCATTAACAATTCAAATTCCGCTAAGTGAACTAGGGAACAAGGACTTAAATTGAGTCTGTTCCTCGCTCAAATGAATTACGTGCACTACTTTCACTACATTTCCACGATACTTTTCCATCATTTCGGTCATTTAGAAGCTTTGTAACTCAATGATCTGAAACTTTGAGAATTGTTTTGGATGCTTCTGAAGGTTTGAAAAGGAATGCAAGGCTCCAGCTGTCCCTCAACAAGTGTGGGAGGAGAAGGGGAAGAATGAAAATTCGGAAGTGTGAAATCATTCACTGCAGTTTCTACAGAGCATTCCACGAATAACAGAAGAGCAGCAAAACATTTAAAGACTCGCCATTCAACTTTTACTCTGTTAGTGTTCATGCACGTTTTGTTTGCTTGAAAGTGTGACAAGGTAGGCTACTTTCCCCAGAAAACAAAATGTAAGTAATGCAACTGACTCTTCTGAGCATAATGAAATCCAATAATTAATAAATGAAGCAGCGCTGAGAAACAAGAGCCCCAACATGGACCACAACAAACCTTTACAGCCTTCAGGCATTTCATTCAACGAAGAGCTTGTTCTTTTCTTCTCAATGTAGTTCAGTTTATCTTTACATAGCATCGCATGTGCTCAGTCTATTTAAATGTGGAGTCATGTGACAGAGCAGTTAAACACCTGGGCTGGTCACTAAATGTTGTTGGTTCAAGCCCTGCAACGGTTGATGCATTAACCGTCACCATTGTGTCCTTCAGCAGGTTCTGACAGCAGGATCCTCTGCTGAGTGGGAGTAGACTCAAAGCAAGCCATTGTATGACCAGCACAGGCAAACTCTAACATTACCGATAAAGTAAATTGATAGATCAAATGATAAAGCTACTGTAGGATTGTTTGAATTTTAAGCAAAATTCAGGAGACATACCTGAAAAAAATCTACAAATATACTCCAAACTTTAGGGACATGCAAACTAACTGATCAACTAAACAAAAATTTTTTTCCAGACCATAAAACCCAGGAATACAATGCCAGCGGCTTTTCATCGCACAATGAAATTGAGATACTGATTTATCATTGACTATGACATTTTAAGTGTACTTAAATATTTTACTATACTTCCTCCAAACAAGATCAACTGTCCACACATATTCCAAATGAACCCTAACAGACAAACACATATTAATATTAATAATAATGAGCTTCGTAAGTGGATTCTGGATGGTCCAAGTCCCATTTAACTCTTGCAATGTTTCCGGATTGCTGTGAATCACAGACTCTCTCCAGCAAGTTCTCAGCTCTGAACAACAGGCTTCACGTGTCCGTCATTTCCACAGATGGCATGACCTCTGCGAGTGAAAAACACCCGAACACCCGAGAGACACGATCCCGCAGGATGCGCGTGAATGCGTGCGTGTGTGTGTGTGTGTGTGTGTGTGTGTGTTTGTTTTGCTCACACGCTGACCTCGGTTTCGTCGAAAGTACAGGTAAACAAAGCACCCGTCCTGGACACATATACACACATTGCGCTTGAAACCTCACCTCTCATCCAGTCCACGACCTGCGTCGGCGTCCAGCTCGCCACCGGGTCCATGGCGCAGCGGTTCACAGCGCAGGACTCGAGCGCATAGTTCCTCCGGAGATCTCCTCACATTAACTCGTGCGTCGCGTTTGAGAGAGAGAGAGAGAGAGAGAGAGAGAGAGAGAGAGAGAGATCCTCCCCTCGGACCCTGACATCACCTGTGCCTCTCACAGGCTGGGACGTCCCAGCACAGCCGTTCCCATGGGAAGCGCCAAACGCATTCAAATCTCCAACCACTGAGACACAGTTGCATTCACACTTTACAGCAGTGCAAAAAACATTTCTGCTTATCTGTTTGTGGAGGCGGGAACTTTAAAAGTATTCAAAGTGAAATTGACATTAAATTTAAATGTCTTTAAAGTCACCATGCAATTAAAAAGCATTTATTGCAGTATTATTATTATTATTTTTGCTGAAATAGTCTGAAATATCATTAATTTTGCCATTTATTGCAATTATCCAATGAGATTTTTGATTTCTACAATTAATGGCAAAATTAATATTTGAAACATAAACAGCGTGGGGTGATGGATGGCACACTAAAGATAATCAGGAAATCACACAGGGTTTTCTTTGATTCCTTCATCAAGTGCCATCCACACACACACACACACACACACACACACTCTCACTCACACACACACACACACACACACACACACACACTCTCACTCACACACTCTCACTCACACACACTCACACTTCTGATTGGATCATAGTGTTAATGTTTTCTGCTGTTGAGGAGGAAACGGGTCGGGTTAGGACAGGTTTGGTGCTGTGGGTCACTTTCAGGGGTTAGGGGAGGGTGTAATTACAGATTAATTACAGATTTAATAACATCATACAGGTGGATTTATTTATCTTTATTAAAATTGGTCCAATCTAATTTCAATGTGTTTTTTAACGTATTAAAAGTGAAGTTGAATCTGAAAAAGCTATAGCGTCAGCTGTTTTCCTTAACTGACCCTTATTTTGAAATGTTGTTATGTAATGCAGTGAAATGCATAGACTTTATTTTAAGTGTGGTTTAAGCATTCAAAGCCTTTGAGTTATTCACTGATTCACTGATTGTATCATGTTAACTGTAATGAACACTCCCACGATGACACATGTTTCATCCCATCAAACCCTTCATAAAGTCTGGCTCAACCAGTGCTGTTATTGCTAAAACATATATATAACTCATATAAGCTTAACTGAAATAAAGATAAAAAGAGATAAGCATAAACAAATTTTACAAAAATTTAAAATGTTGTCTTGGCAATTGAAAATAATAAAATAAGCCTAAGCTGAAGTACTAAAACTAAAATTCATTAAAAAAATTAACTACACAGAATATGCATATATATAAATAAATGTCAAAAACATTAAAATTAAAATAATAAATTAAAAAGCTATTTCAAAACAAGATTTAATAAATATTACAGCAACATATGATTAATACTAAACGCACACCGGACTGAAGGTGGTCTTGTGCTTCCAGCCAAGCACATATTTAACCGTAGCACTGCAGCGACCACATTTCCAGAACGAACAACATAACTACACCAGCACATGAAAACCCACATTTCTATGTGAGGGAGCAATAAATCAGGGCACGTTTGACACTGGAATTCATGGCAGCATCAGAATCATGTGGTCTGGGAACACCCAGTTTCAGTGGGAATGAAACCAGTCTATAGACAAACTCACACGTCCTTCGAATCTAAAACATTCAAGATAATTACAATCAGTCCTGCCCTAAAAACAGAACGAGGACTGAACATCTTGATTCTCTGAACGGGACTCTACCTTTATTTGTATGTCGTGTTATATAATATATTACGTGTTAACAATACGATTGTAGGACAAACATATATTAAAAGCTTTAAGATTTACATAAATGCATGAATGTAACCCAAATCTCCTTTGACCAAATCCTCAACAAATCCGTACTGAAACAAAGCCACGAATGAAGACTCAGAAACCGAGAATGGTTTTTACCACTGCTTCGAAAACGGTTTATTAGCTGTTACATTACAATCAGCCATTTAAAATGGATAGATGTTTAAAGTAACATTTCAGAGGAACACACACTAAAACACGTGACGATAGCAGCAGCAGCGGCAGAATCACACAGGAAACACTGGGATTCTTCATTCATATGTTGCTGAACAATTTACAGTTAAAGTCAAAAAGGCTACACAGTTTAAGGCTAAAATAAATTCTATCATTTATGAATATAACCATCAAAAATAAGATATATTGAGTAGCAATATTTTATTTGTAAGCATTTTGTTTTGCTGTCATGTCCTGATTGTTGCTCAGGGACAAGCGTGTGAACAGAAAAGAAAAGAAAAAGCACACAGTGAACCCTGTAAGCCGAGTCAGATCCTGAATCACTTTGGGCCGGATTTACTAACAGCGCGAGACAGTGCAAACCCTCTGCTAAAACGCGTGGACTCTCATTCATTTTTAGGCTGATCTTATTGCATGTGTAGGCGTTTCCCTTTCAGACGCAGGAAAGGAGAGTATTTAAACGAATCATGTGATTTACTAAGGTTTGCTCTAGTCACTGGTTTTTGCTCCATTATTTACCGCTCAAAAGAGCATGTCTGAAACCTGACGCTCATTATGGAAATGATCCGGCTGCGTCTTCTTCTCCCATCGGCACTTCTTAGGGACTGCGTTTTCACACTAAATTACCCTGTTCCTAAATGTCTTCTCAATTTGTCCACAGACGTACAGGCCAGTTGCAGTAATGACTCACAGACTAGAAGAACATACTGATTTATGTGAATTTATTTGACGTGTTGTCAAAAAACAACCTGGAGTTGGTGAAACTGGCTAAATGGGAATGCTTGTCCACATGAGAAATGTCATAGGGAACGGAGTTTGGGAGATTAGGAGCTGTCAGCGATAGGGTCCTGACTCTTCGTGTTGAGGTACTCGAGAACAAAGACCTGCAGGATCTTGTTGAGATTGCCGATGGAGGTCCGATCCAGGTTATCCTCGTTGTCATCAAAAGAGTGCCACACCGCGGGGAAAGGAGTCGGAATGAGATGGAGAATCCGGACGCCTGTGAGGGCAGAGAAACGTGATTTCACAAAGTACAACATGTTCCTGAATCGACTTCTGTGTTGATCCTGGAAACAACATTGCAATCAACCAATCAGACTTAAGAGACAAGTTGAAGGTTCGTGTCAAGTTTAGGCTTGCAACAGGGGTGAGCTGTTTCTACATCAATGCCATCCACCAGCATTTCCCTGGATAGTGTTAGTTTAGAGCTAGGACTACATTTCCAGACAGAAAAGTTGTTTCAGGATCAACAAATTCAGTTGTTTCAGGGTCTTACTTGGAACAATACATACATTGTATTGTGAAACAATGCACACATAAGGCTTAAATGCTTTACCTTGGTTGAGAAAGGGTATGTGGTCGTCCAGAATGAGCCCCACGTGCAGGCCGGGCCAGAAGTACTGAACCTCATTAGGGTGATCCTGCAGGAGGCCGAGCGCGTGCAGACGACGCTCTGCACAACATTACAGAGGCTTCCGGTCAATATCAGCTCATCTGGAATACTTCACGTATTATTTACTAAAGATTAAAGGTGCATCGTTCCTGTTGTGCTGGTCAATAAGGCAGAAGTGTTTGATTATACTGACACCCAGTGGTGAGGATGAAGCAGCGACAGATTAATGCTTATTAATAAAGGGAAATTAATTCTGAGTAGCTGTGATTTTAGATATTATATTAACAGTTACAGTATCATTATTTAAATTTTTTTAAATACTTTGAAGTACATTAAAATATTTTACTATTATACTAGACATTAATCATATATGAATATGCAGCAAATATGCAGTTCCTCCAACAAAAATAATGAGTCATGAAATTACACATAATCAGTTCCATTAAGTTGTGTAAAGAAATCTGCATTTAATAAACATTTAAACCATTATAAATATTCATTAAGTTGGAAATAACATGCAAATAAGTGTCTGAAAACATTATGCTCGTAAATTTATTCTTTGAAAGTATATTTTTGCGTAATTAGTACTCTTTTTTTTTAAAAGTATACTAAAATGTAATTTTTTTTTACAAGCATCAGCTCATGAAAATCAACCACACAAAAGCAACACACAGCAGTGTTTAGTTTCTAAACAAACTGCCTCGTATTTGACAACTGCTTAGACTTCCTGTCATCCGTAACCAAACCTATCTAACTCTCTCAGAGGAAAAGAATGAAAACAGAGGGAGAAAAGATGTGACAAGAAAACAGAGCAGAACAAATACAAACCAATTTTTTGTAGTTTGGAAAGCCATCGGGTTGTGCTGGAGAACTGATTACCAAAGCGAGGATTAGGACCTCCAATCAGGTCCAGCAAAACAAACAGATCCTGCGGAGGAAATACACAAAGAAAGGACTTTAGCCAGTTTTGCTGTTTGCTTGCATTCATTTTCTTTAGCTGTAAATTCAAAATATATGATTGCCTATTTGCATATATATATATATATATATGAGGAAGTATGAATGTTCAAATGATCAGTTAAACACAATTGGTCTAATTAACACTGTTTAACAATTAACAATGTTTTGGATTTGGACAAGCTAAATATCGAGATATCTCATGTAATGATATCTCATCCATGGAGGAATGCAAGCTTGTTGTCTGAATCGGTGTTTCTGCGAGGACTGTACAATGCCGTGGATCTGGCTGGTGTTGGTGGCTTCCGGCGGATGTGGCGTTGTGGCCATCTTGTGCGCTAGATGACGAGATCCGTACAGAGAGTCTTCAGACGTCCACTGATACAGAGCCTCCTCTCCATCAAAGAACAAGAGCTGCAGAGACAGATCTGACCCCGAGTCCTGTGACCAAACACAAACTGCACAATCATATCAGTTCATGTGCAAGTTCAAAAAAGATACAGCCAAGCTATCCACTGAGAAAGAGAGTTTGGAAATAATGTCTGCCTAATCCCATCCCAGGAATACCGTTTTAGCCTGCTCCAGATGAGCTCGAGAGCACATTCACTGCATGAAGCCCACTGTGATTGAACTTGAGTGGATGATCTCATTAATCTGAAGCTGGAGCGGAGACTGAACACAGGTGCTGTTGTGTACTAGGGATGAGCGAGTACAGCATTATCTGTATCTGTTAGCCATATGAATTATCTGTATCTGTACTCGGACTGGGCGTGGCCTAACCCGTAAGTGGGCGGGGCTTTAACCAGTATGTTATTTTTAATCATGCAATTGATATGGGTCGATCAGAAATTGTTATATTTATTTCTGATTAGAAAACTATTTACTTGACAGCACCAGCATTGAGCTTCAGATCAATGGTTTTGATCGCGATAACAAACAAACTATATACAGAACAAGTTTTGCAACAATTAATACAACTCATGCGGTTGCAATTATGAAGAAAAATGTAATGAACAAGAGTTTTCATTTAAACATAACTTTCTTTTTTTACTCTTATTTATTTTTTTTACGATCAGTGTGATTTTGTTTTATTTCCACACCAGGTATGCGTGTGTGAGTGAGAGAGAGAGAGAGGGGGGGGGGGGAGGGGGGACTGTGTGTTCTATGGATCACATAGTCTGACGCTGTTTTTAAGATCTGCATTCTTTTATTTTGTATGAAAAACAGCAAGAAAGCATCAGACACTCAGTGCGCGAAGTTAAACAACTGAATAGAGCAGCAGACGGTTAAAAAAAATCTCAGACAGGCAGAAACGCAACGCTAGTCGCATTCTATCAAGAACCACGTCTGAACAAAAACCCCACGTTTACCAGAACTATACTGGTTAATAAGTACTACAAACAAACCGAAATAAAAAACAAACCTGAAGCTGAAGAAACCCTACACTTTAACGGAAAAGACCCACAAACCTGAGTGACTGAGAGAGAAAGACACCTGTTCTCGTCTCAGCGTTCTGCGCGTGAATGAGCAGGGCGGAGCCTCGGGACAGTAAATCTGCATGTGTGGGGGAGGGGCGCTGTGACTAGCCTATCACAGAACGCAGACACAGTCAGCTACCCAATGAGGATTTTTTATTCAATCCGATTACAGATAATGACTCGTATTACTCGTATGATACTCGTGCTCGGCAAAAATGCATTATCCGTACCAGATACTCGTTTCAGCCGAGTATCCGGCTCAATGTGTACGGCTACTGCTCATTAATAACACCGCATTCTCATCAGTTCTTTTGTCTTTGGATTGCTATGTTTCTCTCAGACTTCTGCTTGCTCTGAATCAGATTCAGATAAAGGAGCACAGTAATGATCACATTTATCTGAACACATAAGTGAGAGAGCGACTGCGTGTGAATTCTTTCTCTCTGCCAGCGTCTCTCTAATAAAACTGAAGCTGTGGGTTTTAAGACACTGAGAAATATATTCTTGAACTTTTCAGCTTCTAAGCTATTTTACTGATGAATCACAGAATAGTTTTGACTACGCATTTCTGCTCTACTGCTTGCACTGCTTTTTGCTTGTGTGTGTGATCTGTGTGTGTGTGTGTGCATGATCTGCGTGCGTGTAATCTGTGTGCGTGATCGGTGTGTGTGTGTGATTTCTATTTCTGGTGTACACTGCCACACCTTCAGGGTCTTTAGTTGGTCATCGTGGGCTCTTGCCAGTTCCAGAATCATTGAGCAGGGCACAGCAGAATCTGTTGCTCCGAGAAACTGGCGGCCGTCCCATTGTGGAGGATAGTATTTGGAGTCAAAGTGGCAGGCCAGCACTAACTGGCGTTTGGCAGTCGGGTTGAGAGTGGCAAATATGTTGGTAAAAGGAAGTTGGCCGTAAGGAGTGTGAGAATAGAAGGCGTCCTCTGCCACTTCCCATCCCGCATTCATCGAGCCGAGCGTTGATTTAATATGCTGAAGAGAGACAACTCACACACTCATTACACCGTCACATTTCAACATGAGCTCACACACACTCTCACTCTCGCACGCACAGATGCACACACTCACTCACACACACCTGCTGGACGTGTTGGCTTCCAGCTGAACCAGGGTACCGCACAACAAGCATTGACTTCAGGTCTTTCGTCCACATTCGGTCCAGATCGGTGCGAGCGATGGCACTGCTCAGTTCACTGGAGCTCAGAGCGGTCGCTTCGTGTTTCAGCTGCAGACAGAAGGAACACAGTTTGCGTTTGTTTATTTATTTCACAGCGGGTTTATGCAGATGCTGCTCATTAAACTTCACCCATCTGAGCTTGGAGTGTGTTTCACATTCACTGTTTCTGTGTTGCGTTTGAGCGTGTGTGATATAGATTGAGATCAAGTTATTTTATCACACTGGTTCATAAGACACACACTGCACTGGAAATCTATTGCTTCCTTACTATACAGTACAGTGTGTGAAAAACAGAACGAAGAAAAAGTGGTTTGATACATTGGCTGTGTGCGAAATCACACACTCTCTTGAGTCGGGACTTATTTTGAATAAGTATGACCACTAGTCATGCTCATGTGACCCATGGGATAGTAAAGCCATTATAATCACACTTCAGAATCTCGCCGGAAGCAGCGGATCATCCAGGGATCTTTCATGAGTACTGCGAATTCAGACACACTTCTGCTGCCACATACTGTTTTGTTTTTTTGCATACGATATAATAGGAAGTGTACGGAAAGTTTGAATTTATTATTGTCATAATAATTGAAGATTAAGGAGTTCAGCTGCAATAAACCACATGCATGCAAATTAATGAACCTACAAACAACAAAATATCTTTTTTTAGCTTTAGTTATGTATTTTAATGCATTAACTATTACACAGTTGTGTCATTAAATATTTTAATTGGGCACAACGGAGCACTTGACTTTATTATCTTTTGAACCACTAGACAGCAGAAAGGTTCAGCTCAACACTAAACGTCCACTCTTCGATCCGGCTGACCCTTGACCCGATCCAGGACGGCAACACAAACAGGAGTCTGTGATCATTTGAGACGATATTTAATGCTTTTTAAATGTTGTAGATTTAAGGAGCAAACGAGAAACTATAAAATTATTTACTATAATTTGAGACTAAGGTCTTCTTAATGATTTAAGGAATGAATCCATCATATTTATACACAAAATATTAATCACATAATAAAATAATTTATTGTTACCACTGTAAATTATATTAAATTATTATGGGATCTCCATCAGTGCTTTCAGAATCTTTACTTTTTTATTATTTTGTTTCTGTATCTTTAAAATTAACATTTATTTGACAAAAAATAATTATTTTATTGATCAAAATAAACCAAAAATAGTGCAAACTTTTTTTGAACAAGTATTAACTTATTATTTATACATTACTAAACTTTATTTTAGGAGAACACTTGTATCAATAGTGTGTCTGTGGAGTAAAACACCTCGTCTCCTCATAAATGATCAGATCTTTAAACAAACAAACCCCTTTATGATTCACTTTCACACGAAAGCTGTTGCTCAATAAATGTTCAATTCAACCGTATCTAATGTTTCTGCAGTCGTACGATATGGGACAGAGGAAAGCACATCAGGTGTGGCTTCAGCCCCTGGCTGAGCAAATAATGAGAGAACTGTGATTGTTGATGCTCTTTACTCATAATAAATCATATATTAAAAAGTTATACTCTTACTCAATTTACACAGCTGAAGAAGAAAATACCGTCACACAAGACAGTCTAATTCGGTGACTCCTATTGCAAAACATGATAATTATAGTCTTGCTTCATTGTAACGCTGCCATCAAACTAGTAGAGTCTTGTTTGCAGGAGAAATGACACACTGCATGTGTCTGGAGGATAATTATGAGTTGAAGCTACTCTATATATGGCAGCAGAAGGGCTCTTTAACATTCATAGAGGAGTTCAGATGATCTTTCTTCACTAATGATGCCAAGCTACCCCTGCTTTAAGCCTGATATTGATCTTACGATGAGAAACACGTATGGTTTTGTTTGGACTCAAAGTCCAGTTGTGCTGTGATTATTGATTCGGTGTGTGTTATTTGAGCCACTCAATGAATATAGTAGTGTGTTATGAACAATACAGAAGGAATACAAGACAGTTAAGCAACAAAACATATAAAAGCTGTGTCAAAACGAGGAAGATTACAAAAAATTATATTCCACAATAAAACTCATATGTCCATATGCTGTGAATCAGTATTAATGCATCATGCAAGACATTTCCCCAAAACCCTGATCTGCTCTCCAACCGAACAGAGAGAATGAATTCAAAGCAGTGGAAGGTCTATATTAAGATCTCCTGTTGGATCAATGATGGCTCTTGCTCCCATAGCAACTAGACAATGGGAGAGAGACTGAGCAACATGAACTGAAGGCAAGAGATGCAAGAGACCAGATCATGAAGCACACGAGCCTCACGTTCTTCAGTCCGTTTACGGGATCACAGGTCAGATCCCTGGACAGATGACATTACACAGAAGACACACAGCACATGAATTAATTCCACTGCTTTATGCCATGCATTAAAAACAGACAAACATTCCCAAAAGAAAACACCCTCCGTTGATGAGAAAACATATACAGAATGCATGGATGATTCTACAGCTAAACTGTTTGGACATCTGCTCCATGCATTCCTCTGAAAGAGAATGTAGCAACCCAAGCATGAGTGTAAAGACTGCTACCTTCTCCTCCAGCCAGGGCGCAGTGTCGCAGCCCGACAGAGGCGCTAGGATGGCGATCAGAGCCAGCAGTCGCTCAGCCATCTCCTCTTCTCTAATTTCCTGTCCTCTCCAGACTCCAGAGAACTCGGGTCATATGAGGGAGCGCGCTTCAAATCCTACTATAGCCAAAACCTTGCTCGTGAATATTAATAACCTGCTGTGACGCTCGACAAACCCATTTGCTGAAAGACACGCATCGATGAACGGGCGCTGCACAGCTGGCGCATCGAAGGCGTGGCTTATGAATATTCAGCAGTTACCAGCAGCCGAGTGACGTCAAAGACTAATTCTTTTTTATTTTAACCGTACCATAAATATTAAGTTACAAAAACAAAAAAAAAATGTTTTTAAAATTAATACCAGTGACTTTTTCGATAATTTATGTTTAAAGCGATAACTATTCTAGAGATCATAACAGCTTCATCCTTCAGGTACTGTCCCCTCAACGGCCTTTACAAAATAAAATTAGTGACGTAATGACGCGTCTAAAAAACAGAAATGTAGAAATGCACATTGATATGAGTAAATCAGAAGCAAAAACATGTATCCATAAGGCTGCACGTGACATCTGGCAGAAGAGATGGGAAAGAGAGAGGAAGGGGAGACACCTGTTTCAGATTCAGAAAACAGTGGGGAAAGGAGAATGGAATTCAGTATTAAGAAGGAAAGAGTCATCTTTAATTTTTAGACTTCGTATAGGACACACAGGGTTAAATTATAGTTTACATAAAATCAGTAAACATCCTACAGGTAGATGTAATAAATGTAATGAACCAGAAACAGTTGAACATGTTCTCATTAACTGCAAAGCATATAAAGATAAAAGACAGGGGTTGGAAAATAAAATGAAGGAAACTAAACATAACACAATGACATTGGAAAATGTTCTAGGTAAGCGAAGTGGACGGATTCCAATGCAGTATGCAATACTTAGGTACTTGAAGGAAATAGGAGTTGATATAAGAATATAGTTATTTTTTTTTTTTTTTTTTTTTTTTTTTTCCTCCTCCATTGATACTCCAGTTCAGTTGGTGGCGGTAATGCACCAAGGCCTGGTCTGCCAACCGCCAATAAAATAAAAGAAGAAGAAGAAGAAGAAGAAGAATGACGCGTCTGCTGTGATGACGTGTGACGTTCCCTGCACGTGTTCGCGAAACACGGAAGTCGAGTTGTGTTTGCGGTGCTTATAATAGCTTGTTATAAGAACAGCTTCTTAATAGTCATTTTATATCATTGTGATTGTTTACAATGGACAATACAATTGTGAGTTTGAAGGCACAGCTCTTGGAGAGAGAGAAAGAGATTGCAGCTTTAAAGAAGAAACTTCATCAAATGGAGAAGGTCTGCTATCGAGAGAGAGAGAGAGAGAGAGAGAGAGAGAGAGAGAGATGAGAGAGAGAGAGAGAGAGAGAGAGAGAGAGAGAGAGAGAGAGAGAGAGAGAGAGAGAGAGAGAGAGAGAGAGAGAGAGAGAGAGAGAGCGCGCGCGTGAGCGCGTGAGCGCGTGAGCGTGTGAGTGTGTGAGAGAGAGAGAGAGAGAGAGAGAGAGAGAGAGAGAGAGAGAGCGCGCGCGCGCGTGTGTGTGTGTGTGTGTGTGTGTGTGTGTGTGTGTGTGTGTGTGTGTGTGTGTGTGTGTGTGTGTGTGTGTGTGAGTGTGTGAGTGTGTGAGTGTGTGAGTGTGTGAGAGAGAGAGAGAGAGAGAATTGAGTGTGTTTCTAAATTGTTAGTAGAATTCTAAACCGTTTATTGATTGATTGTTCTATGCAGATGCATGTATGAATGTTTGAAAATCTTTGGTAAATTCTTTGATACATTGCAACAATTGTCATGCCAATAAAGCACACTTGAATTGAATTGAGTGTGCATCATGCAAACTTCTCTTCCTGAAGGCGTATCATTGGCACATATTCTAACATTTAAAGACACAAGTTAATAGAAAAGCTTAAATGATTTATCTCTCTCTATAAATCATCCTTCGTTAAATGAACGGGTTCCTGCGTCATGCACAGTTTATATTTAATGGTCAAGTTTATAAGAGACTGAAAGACCCCTCTTTTCAGGGCAACTCAGTATTAACAGAGTTACAGACGAAAGTGACCGATCTTTCCCCGCTGAAGCCGAACACAGCGCTGAGCAATGAGGACATCATGAGATACAGCAGGCAGCTCCTCCTGCCAGAACTTGGGGTTAAAGGTCAAACAACATGTTGTATCATAAATGTTATGATTTATAAAATAACCGTTATGATAACCAGTCTTCTTTTCTCCACAGGCCAGGTTGCCTTAAGTAACGTGTCCGTTCTGGTCGTGGGCTGTGGAGGTTTGGGTTGTCCTCTTGCGCAGTATCTGGCTGCAGCTGGAATAGGTAACGTGACCATGTTTGTTTAATGTGTGTATAGAGTTTATCTGTACAAGTAAAGCTCTGTTGAGATGTGCTGTGGGGGATCGAGTCACACGTGGGCGACACTAATCACAGGTGTAAACGGGTCTGCAATGTTTTGAGCTTGTCCACGTTAAAAATTGAGGAATACAACTTGTTACGAAAATGCAGTAGTAGATGTTGAAATGCGTGGGCAACTCGGCGGCGACGAGCAGGAGGGTTTATTGAGAAAGTCCCACGGACGCTTCTGTTGCTGGTGTTTTATAGGCTTTCAGTGGCAGTCCTTACAGGTGCTCATCTCACACCAGTGACCACTAACACAAAGCCCGTTCTGAAGCCCGTTCAGGCAATCAGCCCCGGTGAAGATCATGCACTATAGTCAGACTGTCAGCTGAAGATCAGAGACGGATGAAACCCCTCGTCAGTAAAGCTCTCCTCCAGTGCCGCTCACATCCGGCTTTCATGGGAGGGGCGGAGGACTCATAAACTTGTGATCTCACATTGAGATCATTGACTAAGATTAATAAATGCTGTAGAAATGTGACTAGTTCATGTTAGCTAAAACTAATGTTAACAAATGAAACCGCAAATAAACACGACTGCTTTTTACATTTTGAGGTGTAATAATATTTGATCTGACTGTTTCTACTGTATTTTGATCAAATAAATACAGCCTTGGTGAGCAGAAGAGACTCTTAAAAACATTAAAAAAAATCAGTAGTTATCAAAACATGCGTAGTTGGAGAAAGCCTCTCTTGATTCTTTTAAATGTACTTTTTATTTTAAGAGTAATGCGTACAGAACAGAAGTTGCCATAGTTACCCGTCCAGATGCTGAAGCAGAAGAGCGCACACACTCTGGTCAGCAGCTGTCAGTGTCGTGTGTGTGTGTGTGTGTGTGTTCAGGACGCCTTGGCCTGTTGGACTATGATGTGGTGGAACGGAGTAACCTGCACCGGCAAGTGCTTCATTCGGAGCTGACAGAAGGCCAGCCGAAAGCTCAGTCTGCCGCCCAGGCCCTCCGCAGGTACCGGCTCGCCTCGCAGTCCCAGCACAGGTGAGCGGCTGAGAGTGACGGCTTGTGATCTGTTGCAGGCTGAACTCCACAGTCCAGTGTGTTCCTTATCACCTGCAGCTCTCCAGAGACAACGCCATGCAGCTCATCCAACAGTATCCCTCACAAACACTTGACTCCACACTTCTGTGCAGTGCAGACTCGTTCCTTTTGCTCCTTGACTTTGCGTCTTCATGTATGACATTGTGGCAGACTGTTCCGACAACGTTCCCACGCGGTACCTGGTGAACGACGCGTGTGTTCTGAGCGGCAAGCCTTTAGTGTCAGCGAGTGCTTTACGAATGGAAGGACAGGTGAGCTCATCTCTGAATCCACGGGTTTATTCACAGTGCTTCACACATTCGGTTAAAGCAAACTATTTGTCTCGCTGGCCACATTGGTTTCTTAAAGGTTTGACACAACTTCTGCGAGTTCGCCGGGCCGGATTAAAAAGCCCAATGGGCCGTAATTTGCCCACCCCTGGGTTAAAGATTTTATATGTAGGTAAAATAGATTTTCTTCAAAAATTTTAATTTTTCTGTCTATTTAATTGTTTCAGGTTTTACAGCGTTAAGTTCGTATTTTTTATAACAAAGAATGTTTAACAGTTGCCTACTTTTGAAGAATATACAAAGTGTATAACTGTTTGAAACGTATTGTGATTATATAGTATAGTAAAGTGTCATTTATTCCTGTGATTAAAGCTGAATTTATTAGATGATAAATACAGTAAAACAGTGTAATATTATATCAGTGTAAAACAGCTGTTTTCTATGTGAATATTTAGTAAAGTGTCATTTATTCCTGTGATTAAAGCTGAATTTATTAGATTATAAATACAGTAAAACAGTGTAATATTATATCAGTGTAAAACAGCTGTTTTCTATGTGAATATATAGTAAAGTGTCTTTTATTCCTGTGATTAAAGCTGAATTTATTAGATGATAAATACAGTAAAACAGTGTAATATTATATCAGTGTAAAACAGCTGTTTTCTATGTGAATATATATATATATATATAGTAAAGTGTCATTTATTCCTGTGATTAAAGCTGAATTTATTAGATGATAAATACAGTAAAACAGTGTAATATTATATCAGTGTAAAACAGCTGTTTTCTATGTGAATATATAGTAAAGTGTCATTTATTCCTGTGATTAAAGCTGAATTTATTAGATGATAAATACAGTAAAACAGTGTAATATTATATCAGTGTAAAACAGCTGTTTTCTATGTGAATATATAGTAAAGTGTCATTTATTCCTGTGATTAAAGCTGAATTTATTAGATGATAAATACAGTAAAACAGTGTAATATTATATCAGTGTAAAACAGCTGTTTTCTATGTGAATATATAGTAAAGTGTCATTTATTCCTGTGATTAAAGCTGAATTTATTAGATGATAAATACAGTAAAACAGTGTAATATTATATCAGTGTAAAACAGCTGTTTTCTATGTGAATATATAGTAAAGTGTCATTTATTTATTCCTGTGATTAAAGCTGAATTTATTAGATGATAAATACAGTAAAACAGCTGTTTTCTATGTGAATATATAGTAAAGTGTCATTTATTTATTCCTGTGATTAAAGCTGAATTTATTAGATGATACAGTAAAACAGCTGTTTTCTATGTGAATATATAGTGGGTACAGAAAGTATTTAAGCCCCCTTAAATTTTTCACTCTTTGTTGTATTGCAGCCATTTGCTAAAATCATTGAAGTTCAATTTTCCCCCATTAATGTACACACAGCACCGCATATTGACAGAAAAACAGAATTGTTATTTATTAAAAAAGAAAAACTGAAACATCACATTGTCTCAAGTATTCAGACCCTTTGCTGTGACACTCATATATTTAACTATGTATTTAAACATATATTTAAGGTGCTGTCCATTTCTTCTGATCATCCTTGAGATTTGACTTTCATTTGAGTCCTACTGTGTTTGATTACACTAAGTATTAAATTTTACCCACTGTAAAGTGTCATTTATTCAGGTGATTAAAACAGTATTTTCAGCATCATTACTGCAGTCTTCAGTGTCACATGATCTTCACAAATAATTTTCACATGATGATTTGATGCTCAACAAACATTTATTATTATCGTCAATGTTGAAAACTGCTTAATATTTTTCAGGAAACCAATTTTCAGGATTCTTTGAGTAGAAAATTTGGAAAAACAGCATTTGATTTTGTAGTAATGTAAAGGTCTTTATTGTCATTTTGATTAAACAAGAAATTTAGTGTGTGTGTGTGTCTAACATACATATATATATTTTAGCATGTGTGTGTGTGTGTATATAGAGACACACATCTTGTTTCTTGTTAACTTTTGTTCAGGACGGATTAATCAAAAGTGACACATAATCCATATATAAATGTGTGTGTGTGTGTATATATGTGTGTGCTGCTTAATTCAATTTTTTGATTATTAAAATGTTTTCTCTTGTAGCTCACAGTGTACAACTATAAAGGAGGGCCGTGTTACCGGTGTTTGTACGCCTCCCCGCCGCCTCCGGAGACCGTCACCAACTGCTCTGATGGAGGGGTTCTGGGAGTGGGTCAGTCTCACGTCATTACGCTCCTTTCAGAGATTGAAGCTACTTCCTCTTCAACACCATCTTCTATACAGTAATACCTCGGTTTACGAGTTTAATTCGTTCCAAGAGCGAACTCGTAACCCAAAATGCTCGTACACCAAAACAATTCCCCCATAAGAATGCACTAAAAATCAATTAATTCGTTCCACACGATCATAAATGCCCATTTTGAATATTTTTTTAGTTTTACCCTATTAATTACAGTTAAAATTATAACCATTAAGATCTCATATAAATACTAATTAATAATTGACAATTAAACTCTAAAAATACTTTACTGTAATGCACTTTGAGCAGCGTCTGCTGGTGTGAAGGAGACGAGAGAGAAGAGGGAGGGGGAAAACACAAAACCCGGATTCAAGTGCAAATGAGTGAATTTATTATAATAGTGCAGAAAACAAACGAAGTGATAATCGAGACGCACGCGCGCAAGCACTGCGAGCTCCGGGAGACGCACGCACGCGAGAACCGCAAGCTCCAGGAGACGCGCGCACGAGCACCGCGCGGACATAAGACAGGAGTGGAGAGAAGTGAACTACATAGGCAGATGATATGAGAAGTGTATGTCCACGGATGATATGAGGTGTGTCAGTGATCAGCCCCCACTCACACGCACAGACAATGAATTCATGAACCACGTATACATTTCACTACGTGAACAATAGCGATCACAATTAATGTTATCACTTCTAAAAGTATCACTGTGGTGAATGATGCAGCCAAACAGAGCGACGCTGAGAGAATGAAAGAGTTAAGGGCTGATAAAGGGGTTGGAACTGCGTGACTGTGTTATGAGAGGCTGTCATTAGGATATTTCCAGTAAAAATGCGCGCGATGATACTGAGCATTAGGACTTTCCACACAAAAATGCACGTGGGTGAGGGGAAAAATTTGCTTGTACACCGATACAATGCTTGTACACCGAGTTGACCCTCCATGCTTGTACACCGATTTGTTCGTATACCAAGTCGCTTGTAAACCGAGGTATTACTGTATTTATTTCAGCCAGATCTTCTTGATTATTATAGGGGTGGGGGGGGGGGGGGGGAAATGGGGAAATCCCATAATTATCAGTGGATGTTGCGTTGCTCTGTATTGAGGAGATGACTCTGAAGTGCCGTGTTTTGGTGATTTGCAGTGCCTGGAATAATGGGTTGCCTTCAAGCACTAGAAGTCCTGAAAATTGCGTCCGGCCAAGAATGTATCCTTTCTGCCCTTAATGACATCCTAATCTGACACCCTTCTGGCTTTTACGCACGCTTGTTACCATAGTATAATGAGCTACCTGCTTAACTGATGGGCCCAGCCTCGTTTGCGCAGCAGCTGCTGATGTTTGACGGGCAGGACGGGCGTTTCCGCTGCATCCGGCTGCGTCCCCGGCAGGCCCAGTGTGCGGTGTGTGGAGAGACGCCCACGGTCACACAGCTCCAGGACTACGAGCGCTTCTGTGGCTCCGCTGCTACGGATAAGGTCTGAGGAGGAAGAGGAAATCTCCCGCTTTCCTTCCAATTGTCATCCATATGCGTGTCAGTGCTGTCAGCTGTGGTTAAATGAGTCACTTCCTCACACTCTTTAAGGAGAGTGTTTTGTTGCAGAGATGATCGCTTGTGTTGCTTCCAAATACCCTTGAGCTTCGAAAAGCATGCAGATATTCAGTTCACGCACCACACATGAATCTGACTGCATTTCATCAAAACTGCTTTCATCCACGCAAACACATGCAGGCAGAAATCAATGCAAAGCTAAGAAGGATTGAAGGTCCCCTGGTCAGGCAGTTTGTGTGTGGTGGCTTTGGTTTAGACCATAGGTGTCAAACTCAAGGCCCGCGGGCCACATCTGGCCCTGCGTGTAATTATGTCCGGCCCGCGAGAGCATTTTATTAATGGCCCGCGAGATGTCCCGCGCTCCAGCTGACTCGCCGAACACTTCCTGTATTAAACAGGAAGTGGCTAATGATGCTTCGCGCTTGCGCTAGTACCGCGCGATTGTTATTGTCAATTATCCATAACTGTTCAGGCTCGGTACACAGTGCTTGTGCGCGAAATTCAGGTGTTGATCGTCGGATGAGAAGAGCCCGCCCTCATGGCAGAACGTCTTCTTGCATGATTGACAGGTCAGACAGGTCAGACAGCACATCAGCGCCAGCTGTCAGAGTGATAGTACAAGCGCCAGAAAGAAAATCCAGGCAAAAAAAAAACATTACGTCCTTAGGGACGTAACAAATATATTGAAATATTATTACGTTTAAAAAAAATTGTGATATAGTTTGTAAAATCTGCTATAACCCATGGGTAATATGCGGGAAAATACGGTATATGTTTACTGACATACTGCCGGTATACCCGTGTGTCTCATTTGCGGAGCTAATGTGGCAGTAATTAAATAATTTAATAAGACGGCACTATAAGACAAATGACATAAGAGCAAATTAAACTGAATGATTTGATTTGTTATTGCTGAAAAGCTAAAATTGTATTTAGATTTCCAGGTTTTGTTATGCAGCATGTCCATATTTTGAATTTGTATAATTTTGACAGGATATATTTTTATGGAGAGCAAAATCTTTTATATATAAATCTTTTTAAGTTTTATATAAAATGACATAAGAGTAAATAAATTTGAATGTTTGTTCTTTTAACTTTTACTTTACTTGTTTACTTTATTTCTAACTTGTATAATTTAGACAGGATATATTTTAATTTTTTTAAAGTATTTTTTAAATATTTTTATATTTTTAAGTTATTTAAGGTATAAGTTGATTTATTCCAGAATAATATTTCTGTCTGTTTTTATTCACATCTAATTTTAAAAAAGGTAAGTTTTAAAAGTTTAGTTTTAGTGTTTTCAATAAATGTTTATCCTGTTCGGCCCGTGACCTAAAGTTTTTTGGGATTTTGGCCCCCTGTGCAATTGAGTTTGACACCCCTGGTTTAGACGATGTGTAATGAACACCAGTGCTGATTTATTCTCTGTTTTCATCCGCAGTGTCGGAGACTGAATCTGCTCACCAGAGAACAGAGAGTCTCTGTGCAGGTACTGCAGTTATTTGTGCTGGTTCTGGGCATGCAGAGGAATGTGAGGAGTGGGCTTTAAATTTTCATCTGGTCGTAGATGATGTGTTTAGCAGAGCACATGGCTCTCTGTTAGCACTGTGGAGGTGTGCAGCTGGCTCTGTGCCGCTTCCCCCCTCAAACATTGCACTTTGGTTTCAGGAGTATAGAGCCGTTTTGGACAGCTCAACCCCTCATCTCCTCCTTGACGTTCGACCCAAAGTAGAGGTGGACATTTGCCATCTGTCAACCTCAATCAGTATCCTTTCCCATGAGCAGTTTAGTATTTGCTTCATTAAAATAGGCATAACATAAACCCTATATGTGAGTCAGCAGTGCACTAT
Source organism: Rhodeus uyekii (assembly GCA_037043235.1). Lineage (NCBI taxonomy): Eukaryota > Metazoa > Chordata > Actinopteri > Cypriniformes > Acheilognathidae > Rhodeus > Rhodeus uyekii. The sequence continues at coordinate 797,928 of JAWRVZ010000186.1, read as the reverse complement.
GAAATTTCCTAAGCACTTATGTCTGCTAAGGTAAGTTTCACCATTATTATTATTGCTCATACTTTAAATTGGGGTTTGAGTTTGTCTCTTATGTGACTCTATTTGAATGTTGGTCATTCAGTCTCGTATGATGCTTTAGAGCTCAGTTATCATGACTGCTTAGTGCTTGCTATTATCAGTGATGAAAACAGTTACCGGTACGCTCTTGTCGTTGCTGCTTAATATTTATGGGGAAATCATGTTACCTATTTTTCAGCATGTTTTGATGGAAAAGATCTAAATCTAAAGAAATCTTTTCTTTCACTTTTGATCAATTTAATGCATCCTTGCTGAAATCTGACTCATTTCTTCTTCTAACTCACTTGCGTATTATTGCATTGATTTGCTTCTTCTGTTCTCTTTGGATAAAAGTGTCTGCTAAATGATTAAGTGTAAAACAAATTCAACATGGATAATAATAACTACCGGTATATCAGTCTTCTGCACCAAATCAGAAATTCAAAATATATTAAGATAGAAGAGTTTTATTATTATAATTTTTTTTTTTTAGGACCAAACCACTTTAGCCTTGGTGAGCAGAAATTTCAATAAATCTTAATTTTCCCAAATTTAACTGGTAGTGTAGCAATTCACACTGGCTAATGCATTAAAAAAAAAGTAAATAAAATAATTTTACATCTATTCTTGACACTGACTAGTATATTAATGTTAAGAGCTTAAAGTGTATGAGATTTACATGATGAGATTTGGACTAAAAACACTGTTTGTTAACAGCTATTCTCTGTCTTTTCCACAACAAATCAAATGTACGCGATATTGCCTATAAGGTAAACATGTTTTAGGAACTTTATATAGGTTTCTATTAAAAATAAATAAAGTTTTTAAAATATGAGATATTTCCTGTGAAATCCTTTCTCCAGTAAAAGAGTGCCTAGTTTATACTTCATACGTCCTGACATGTGCCGGGATAATTGCGTGCAGCATGAAAACATCAGGCCCCTGCTGACCAAACCAGCATTTGCCAGGTGTTGATTTCTCACAGGCGCTCGTCTCACGGCTCCTTCATGTTTAATTGGGTGGCGTGACAATGTGAGACGCATTGTAAAAATCGAGTTAATTGCTTAAGTTTGATTTTCTTACCTTGCGTGACAGACATTCCTCTTGCTAGTTTAGAGGATAAGAAGGCTGAGCACATCACACTTCTGAAAGATGCAGTCCGTGACCTCAAGCAGCAGATGGACCTCACGTCTCAAGTCCCAGGTAAGAACCGGCACCGGTCCATGTTCCACTCTCCCGTCTCCTGCATCTGTTGTTTCTGCGGCGGCACACACTGATCTGTCCCTCGTTAGACGTGTGGAGTCTTCTGAGCACAGAGCAGCGTGATTTCACCAGATGATTAAGAGTATTGAGCGATACCTCGCTTTTCTCGGCTTGATTTGACGTGAGACAGACGCTGAGTGACTGCCTTACATTATATAAAACTGTATTACCATTATTCATAATTGAACATCAGTACAGATTGATAACAGCACCAATTCAGCCGGTTACATTTCAAACACCCCTGTGGTGAAATTCAAGTTTTTAATGTAGTTTTTTTGTGCATGATGAACTTTCTGCACTGACAGTCTCCGATTTCAAAAGAAAAAAAGTTTAAATGTAAATTTGGTGATCAAAGGTCAAAGTTTTAAAGGATAAAATTATTGAATACGTGGGCACTTCATACTTCACTTAAAAAAATTATATATATATATGTGTATGTTATTGACTTCCAAGCAGTTTCTAGTTGTTCCCAAAGACTTTCTTTTGATGAAGCGATTGTGCGATCTCTCTTTGAATCCACTAAATCCCAGATTTGCTCAGTAGGATTCAAGTCTGGACTTTGAATTGACCGACCGAAACTAAAGCGCTGACACACACTGGTGGATTCACCGTTACAGAAACATGAAGAATGATTCTGGTCATCGCCAGCGCTGTTAGTTTAGGGCAGCCGTGGCACAAACCGTACGCTGGGTGTGTGCGGACGCATTGCATGGATAAGCAGGGCGGTTCAGGTTTTAGTTTTTTTTACATTGTTTTTTTGACTGTATCTTTGATCAAATAAAGACTGAACATCATACGTCTATGTTCCTCTTTGTCTCCTCTCAGTGTTTGTGGTGTGCAAACTTGGCAATGACTCCCAGAAGGCCGTGCAGCTCCTGGAGAAAATGTCCGGGCTGGAAGTGGATGAGATCTGTGTGAAGGACATCAGCGGCGGACTAATGGCCTGGGCTCAAAACATCGACCGCTCTTTTCCTCAGTACTGACTGCAGTTCAGCAATGAAAGCAATAAAGTTCAAATGATTTTCACATTTAGTCTGTGTACATTTTAATTTATGCTCTGATTGGCTTGATTTTAATCACGCACCTCATCACTCCCCGGCCTTTCTGTTTTTCAATGCATCTTTTGATGTGTAATCAGACAGAAGTATAAAAAAAAGTCATTATCATTTTTATACATTTTATCTATAGGGATAATTTATAATCAGTTTACATACACATTGGAAAATACAATATATTATATTAATATTAGTATATTAACATTAAGTGTTTGTAAACTTGAGCTGTAATGACTGCTTAATTGTAGTTTGATGTAGTTAAATGATCAGTTAATTAACAAGATTAACTAATCAACAACAAAAAAGTATTAAAAAATACAGATGTTTGACATATAATGCTCTAAAGAATTCCACTGCGTCATAAAATGTATCTGCATCATATATGATAAATGTTATGGATAACATTCATATTCAATATATTAAGGGAAAATAAGTTTTATATATTTATGTGGATATTGGGTTTCTTTCAGTCTGTTTACATGCGTGAGGAAAGCTAAGCAACACTGAAAAATGGTATCAATAAATCATTTTTGCTCTAGTGAAAAATAACATCTCTTTTTTTCTATGTTAATTTTTATCAACTTAACATACTAAATAAATGCTCCACATCAATCAAATTTAACATGCATGCATTAAAAAAGAGGCAAAAGAGCTTCAGTGTCCATTTTGGAAAGATCTTTTTAGCTGCTGGTTTATATTGGTTAACTGTTGGATAAATGATTTGTGTGATTTTAAGTTTATGAGTACATCAAGTTTATTTCACTATAATATGACTTTATTTATTTGGTTTTAAAGCATATTGAATAAAATAAATACATAAACAGTGACAAACGTAAATTAAACAGCAATATAAAAGATTTTACAGCTTTTTTATTGTTTAAACATCATTGTATTAAAGCTATTGCTGAACTTCTGAATTTAAAAAGAAAAACAGGATTATTTCCTCAAAATGCACGTTTATGAACGCAAAATTTAGCTGAAAGAAGTAGCAGTTTACTTAAGTAATATTCATTATGATAAAATGTAACATAGGAGAGAAAAAACAAACAAATAAAACATTTTTAAATCACAAACTCAACTCCAAAATGCACGTTTCTACATGTAAAACCACTCAATGTACAACATATATCAGTATCACATGAAGTTTGCTATGAAGATGGAATTTATAGATGAGTTTAAGAGATAACTGTTTGTTTTTATATGCGAGTAAATATGTACAGTATTTGGCAGTTTCCACAGAGCCAGTCCGGCGCAACCGTGCGTCGTTGCGTCACTGCGTCATTGCGTCATCGCGTCACAGCGGCCGCGAGAGGGCGCGCGCACTCGCTCAGCGCTCGCATAACGGAAACTGCGAGACGTGCGCGTCGGGCAGAGACAGAAAAACATTTGAGCGCTCATGAAGCTCCGCTTGAGTTCTTCAGCTCGACAGACCCGCGTTTCCTCCGCGCGTTGCTATGTCTCTGTCCGCGACGCCACACAAGACGTCGGGAAGTTTTGAAGTGGCTCTGATGAAGTTTCCGAGGTAATTCCCAGACTCTTCCCGCAGAGTTCCCGGGATCCAGGTATGTGCTCCTCTAGCGAACACATTGTGTAAGTTGTTTGGCTGGTGTTTGTGCTAGTTGTGGGATCTAGAGTGGGAGGATCTCCAGATGTCCAAAGACAAAACTCTGCTAAACTCCCTAAAACACTCAAGGAGTCTCAATACACACTGATGTGCACACTCTGTCTCAGTCTGGGACGTTTGGGATGAATCTGTGTCCCTGTGACTGTGTGTCTCTGTCAAGTCAAGGCAAACCACCTTTATTTAGCGCTTTTTACAATAGAGATAGTTTCAAAGCAGCTTTACAGAGATAACAAGAAAACAATGCAACAAAGTTTGTTTTGGCTGAACAGCAGCTCTAGAAGAGCAGATCAATCAATAATATTAATGAATATTAATTGTTAAGTGTCCCCATGGATGTTTGGACTGTGTGTGTGTGTGTGTGTGTGTGTGTGTGTGTGTGTGTGTCTCTGTGTCTTTGTCATGGATGTTTTGGACTGATTCTCTGTCTATCTGTGTCTCAGTCAGGGACGTTTGGGCTGAATCTGTGTCTCCAGTCAGGGACGTTTGGGCTGAATCTGTGTCTCCAGTCAGGGACGTTTGGGCTGAATCTGTGTCACCAGTCAGGGACGTTTGGGCTGAATCTGTGTCTCCAGTCAGGGACGTTTGGGCTGAATCTGTGTCTCCAGTCAGGGACGTTTGGGCTGAATCTGTGTCTCCAGTCAGGGACGTTTGGGCTGAATCTGTGTCTCCAGTCAGGGACGTCTGGGCTGAATCTGTGTCTCCAGTCAGGGTCGTCTGGGCTGAATCTGTGTCTCCAGTCAGGGTCGTCTGGGCTGAATCTGTGTCTCCAGTCAGGGACGTCTGGGCTGAATCTGTGTCTCCAGTCAGGGACGTCTGGGCTGAATCTGTGTCTCCAGTCAGGGACGTCTGGGCTGAATCTGTGTCTCCAGTCAGGGACGTCTGGGCTGAATCTGTGTCTCCAGTCAGGGACGTCTGGGCTGAATCTGTGTCTCCAGTCAGGGACGTCTGGGCTGAATCTGTGTCTCCAGTCAGGGACGTCTGGGCTGAATCTGTGTCTCCAGTCAGGGACGTCTGGGCTGAATCTGTGTCTCCAGTCAGGGACGTCTGGGCTGAATCTGTGTCTCCAGTCAGGGACGTCTGGGCTGAATCTGTGTCTCCAGTCAGGGACGTCTGGGCTGAATCTGTGTCTTCAGTCAGGGACGTCTGGGCTGAATCTGTGTCTCTGTTTGTCTCTGTGTCTTCAGTCAGGGATATTTGGACTGAATTTGTGTCTCTGTGTCTCAGTCAGGGACGTTTGGGCTGAATCTGTGTCTCCAGTCAGGGACGTTTGGGCTGAATCTGTGTCTCCAGTCAGGGACGTTTGGGCTGAATCTGTGTCTCCAGTCAGGGACGTTTGGGCTGAATCTGTGTCTCCAGTCAGGGACGTTTGGGCTGAATCTGTGTCTCCAGTCAGGGACGTCTGGGCTGAATCTGTGTCTCCAGTCAGGGTCGTCTGGGCTGAATCTGTGTCTCCAGTCAGGGACGTTTGGGCTGAATCTGTGTCTCCAGTCAGGGACGTTTGGGCTGAATCTGTGTCTCAGTCAGGGATGTTTGACCTGATTCCTTGTCTGTGTCTCCAGTCAGGGACGTTTGGGCTGAATCTGTGTCTCCAGTCAGGGATGTCTGGGCTGAATCTGTGTCTCCAGTCAGGGACGTCTGGGCTGAATCTGTGTCTCCAGTCAGGGACGTCTGGGCTGAATCTGTGTCTCCAGTCAGGGACGTCTGGGCTGAATCTGTGTCTCCGGTCAGGGACGTCTGGGCTGAATCTGTGTCTCCGGTCAGGGACGTCTGGGCTGAATCTGTGTCTTCGGTCAGGGACGTCTGGGCTGAATCTGTGTCTTCGGTCAGGGACGTTTGGGCTGAATCTGTGTCTTCGGTCAGGGACGTTTGGGCTGAATCTCTGTCTCGGTCAGGGACGTCTGGGCTGAATCTGTGTCTTCGGTCAGGGACGTCTGGGCTGAATCTGTGTCTTCGGTCAGGGACGTCTGGGCTGAATCTGTGTCTTCGGTCAGGGACGGTTGGGCTGAATCTGTGTCTTCGGTCAGGGACGTTTGGGCTGAATCTGTGTCTTCGGTCAGGGACGTTTGGGCTGAATCTCTGTCAGGGACGTTTGGACTGAATCTGTGTCTTCGGTCAGGGACGTTTGGACTGAATCTGTGTCTCTGTGTCTTCAGTCAGGGATATTTGTACTAAATCTGTGTGTGTCTCAGTCAGGGATATTTGACCTGATTCTGTCTCTGTGTGTCTGTGTCTTCAGTTAGGGACGTTTGGACTGAATCTGTGTCTTCGGTCAGGGACGTTTGGACTGAATCTGTGTCTCTGTGTCTTCAGTCAGGGATATTTGACCTGATTCTGTCTCTGTGTGTCTGTGTCTTCAGTTAGGGACGTTTGGACTGAATCTGTTTGTCTGTATATCTCTGATTCTGTCATGGACGTTTGGACTTAATCTGTGTCTCTGTGTCTCCAGGCAGGGACGTGTGAACTGAATCTGTGTCAGAATGGAAAGTGCTGTGAGCGTCATGTTTGTCCTGAAGGCTGATCCCTGAGAGACACCCCATCTCCTCATCATGTGCTGCACTAAATACTCTCCGGAGTGCATGTTTCCTGACAAGATTAGGCGTCTTATTCCTCGCTTATACCTCGTACACCAGGAATTGCACGTTCACCCGTAGGACCAAATAATCCTGTGTTCAATCCGAAACACACCCGGGATATCGTCCAGGGTTTCCCCGCTCGTGTGCGTTCAGCAAGTGGAGGGAACTAATGTCTGCCAGCAGCAGCACGTCTCCGCTGACCTTACCGAAGCCCTTCGTCCACTCCGCACCCCCGACCCCGTCTCCGTCGCCCAGCCCTCCGGTGCCACTCTACGTCCGCCTCTCCAATGGGAACCACAGCGTCCCGAGCCCCACCTGCTCCCTTCACGGGCTGTCCTTCCTGCTCCAGATCGGACTCACCCGGGAGATGGTGAGCCTGGAGCCGCACGACCTGTCGCTCAGCGCCGTGAGGGACCTCGTCTGCTCCATCGTCGACCAGAAGGTAATCAAGCTGCATTCACACTCATGCATTTGACAAACGTTTTTATCCAAAGCGACACACACATTCTAATCAGTTCTTTCTTTCCCTGGGATTGAACCCATGACCTTGCTGTTGCAAGCGCGTGATAACAGCGTCTGCGCCAGAGTTCATAGTTCACAGCTCACGATCGTTTCTGAAACGCACTTCTGTTAATTTTTCTAAAAGCGTGGGAGTAATTGACCGACGCTCCTGTAATCTTCAGGAAGTTGCTTTGGGTGGATGAGCATCAGGAGCATTAGTGTCTGATTAAAGAACACATTTTCATCCAATCCCATCTAAATCTGCTTTGATCCGGAGGCGAGGTGGGCCGCGTGTCTCCGGTGGGACGGCAGTGGCTGGGAATGGCAGTCGGAACGGTCACAGTAAATCTCTTCTGTGTTTTAGCAGTATGTGTGTTGGTGTTTTCCTGGTTTAGTCCGGCGCTCCGGCCGATACACCGTTTCATCGGCTCATCCGTGTTTCTGATTGTCCGATGCGTCGGAAGCAGCTCTGAGCTCACAGCTCGTTCTCCATGTTCGTTGGTTATGTTCTAATTTATTTATTTTTTTGCAGATTTGTATGATTCGCTACTAAATTGAAGTGTTAAACAGAAACTGCATAACAAAGAGTTTTATGGCATTTGCTTCTATATTATTGGTATCAGAAAGAGAATCATTCTAAGACTTACTCATTTACATTTCTGCATTTATCAAACGCTTTTATCCAAAGTGACTTGCATTGCATTAAAGAAACACATTGACATTCTAATCAGTTCTTGCTTTCCCTGGGAGTCGAACCCATGACCTTTGCGTTGCAAGCGACACTCTCTACTGATTACTGTTAGTGTGGCCTGTAATAAAGAAGTTGCCATAAAGTAAGTCTGTTTAATTTAGAGATTTCTTTTAAATTAATTTGTTCTCATTCATAAACATTCATATTTAATAAATATAGAGTGTATAACTTGGGTCGCATTTGCCGTTAAACCCATTAATCAACGGATAGCTTCATAAAAAACAAACGCACCACCCGATTAACACAGAGCTGAACTTTACTACAACAATGAGCAAACAGTGCTGAACCGTCACTATGTGCTTAATATAGAAATGTGAATATATTAAAATGAGAAGTTCTACAGAAAATAATTTATAGTTAAAATATTACAGGTCAAATGTGTTTCTTTAGCTGTAATTTACAAACATGTCAATTTCACAGGTAATACAGTAATACCTTGAGTATTTTTTTTGTTTTGTTAGTTCTTCTAATAACTAATTCTTTTTCTGTTATTTCTTATGGGAAACATGATTTGAGATACGAGCACCTCGAGTTATGAGCTCGTCCAGGAATGGATTATGCTCGTATCTCAAATCATTTTTCCCATAAGAAATAACAGAAAAAGAAGTAGTGTTTTCCGGTGTTGTACCGAAATCCGACTCCCCTCGTGTGCATTCATTAATACGCGCTTCCTTGAGCGTATTCGCTTATAGATTGATAAATTTTTCACACAGCAAACACCCAGAACGCACAAACACCCACCCATTATGGGAAACAATAATTCAATATTATCATGATGTAAATGAATAAGAAATGCATCTTCATGCAGCAGGAAAATCATTTCAGTGTGAAATCATCAGTTTGATGTCTTTATTTCTTATCCCGATGAAGCTCAGGCAGTTTACAGTTTCAATCCGTCTGACATGTTTTTTACATCCTTTATACACATTATTTCATTTTCTACTTATTTATTTAAGTGTACTCAAAACATCCGTGTACGTTCTGGGAGTTTGCTGTGTGAGGGGAAACAATCGATAAGCTAAAGGAAGCTTATTGATTAATGAATGCATGCGATGAGGATTTCGGTACGACATGGCCCTCTAAAAAAACTCCCTTATTAGCGCTAATAACAAATGTTCGCATCCCTGGAAGGCTTGCTCACATCTCAGAACACTCGTATGTCGGGACGCTCGTATCTCAAGGTATGGTTGTGTTGATATTTGAGGCAGAGGTCTAGTGCTCTGTATAAGAACACAGTGACTCTCAATCTGATGTTTTGATAGTACAAGCACATGTTTTCCCTACGGGGTATTTCATGAGACTGCGTGAACGATCTAATGCTCTTCTTCAACCAGACGCTGTTCAGCGTTTTTTCATTTGCCACACCTCAGTCCCACCAGCACTTTTTTCCCTTGATTTTTTTTTTGGCGATCAAAAGTATTGATTTTGTTGTGGTAGAGTCCGGACACTTGTCAAGTCACTTTTTACAGAGATAACATGTGTAAACAATAATGTGAAAACGATTTGAGAAAAATTTCAAGTTCTTTTTAATATATATAATTAGGAGACCACATATATTAACATGTGTTGATGCACAGTAGTCATATACCACAAACAAAACACATCAAACTTGTTTCTCACCAAAAAAGGCTCATATAGCGCTGTGCTATAGCTTTAATAACATGATCGCTTGAGGTGGTTGTTTGAGCACAATCTTATAAGTGAAGCACAGCAATAAGCACTTCTTAATATAGTTAAAGGTTCTCAAGTAATCGAGTTAACAGTCAGTAACAAAATAACAACTTGACAAATAAATACATGATACAAACAGTGCTTCACCCGTGAAAGTAATACATTACTGAGGTCATATTCATATATTAATACATTATGATTTTATATATTATTTGTATGTGATTAGATATGATTTATTTTTGTGATTATTTTGTGGTGAAATTACGAACGATGCAGGATCGACATTTTGTTGTCAAGATCTAGTATTGTCCAGCTCTCTGTAAAGTCTCCTCCAGCTCATCAAGAGACTTTCAGTGAGTTTAAGCTCTGGACTCATTCTTCATCGTCTTCACAATCATTCTTTCACATTGTGATCCTGGAATATGGCCATGATGCGTCTTCCACTGCTTGTTTAAGAAATGAAAAGCTACTCCCTCAATCAATCAGGGTTAGAAGAACTGATGGCCAACATACAGGGAGTGCAGAATTATTAGGCAAATGAGTATTTTGACCACATCATCCTCGTTATGCATGTTGTCTTACTCCAAGCTGTATAGGCTGGAAAGCCTACTACCAATTAAGCATATTAGGTGATGTGCATCTCTGTAATGAGAAGGGGTGTGGTCTAATGACATCAACACCCTATATCAGGTGTGCATAATTATTAGGCAACTTCCTTTCCTTTGGCAAAATGGGTCAAAAGAAGGACTTGACAGGCTCAGAAAAGTCAAAAATAGTGAGATATATTGCAGAGGGATGCAGCAGTCTTAAAATAGCCAAGCTTCTGAAGCGTGATCATCGAACAATCAAGCGTTTCATTCAAAATAGTCAACAGGGTCGCAAGAAGCGTGCGGAAAAACCAAGGCGCAAAATAACTGCCCGTGAACTGAGAAAAGTCAAGCGTGCAGCTGCCAAGATGCCACTTGCCACCAGTTTGGCAATATTTCAGAGCTGCAACATCACTGGAGTGCCCAAAAGCACAAGGTGTGCAATACTCAGAGACATGGCCAAGGTAAGAAAGGCAGAAAGTCGACCACCACTGAACAAGACACACAAGCTGAAACGTCAAGACTGGGCCAAGAAATATCTCAAGACTGATTTTTCTAAGGTTTTATAGACTGATGAAATGAGAGTGAGTCTTGATGGGCCCGTGGCTGGATTGGTAAAGGGCAGAGAGCTCCAGTCCGACTCAGACGCCAGCAAGGTGGAGGTGGAGTACTGGTTTGGGCTGGTATCATCAAAGATGAGCTTGTGGGGCCTTTTCGGGTTGAGGATGGAGTCAAGCTCAACTCCCAGTCCTACTGCCAGTTTCTGGAAGACACCTTCTTCAAGCAGTGGTACAGGAAGAAGTCTGCATCCTTCAAGAAAAACATGATTTTCATGCAGGACAATGCTCCATCACACGCGTCCAAGTACTCCACAGCGTGGCTGGCAAGAAAGGGTATAAAAGAAGAAAATCTAATGATATGGCCTCCTTGTTCACCTGATCTGAACCCCATTGAGAACCTGTGGTCCATCATCAAATGTGCGATTTACAAGGAGGGAAAACAGTACACCTCTCTGAACAGTGTCTGGGAGGCTGTGGTTGCTGCTGCACGCAATGTTGATGGTGAACAGATCAAAACACTGACAGAATCCATGGATGGCAGGCTTTTGAGTGTCCTTGCAAAGAAAGGTGGCTATATTGGTCACTGATTTGTTTTTGTTTGGTTTTTGAATGTCAGAAATGTATATTTGTCAATGTTGAGATGTTATATTGGTTTCACTGGTAAAAATAAATAATTGAAATGGGTATAAATTTGTTTTTTGTTAAGTTGCCTAATAATTATGCACAGTAATAGTCACCTGCACACACAGATATCCCCCTAAAATAGCTAAAACTAAAAACTACTTAAAATATTGATACAAAAATATTCAGCTTTGATATTAATGAGTTTTTTGTGTTCAGTGAGAACATGGTTGTTGTTCAATAATAAAATTAATCCTCAAAAATACAACTTGCCTAATAATTCTGCACTCCCTGTATAATGTGATAGAAACATCATAATCACTGCAATGTTGATCCAGTTTGAAGATGTAAGTTAATGCCGTCATGAAACGGAAGTTGCGTTAGTCATTTTTCCCTATTGTGATTCATAGAAACTGTCAATAAAAGCTTGGCTGATTGTCCAGTGAAGGTTGGGTGGAGTTCATGTTCCTTCAGTCCGTTGCTGCAAAATATTCCGACGGGAAAATGCTCCATTGATATTTTATGGATCGTCAATATGCTGGGATGAAGTCTCAGTCTAGGCGTGTGAGCGGGAAAAGCCTCGGTCACTTGTGGAGGCAATGCAGGGCACTTTCTGCTTAAGAGTTTGGAAGCCGTAATAATGATGGGATGTGCGTTACGTTGGAGTAAAATGTATTTCTGTCTTTATCACTTTCAAACAACTGCAAGATGATTCTTTTAACACTAGCATAATGAATGTACATGTGGTGTGTAATTATTTAATTATGCCATTCATAATTGTATATCAATACCTATAATTCTTCATCAACATTACACATAATGCATACAAACTAAATTTTTCACCCTTACCAAATTCCTCATTCAAGAGTGCGACCACTTCATCTAAGCCAGGGGTCACCAACATCGCCCCCAAGGACCACACGAGGGCACCAGGACCTGGACCCCTGGGCACCAGGTCGCCCCCAAGGACCACACGAGTCGCCCGCGGGCCTGTTCTAAAAATAGCTCTAGTGTGCCGTGAGAGATCGTCAGGTGTGCCGTGGAAAATTATTCAATTTCACCAAATTTTTCTAAAAAAAAACACATACATTTTGAGCGACTGCAAGCGTCAATGGTGCGCGTCTGTTGTGATGTTACGTCTGACACCGACACTCCGAAACTCGAACGAGCTTTGCAATGAACCACTGCTTCGGAGCTTGAATCATTACGTGACTAGTCACGTGAAAATGACGTTTGAAGCAAACACACTGCTTCACTCCGGCAGTGAACCACCTGACTGCTTTGACAGCCCGATCAGTGTTGACGGGTTTGAAACCTGGCGGCTGTATTTCTTATAAAAGTGAAACCAAACCGTGGGTTGTAGTAGATGGTGTTTGCATTTGCGTTATTGTTGAGGAGAGTGGATTGAGTTTATTTCAGTGTTGTATTCAAAGCAATATATCCTAATTTATATCAGCTTTCTAAACTGTTTTTGTGTACACCTGCATCTGTTCCATGCGAGAGAATGTTCTCTAAAGCTGGCGAAATGGTAAAAAAAAAAAAAAAAAACCTTTCACCAATTTTTCTGAATAAAAACCATACCATTTCATGAACACTCGCGTTATTTTTTAACATCTTCGGTTGGTGGTGTGCCTTGTGATTTTATCCAATGAAAATATGTACCGTGGCTCAAAAAAGGTTGAAAAACACTGAAATACAGGACAGACATGGTGCAACGTAGTGCATGATTTGTTAAAAATTGTTAGTGGCTGGTAAAAATCTTGTTGAAGTGATCATTTGAAAATGTAAATACTTGCAGAGATTTAGAGAAATAAAGTGTTGCATATTGATAGGTTTCCTATCATTAGCATGATCAGTGTCTTCACATAGATGAATATTATTAATAATGACATATAATTAAAGGTAAATTCAGCAAATTTGATATTTCGGAAGTGTGTATCAAACTGGTAGCCCTTTGCATTAATCGGTATCCAAGAAATAGCCCTCAGTTTCAAAAAGGTTGGCGACCCCTGATCTAAGCTCTGTGCTGTGGGGGATCGAGTCACACGTGGGCGACACTAATCACAGGTGTAAACGGGTCTGATATGTTTTGAGCTTGTCTACGTTCCTTCACTTCCAGAGGGAGACGAAAAACGCTTTCGACCGGATTGCTTTCATACTGTAAACGCTCATGCGGTCAAATGCAGTCGAACAGCCACTAAAGACCATCTGCTCTCCACCTACTGACCCAAAGAGTGAACATTACGAGAAGAGACGGATCTAAACTTTGAGTCTGGAGACCCAGGTTTTGTTTGAAGATGAGAAACGAACCATAACTGATTTATAACCCACAATGGCTTGATCTTGAGACTATCAGAGCACAAATGAAAGCTGATTAATCTGTCGTCTCCGCACACGTTCATATGGAAGATGCTGAGATTATTTCATCTGTTAGATCTGGAAAGTCCATATGTTTACCCGACCCTTGAAGAAATCAGGATAGAAGTGGTTAAAAGCTGAGAAAAGAGACGGATTAAAACAGTAGATGTCTCGCATTTACACGCTTTGACCATGCAGGGAAACATGAGAATTTAAGTCATTATTTCGAGAAACTATTATTTCGGCTTAAATAATCTTTTTTTCCCTTTCTCAACTGTGGTGGAAACTGACTTTCATAATATGCACAGCTTTTCAAGTTCAATGTGTTTAATTTTATTAATTCGACCGTCAATCCCTCAGCTCACCATCGTTTGTCGCCAAAACCGCTCCATCTCCAAAACGTTCGTACGCATGGGTCACAGTTTGCGTGCTGGTACGCAAATATTCCCGTCAAGTTTGTTTTTAAAGATCTCAACTTTTGCATGGGAACCAGCGCTTCGACTAAAATTTTTTTTTTTGGAAGTCCAGACTTCCAGATGTTAGTTTTTGGAAGTCCCAGGTATTATTTTTGGAAGTCCCTGTTACAGTACTACTACGTCGTAAAGCACAATTATGCCTGTTACATATAAAATATACTAGAAAAGATACATAGGTCTATGTCAAGGTTAATTTGCATAAACTCCGCCCATTACTATTATTGCTTGGTCTATCATTTCTTCGAAGCGTAGACGTTCTCGTAAGATCGAATATATATATGGTAGTAGATGAAGGATCCGTAGTAGTAGATAATTATTAACATATCCACAAATTTCACGGAGGCGGAGCATTCCGTATCATGCACAGATAACCAGGCTATTTTGGGGAGTTTCGGGAAAGTTTACCCGTCAATATAACACATCTCTCACAGTTTCGCGATCCCCGCACGTTTGTGCATAGTTATCAATTAGTTTATGGCCATAGCTCTCGCTGTTGGCTTTCGCGATCCCCGCAGTAGGCGGAGTTTCAGCAGTTCGCGGGAATTACCATAGTTACATCACTAGTGTACATCTTGACAGGAGTTGTATGGCGAAAGAGATTAAGTGACCTGCTGTGTCCTTATCAATGGAGTCGCTTAGCATACACGCCTACGGCGCATGTGGTGATTTACAATGCATTTGGTCACTTTGCAATGCACATGTACGTCGAGCGCTCTGTGATCTGGCGTAAAACCATTAAACAGGTCCCGCGGACTTCCTGAACTTAAAATTTCGGCGTACGCTGGCGATTTTCGGACGTAAATTACGCCCGGACGCCCGTTAACGGAGGCGCTGGGGAACTGGCATACGTACCTTTCCAGCCCCGTTTTGTGTGTACGCACGCTTTATAAATGAGACCCCAGGAGTGAACCGAGCCTAGCAGACGCAAATGCTAAATGAAATTGCAGTCGCTATAGATTTTTAAAAATCTTTTTCTTTAAACACATTTAAGGAGCGAGAGAAGGATCACTTCTGTTCTGTCTTTTCAGTGCGTCAAATTCCCGTTTATTCTTTATCTCACTCCATATTTGTTATGACCTCAAATTTAGGTTAGAATGCTAGTCAGTTGTTGGTCGTTTATATGATAATTTGACTAGGAGATATTTGGTTATTCTATCAATCTCTTATTGCAACAGTTCATCACGCTGGATGTTCTTTTACGTCACAAACTTTCCAGTCTGATTTTTCATGTTTTTTTAATGGTTATAGCTAAAGTTATTTAATAGACCGCCCATGCTTCTCATTGTTTAAATAACTGTTTAGCATCGTATATAACAACTTGGTTAAAGTTCAGAGGTAATGGCTAGAACTATTAAATAATTCCACTCCAATGGATTTATTATCCATACCCTTACCAAATATAACTATTTATTAGTTATTATCATAATATTTTATTATCCAGCCCCCTATAGTTATAAAGATAACTACATAACTTAAATACGACGCAAGCAGAAACCAGAGCTTAAGCCAGAACTATTGAGATAGTGCCGCTCCAATGCTTGCTATTAGTGTTTTATCAAGCCCCTATAGTAAACTAAAGTACTTCACTAAAGTCGAGCCGTTAATCAGAAATCTAGAAACTCAGCTGATGTGCTCAATGCTCCGTCTAACCCAGTGCTTCTCAATTATTATCTGTCACGCCCCCCTAGGAAGAGGAAAACATTTCGCGTTTCCATGGCAACGCGTCATGCTTGTCACGTGACATACCGCAGTCACAAAAAGCGCTGTATAATAGATTAATACATTTATTTCGTATTTCACCAACTTGTTGAAACCTAAAAGAAACCTTATCTGGTTGAAAACACTGAATTGTTGTGATAAATGACAAGCTCTGAGCGCGTCTTATTTGGATCAGTGCCAGATATCGCCTGAAAACATGTGTTTAGTGGTTGATCACGTGACACACATGAACACCGGTGTGATCGTACACGTCAAAGGATGAGGGTATGGTTATCTGAATTTCATATATGCTGCTCTTGTTCATTGCAAGAAAACCTACTCACTGGCAAAAAAAAAGCATGTACTCAGGGTCACGCGCGCCCCCCCTGGCATCGCTCCACGCCCCCCCATTTGAGAACCACTGGTCTAACCTGAGATCCCTCTAACCTTAACCCGGACTCAGATTTGCGGTAACAGGATGCAATGTAATCTACTGCAGTTAATAATGTCAGAGTAAGTCTCAATAAAATAAAATTAAATAATTTATTATTAGTCAGGTAATTATATCATGCCAATTACATAGTTAAAAGTATAATCAATACAAAATATTGAATGCTGAGAAATAGTGAAGGATGCATACCTGAATCTTCAAAAAACGCGTAATGCAGCGTGTCTGAAAGATGATCAGGATGATCTGACTACACATCGCTGTGAGACTCTTGAGACAATTCTGTCCATACTCGGATCAGGAGACAAACCTCTTTCAAGTGGAAAGATGAGTTAACCATGGACATTTGGTTACTGAGAACAGAAGGTCATTTGACCACAGTATATTGTGAATATTCACTGCTAAAATACTATATTCACAAAATAGCATGGCAGTGAGTCTATTAAAAACTAAGTTATACAAATATTAAGGGTACACATTTTAATTGACATAATATTCTAAAGCTGTCATTCAGATTTGACTAGAAGGTTGCATCCGCTTTTGTCAGGGTCTGAAACTGACTTTATATCCAAGGTATGTTTCAGTAAGAAGAACAATAAATGAAACCATAAGAAGGTTATAGATTTGTGTTAATTTGCACCTTGGTTTCTACAACAATAAATCAATTTTCTGAACCAATGTTGTAATCACTGAAGAGAAAGCAGGCTGGAGCTGTTCTGCTTCACTCTCTCTCCAAACCCAAGGGATGAACGGCAAACGCCATCTGCTGAGATCCAGTTGTGCCGGATCATATGGCTTTGATATCGGTGGAAAATATGACTCTGGTTTCTCCCATCATCCTGGCCATCTTTGCTCTCTCTCAGACACACACACACACACACACACACACACACACACACACACACACACACACACACACACACACACACACACACACACACAGAGCTGTTGCTAATACAGTCCCTCAGCCTCCCTTGTGCTCTGCTGGAGGAATTTGACCTGACTTGGGAAAGCATGAATTCTAGCACTCAGCAGAACGCAGCGCTGCCACAGTCAACAGGGAGCAGACAGGAAAGTGTTTTATATGCTGATGCCTCATTAGAAATGCTTTTGGATGAACTCTGTCTCTCGTGGCTGTTATTTACGCGACTAGAGGACACTCATGGAAGGGATTCGCCTGCCTTTACACAATACATTTATTCACAAATACACCACGGCAGATGTGCTGTCCATCAACTTCTTACAGTAATATAAGTCTGCTCAGGACAGTTGATATGATATTGATTATGCTGTTTTAATCTAACCTTCCTTTATTGTATAATATCACTGCACTGCTCGACCCTTTAGATCAGTTTTGGCCTACTGGTAACGAAAGGTTGTCAACACTGGCAGTAAATGACTGAAGTGCTGATCGCTTTCGTGTGTGTGTGTGTGTGTTCACTAGCTTGGATGGGTTAAATGCAGAGGATAAATTCCAAGTATGGTTTCCAAGCTTGGCCATTACATGCCATCATAAGATTGTTTCAGAGTTTCTTTTTAGCTGTCCCAAAATTATGGTTAACTAAAACTGGATTTGCCTTCCTCTACGTATTAGATCCTTTGAATGTTTTAAATCGGTGTTGAAAGCGCATCTCTACTTTCCTTGGGTACTGGATAGTGATGACTTGTATTGCGTATGTGTGTCTGTTTTGGGAATTTGCTAGTGTAAAGGACCAACTATGACCAACTTGTGTTGTTTTACATGCGCTATAGAAATAAATGTTGATTGAGTGATTATAGCTGTTTGTACTAAGTCATTCCAAGAGGAGTTACTCTCCAACAGAAAGGACCCGCCTTAAATACCTAGTTTGTAATTCCGCCATTAAGCCCAAAACATACTTCATTTTCACACAGGTGGTCGACGCATGCGTATTATAACGCATTACGAGATCCAGCCGAGCATAACCACAGTTTTCCAATATTCCACATTGTCGACAGAAAGTTTCGCCCTTGACTAGTGTCTGGGAAACGTCTCACTTAGAGTTATAACTCATATACACATCTTTGTAACCTTTTAGGCTTGAGTTGTACAGATGTGTGTACTTTCTAGTCTTCTTGCACAATCTCTCATCCACATAGCCATAGCCATCCATTGATGTTTTCGGTTTCAATCTTTTCTGTCTCTTCCATTTCTTCAGTTCTTTTATTCAGCCAACGCCCCCGAGACTCTGGTTGCACATTGTATACAAATTAACCAAAAACGCTCTAGACCCCCTCAAAACTCAGCTATCTCCCATTATAGTTACCAAATGTGACATTAATTTTATTCAACAGTTCAACAAATATAAGGCTAGTATTAAATGATATGCATTTTAAAAACAGAAATAATTAGAAATAATAGTTCCATCAAAAGCCACCGCAGAACTGCATCATATAACTGTTTTGTGAAAAAATCTGCAGCTTTGAACAAATCTTGAGTCAATAATGCAATGTTGCTCTTGTCAATATATTGTCCTTTAAGAGTAAAGTTATGACTGCAGTCTAAGTGGAAGAGAGGGGGTATGCAGAAGGGTGTTAAATGCCTCAAAAAAGTGTGAGAACCACCACTGCATGAGAGGCCATTGTGTTCAGACCAAAACATATCATTTAATGCCATGTCAACTCTTCAAAAGACTGCGGGGTATTTATTTTTAGATCAGTAGTTTTAGATGAAAAGGGCACATGAGACCACAGGAGATTCTGCCCCTGGATCCAAAAGCCACACCACTCTCTATGGAGAGGGATGAGCAATAGGATCACTTATGAATTATGTAGGAATACGGTGATCTCCGCTGCGCTGTCACCCTATACTCTCATTACCAATCAGTGGACTCATTACGACTTTGACTAATCCAACACAAAAGTCACTGTTCATGTTTCTGCACTGCTGTGGCCCTTTTGTTCCTGAGGTCTGATGGAAGTGTAGTTCAGAATGACTTGTGCAATAAACATCTGATAGCAAGGCACTTCCTGTTTTGGTGTCACCCTGGCTCTTGTCTGCAGCCACGGAGGGAGGCATCGTAAAACAAGAGTTCATCGCACTAACACCGGCATGCAATCAGCGTTCCTCACATTCCTGAGTGCTGATGTCAAATCAAACATCTCAAACTGACCTAATGTGAATTAGGCCATCTCTCTCAACGGCTGCTCTCGTTTCAAGGACAGTCTATTGATTTGAACCGCATTTAAAACGCTGTGCTGCTGGACAGCTGGTGGCTTGTGGGTTGCAGTTCTCTGCTCTTCTTCACAGTGTACAATAGTGAGCTTACAGTGTTCTTTGGCCCAGAACTTAACAGCCTCTCCTTTTCCTATCAGAGATTGATAAAGCAAGCTCAGAGGAAGAAAATGTGCAGACTTTTTGCCAAATTCTTTGGGGCGAAAATTAAGAAAGTTCTCTCTATCTCTCAAAAAACGATAAAATTTGTCATTAGAATATGTGGGGGGAAGTTTGATATCGGTTGGTAATAATCACGAGTTAATGAGTAAAACTATACAGTTGATTAAGGGAGTGTAATATGATCCAGTAATTTTATGTCATGATAAATGTACATCACAATATCATGACAACTCTGGGAGTGTTTGGCAGGGTAATGAATATGACAGCGTTGATATGTTTGGTCTTGGCAGAATAGATCTGCAGCGCTTCTGTGCGTTATAGCATACATGAATCACACGATCTATACAGGTGGAGCTGGGGAAGTGGAGGGTTTCTGAAAGTACGCTGAGGTTGAGCGCTAGGAAGGGTGATGTGACGTGTGACAGATGCATGGCTCCTCTTCCCTTTTTTTTTAAAATCCTCCAACTGCGCTTCTGCCTTTCCCAGTTCTCACTAAGCTTACTCCAAGCCTACGCCATACGTCGGGTCAGAGGTCACCCTTCCACCAGAACTCTACTCTCTCGTCATCGCATGCTGTTGCTAGAATTCAGTCATTATAGTTTATATACACTGGAGCCGTTTAACGTGTCTTTGAAAGACATATGTTTTCCAACTCCTGTTGTCTGAGCCTGGCTTAATACCAATTTCGATATCAGTAAATGCTAACACTAGGTAAGTAAAAGGTTATTACTAGAAACTCACAAAAAACCAGTAGAGAGGATAGTCCAACATTTCTAGCACTAGTCAAATTACTATTGGTTTATTATGTCTGCTGGAATTTCTTCCACTCCAACCAAAGCATACCGATGTTGGTAATGTGGACCCTCTCAAATTTTGGATGGTTAAAGGGTAGTTCACCTAAAAATGAAAACTCACCCTCCTGTTGTTCCAAACACATAACAGGTCATTTTTATTTATTTATAATCTAATAAATTCCTGACCTACTTTTTTCTGCTGACTATTAGTTTTCGTTTCACTCATAAATAAACAATCTCACTCATCGCTTAACAGATGTAAAATTCAACCAAATTGTGAATTCATGTCATTCCCATTCCCATGTTGCCCGGTTTCAAGTTGAATTTGCTGAACGTCGTTTATGTATAATGGTTAGTTTTTAAGTGTTTGTGTACTTGACTAGTGTTGGATGTTTATTTGGGTCTTAGACTAACAGTTTTAAACACATCTGGCCATTTTAATTTCCATGGAAAGTTCTTGCATGTATATCACACCAGCAGCTGACAGAAAAGGGGGAAATCTGTCTTGTGTTTTTTGAGTGTCTTAATCATTAATCTCACCAGTTCATTGGAGGTTAGTTGACAATATCACGGCATTGCCATGGTGACAGAGACCTGGACATGGACTGCAAAAAACTCAAACTGGGAGTCAGAGAAAAGGAGAAAAATAGTTAAATAGAGGGTGCACTTGGAAATTGGAGTATGCTGTGTTCCCACTGGCCAAAACTAACTGCAAAATGGGCAGGAAATAAATTTCCCCAAGCCCAACCCCAGTGGCCCATATAGCAAGCACACATCTGCTCCCTCCTATGGAAGAAACCATATTTCATCCACTGGCCAGACTGTTATACAGTTCCTGGAAACATCCACATTAAAGTGGTTAATGAAATTCTGTATTTCTTTGTGTTCAGCTTTGCATTCGGCTTTTTTGCTTTAATGACAGCATTCACTCAAGCTGGCATGGACTCCTGTTACAAAGCTAGTGATTGATGTTTTGCCAGCGTCGAGTGAGAATGTTCCTGAGGTCAAGTGGTGCACTTTACTGCAATCAAGGAAATGTGATCTTTTGACTTTTCTTTGTAGTCACAGTTGAAATGTCTCTCATTTACATGCACACTTATAGTCTGATTATTGTGAGCGATTCAATTAAAGCAAGGTCAGGAAATGAACACCAAAATGATCAAAAATGCCACTCGTTAAAATGAAGGGGTCAAAAATGCCCTTGCACAGTTAAACTAGATCAATAACGGCTATTGGGATTGAAGGGAAATGTGAAAATGAAAAGGTTCGGTGGTGTCGTTACCTTTAGATCACTGTAGATTTCCTTTTAAAGTATTAAGCAATCACACACGTTTCTGGAAGGGAATATGATCATTTTAAACATATTTTTAAATAGTTGTGCACTGTACGCAATCACACGTTTCTGTTGAGCTCATGAATGCAATGGCCAGTCAGATGCGTTTAGATTTGTCACCGCCGTAAACATCATAGACAACAAATTGTAGATATGATGCAAGAGATTAATTTGACATTTTCAGTGATTTCTAACTGTTGTGTTAAATCAATTGGGTTCACGTTTGCAAAAGTGCTGATATTCAGGAAAACTGCACTATTACTACATCCTGTAGTATAAACATAAATATAGGCTATTCTGAGTATTACATAAAACAAGAACTCATTGTAGCAAGTCTTTGAAATGAGAAGAGAAACCTTTTTTTGCTCTGTGTATCTTGAAATTTGGGAGCGTTTTTGTTATATTTTAGTGGCATTTACATAGTCACTGAATTGCTTTATTATTGAACTGATCTGAATAAACATTAGTGTTTTCTGTAGAGCTGAACTCATATCGTAATTGATGAACTTTACCCAGTTATTGAATTAACATGACATTTAGTGTTTCAGAACCGCTTTATCGCAGAATTTGAATGGGTATGTATCATTTATAGTTATTAAATGATAACTGTTTATTCCTGTGAAGCTGCTCTGAAACTGCCTGCTGAGATAATCTGCTGCAGAACTTGAAATATACTTCTGTTTTGTTAGAAAATATGGTAGGCAGTTGATGTGGTTGTGACCAGTGAGCGGTTGATCCAAACTTTTCGCTCAGCAAACCCAAAGCCACATCATTCGAGTGTGATTCTAAGTGATTATTGACGGCAATCAGGCGTCTTCTGGTCGTGGGCTAAACTTGATAAATGACTAAAATAAGAAGGCAGAAGAGTCTGGGTTTTTGTATTTCTGTTGTCTGTGTAGCCAGAAAAGTGTGTGACGTTTGAAATGGTTTCAGACTGAATAATAAACCTATCTGTGTCGTAATCCTTAAAAGCTAACTCGTGGTCCTCTCCATTCCAGTGTGTGATCTAACAGAAACCAAGATGAGCTTTACAGATCAAGTATAATAATGGGAAATGTAATGATCTTCTAGAGCGTTTTACCGTATGATTGCCGCATGAATGCTGAATGGAGGATTAATGATCGCCGCAGTGCAGGAAGATTTTCCATGAACGACGTAAATATTCACGTTAAGCTATCGAATGTCTCTAAAGACTTTGAATAT